>SJYV01015609.1:0-126060 GCA_006410875.1 Neotragus pygmaeus | reverse complement strand
TCTTTGCATTGATCACTGAGGAGGTCTTTCTTATTTCTCCTTGCTTTTCTTTGGAACTCTGCATTCAAATAGGCATATCTTTCCTTTTCTCCTCTGCCTTTCACTTCGCTTTTTTCTCAGCTATTTGTAAGACTTCCTCAGACAACCATTTTGCCTTTTTGTATTTCTTTTTCTTGGGAATGGTCTTGATCACTTTCTCCTGTACAATGTCACAAACCTCCATAGTTCTCAGGCACTCTGTCTATCAGATCTAATCCCTTGAATTTATTTGTCACTTCTACTGTATAATCATAAGGGATTTGATTTAGATCATACCTGAATGGTCTAGTGGTTTTCCCTACTTTCTTCAATTTAAGTCTGAATTTTGAAAATTGAGTGCCCAGGAACTTTTAAAGCAGGTCACCATTATCTTCATTACCTCCACCATAGTTTGGCCTCAGATCAAACAACAGGGAGGGAACACAGCCCCGCCCTTCAACAGAAAATTGGATTAAATATTTCCTGAGCATGGCCCTGCCCATCAGAACAACACCCAGTTTTCCCCTCAGTCAGTCTCTCCCAGCAGGAAGCTTCTGTCAGCCTCTTATCTTTATCCATCAGAGGGCATACATAATAAAAACCACAGTCACAGAAAACTAACCAATCTGATCACATAGACCACTGCCTTGTCCAACTCAATGCAACTATGAGCCATCCCATGTAGGGCCACCCAAGACGGATGGGTCATGGTGGAGAGGTCTGACAAAATGTGATCCACTGGAAAAGGAAATAGAAACCACTTTAGTATTCTTGCCTTGAGAACCCCGTGAACAGTATGAAAAGGCAAAAAGATAGGAAATTGAAGAATGAAGTCCTCAAGTCAGCAGGTGCTCAATATGCTACTGGAGATCAGTGGAGAACTAACTCCAGAAAGAATGAAGAGATGGAGCCAAAGCAAAAGCAACACCCAGTTGTGGATGTGACTAGTGACAGAAGTCAAGTTTGATGCTTGTAAAAAGCAATATTGCATAGGAACCCTGAATGTTAGGTTCATGAATCAAGGTATTTTGGAAGTGGTTAAATAGGAGATGGCAAGAGTGAACATTGACATTTTAGGAATCAGTGAACTAAAATGGACTGGAATGGGTGAATTTAACTCAGATAACCATTATATCTACTACTATGGGCGAGAATCCTTTAGAAGAAATGGAGTAGCACTCATAGTCAACAAAAGAGTCCAAAATGCAGTACTTGGATGCGATCTCAAAAACCACAGAATGATCTCTGTTCATTTCCAAGGCAAACCATTCAATATGACAGTAATCCAAGTCTATGCTCCAACCAGTAATGCTGAAGAAGCTGAAGTTTAACGGTTCTAGGAAGACCTACAAGACCTTCTAGGACTAACGCCCAAAAGATATTTCCTTTTCATTATAGGAGACAGAAATGCAAAAGTAGGAAGTCAAAAGATACCTAGAGTAACAGGCAAGTTCAGCCTTGGAGTACAAAATGAAGCAGGGAAAAGGGTAACAGTTTTGTCAAGAGAACGCACTGGTCATACACCTTCTTCCAACAACATAAGAGAAGACTCTACACGTTGACATCACCAGATGGTCAATACTGAAATCAGATTGATTATATTATTTGCAGCCGAAGATGGAGAAGCTCTATATACAGTCAGCAAAAAACAAGACCAGGAGCTGATTGTGGCTCAGAACAGTTCAGTTCAGTTCAGTCACTCAGTTGTGTCTGACTCTTGAGACCCCATGAACCACAGCACACCAGGCCTCCCTGTCTATCACAAACTGCCCGAGTCTACTCAAACCCATGTCCATTGAGTCAGTGATGCCATCCAATCATCTCATCCTGTTGTCCCCTTCTCCTCCTGCCCTCAATCTTTCCCAGCATCAGGGTCTTTTCAAATGAGTCAGCTCTTCACATCAGGTGGCCAAAGTACTGGAGTTTCAACTTCAACATAAGTCCTTCCAGTGGACACCCAGGACTGATCTCCTTTAGGATAGACTGGTTGGATCTCCTTGCAGTCCAAGGGACTCTTGAGAGTTTTCTCCAACACCACAGTTCAGAAGCATCAATTCTTCAGTGCTCAGCTTTCTTTATAGTTCAACTCTAATCCATGTGTGACTACTGGAAAAACCATAGCCTTGACTAGACAAACTTTTGTTGGCAAAGTAATGTCTCTGCTTTTGAATATGCTATCTAGGTTGGTCGTAACTTTCCTTCCAAGGAGTAAGCGTCTTTTAATTTCATGGCTTCAATCACCATCTGCAGTGATTTTGGAGGCCAGAAAAATAAAATCTGACACTTTTTCCACAGTTTCCCCATCTATTTCCCATGAAGTGATGGGACTGGATACCATGATCTTCGTTTTCTGAATATTGAGCTTTAAGCCAACTTTTTCACTCTCCTCTTTCACTTTCATCAAGAGGCTCTTTAGTTCTTCTTCACTTTCTGCCATAAGGGTGGTGTCATCTGCATATCTCAGATCATGAACTCATTGCCAGATTCAGACCTAAATTGAAGGAAATAGGGAAAACTACTAGACCACCGTCACATAGTTGCTTAGTTTAGAGACTGCTGCATGCTCAGGGCCAAACAAAGATGCATAAAATACAGGGCCTTCACATGTGAAGTTTCCCTAAGCAGGAGGGTGGGTGAATCTTGGGCAGAATTCCCAGCCATATCTGTTAACAGTGAAGAGCACCCTTCCTTCTGTAATAATATTATCCAGATGTTATATGATAGTGGTTTTCCTGTGTACGGATCTCTCCACAGACTGGAAGCTTCCTGAGGGCAATGACAAGGATTATTCATCTTTATGTCTCTGGTGTCTCCTATAGTGCCTGGTACAGCAATCCAAAAATGATATTCATTCCTTTTGTTCGTTCATTCAGCAAAATCTTGCAGAGGTTCTGAATAGGAAGATAGATGCTTTATGAGAATATGTAAGGCCATGTTGAAGTGGCCTGTGAGCTGTCCCAATAGGAGTAAGAGAATCGAGGCAGGAGGATGAGGATGGAAGGAAGGATCATGTAAACCAAGGAAGGGCAGGATGGGACAAATTCCATCAGTTGCTATGCCTGGAATGCAGGGTAGATATGTCTGGAAGAATGGGCTAAAGTGTAATTGTAAAGGGCCTGGAATATTGGGCCCAGTGTTCTTCTGAATTGGTGCCGTTAAAAAGAATCTCCTTGCTCTCCTTAGAACACTCAGAAGGTGGCTTTGCTCTGGAGGAGACCGGGGAATCAGGGTCCAGGGGGCTTCTCTTTTAGAAAAATGTGCTGAGGATTTGTCTTCCTTCTTACAAATGATATGGAGTGAATACCGCGTAAGACCAGCAGACTCCAGATCTTACCTGTGATGCTATTTCCTTAGGGAGGAGGCAGTATGTGATAACCAAGAGTCTAGGGTACCAGCTTCCATCCTGGCTCCATCCATTGTCCTCAGTGCGACCCAACCACTGTGCCTTAGTTCTCTGGATTGATAATGGAGTTATCAAAGTTAGCAAACTGGAGTTGATAATCACATCATCTCAAAGGTGTTAAAAGATTTAAAGGAAATGATGCTCAGACACCTATGAGAACAATACTTCTTGGCAGGTAAGTGTTCCACAAACATGAACTATGATCATCTCTTCTCTTCTGTGGACCTTGGTTTCCTCACCCAAAGGGAGATAATACACGTTCCGGACCACTTCTGCTGGGCCCTGACAGAATAAAATATGACTAAATGCATGTTCATGAAGCTGACTAGTATGTACCACCGGAGAAGGCGATGACACCCTACTCCAGTACTCTTGCCTGGAAAATCCCCATGGATGGAGGAGCCTGGTAGGCTGCAGTTCATGGGGTCGTGAAGAGTCGGACACGACTGAGCGACTTCACTTTCACTTTTCACTTTCATGAATTAGAGAAGGAAATGGCAACCCACTCCAATGTTCTTGCCTGGAGAATCCCAGGGACGGGGGAGCTTGGTGGGCTGCTGTCTTTGGGGTCGCACAGAGTCAGACACGACTGAAGTGACTTAGCAGCAATAGCAAATGCATGAAACCAATTTGGAAGTCAAGCTCTGCATAGCAGCAGGGTGGAGAAAAGGCTGTTAATTATGATGTCCTTGAGTGAAACATAATCCCAAAAGCCTGGACAGGAAGGTGGGGTGTTTGTGTATTTTCAGGCTGTTGGTTACAGGTGGGTGTGCGTGAGTGACTTCTGTAGATGAAGTATGTCAAGATGAGGGCTCTAGTGTTTGACTGGTCCAAGAGGGAATAAAGATGGAAATGGAAATTTACTAAGCAAGAAATAAATAAGGTTGCAGCCCTACAGCCTTGTAAGTGATATAATTTCAAACATCATAGTCTCAGACATCTGGGCTCTATTACCTGAAATCCCATTAAACCTTCACTTTCATAATTCTCTGTAGAACTTGGTAAATTGCAAAATTCTGCTGATGGCCAACAGCCAGTTCAGGCAATTAATCACAAGGGTCCCTGAGCAGGATTGCAACTCATGCCAAGTGGATTCTTTAAGGGGAAACTGTGTACACAAAAGAAATAGCCTCCATCCACACAGTTTTGTAGCAACATGCTTTGTGGCTCTGCCAACCCAGAGAAATTATCTGTTATCATTAAAACATCCAAGTCTCATAACTTTTTCCTCAATGGAAATTAGTACTCACCAGCCCAAGGAAGATCCTCAAACCTCGTTAACTGTAATATAGACTGTAACATCCCCAGAGCCAACAAGTCCAGTTCAGACTAAATGAAACCCTACCATTTACCCACCCTCAGCGTTTTCTCCTTTGAGGGAACTCAACATGAACTGAGCTGTCTTTCCTTTTGAATTTTTCTAGAATGCCTGGACTGTTTGCATTTGCCTGCATGTTCCAGGCCAAAGGGCCAAAACCAACAGCAGAGAAGTAACCTTGGAGCCTGTCTTCAGTATCCTGCTAGACATACCCCAGGGTGAAAGGGCCCATCGCAAAGGAACTATTTCTCCTAAGACTTCTTGCTTGGTTTTGCCAACTTGAAAGAGTTTATGTAAACAAGATAATCTTCTATACTTTAGAGCGTTTATAAAGCCTTTCCTAATTACTGTTTTGTTTAAAGAGAGACCCTGGGAACATGATGGAGAACAGAGGGGAGCCTTGAGCTCTCCCTTCAGACAGCAGAAAGGGAAGAGGATGGCAGTCAGAATAAAATTTATGATATGGGCAAAAGTAGTGTGACTTCACCTTGCTTTTTAGGTTTCTTCTTTCTTAAACCCCCTTTATACTAAATTGCTCAGTCTCAGTTTCTAATGCCACAAAGCAGCCGTCTAGTTTAGTAGCCACTAGGTACATGTGACCATTTAAATTTAAATGAGTTGGGACTTCCCTGGTAGTCCAGTGGTTAAGACGGTACTTTCAATGTAGGGAGTGAGGGTTCTATGCCTGGTTGGGGAAGTAAGATCCTATATGCTTCATGGCCAAAAAAATTTAAAAATTAAAGTAGATATTTGCAGGGTCTTTAAACAAAAAGAAAGTAAATTTAAATGAATTAAAATTAATTTTATGGAGACATTAGCCACATGTCAAGTGGTCAAAATAGCCACATGTGGTTAATGGCTGCCATAATGGATAAAACTGTGTTGCTGGAGAAGACTCTTGAGAGTCCCTTGGACAGCAAGGAGATCAAACCAGTCAATTGTAAAGGAAATCAACTCTGAATATTCAATGGAAGGACTGATGCTGAAACTGAAGCTCCAATATTTTTGGCCACTTGGTGCGAAGAGCTAACTCACTAGGAAAGACATTGATGCTGGGGAAGATTGAGGGCAGGAGGAGGGGACGATGGAAGAGGTGGTTGGATGGCATCACCAACTCAATGGACAAGAGTTTGTGCAAACTCCAGGAGATAGTGAAGGACAGGGAAGGATAGCTGCATGGACGGATGTGCTGCAGGCCATGGGGTTGCAGAGTCCAACATAACTGAGAAACTGAACAACAAAGAACATTTCCTTCGTTGCAGAAGCTCCTTTGGATGGTGCTGCTCTAGATGAAGAACCTCAACAGCCTTGCTACTCAAAGTGGAGGGCACAGACCTACAGCACTGGTATCACCTGAGAACTTGTTAGACATGCTTGATCTGCATTTTAACAAGATAGCCTGGTGACTTCCTAGACACATTAAAATTTAAGAAGCACTGTTCCAAAATACCCTTTCCCTCTAAGAGTCTGTATAGTGAAATGGATCATTGTCCTTGGCACAATTCGTTCACTTTTATGTAGCTTGTGTCCCTTTGTGACCTAGAGGTTGGGATGGAGTGGGAAGTGATAGGGAGGTTCAGGAGAAGGGGGCATATGTATACCTATGGCTGATTCATGTTGCTGTATAGCAGAAACCGATACAAGAGTGTAAAGCAATTATCCTTCAGTTAAAAATCAATTTAAAAAAATAATAAAAGATTTACTCTTTGTCCAAAGAAGCTTGGGGTTAGGAGTAGTGATGTTTAAAAGAGTGGTCCTCAGATGGGTGATGTGGGTGTGCCCTGCAAGTTTGGTAGAAATGCACATTTACAAACCCACTCCAAACCTACTGAATCAGATTTTTTTCCACTCAGGGCCCCAAATCTGGGTTATACCATGCTCTCCAGGGAATTTCCAAGCACAGTGAAGTTGGAGAAGCATTAGGCCGACACATCATCAGGTGATTCTAATACAGCATGATAAGTATAATGAGACAGGAAACTTCAAGCCCTGCACCCCCCAAGGGAGGTGGGGGAGGCAGGTATCTTAGTAAATGTTCAATGGAACAAATGTTGCTTGTCTGCTTAATTAAGTAGCTGATGCATGAATAGGCTTGTAGAAACTAAACAATACTGGGATGATGGTCCTGGGGTTTTGGATGGATTGGATGGCTTGCTCAGGTCTTGCCTCTCCTGTCTGCCTCACTCTGAACCCCAGTATTTGGATCACTGCACTGTATTATATCCAGGACTCTTGGTATTTTATTTCATGAAGTGAGTAAGACTATAAAGCAAATTTCCCCCAGAGTCTGCACACTTTTCTCTGTCTGAAAGACAGATAACTACTATTTAAGTACTGAGGCGATGTAGGGGCGCCCATGGATTTGTGCCAGGCTGGCTTCGTGAGAATCACCAAGCTGCTTGTTAAATAGAGAGATTTCTAGACTTCCCTCTGGACACTCTGAATCAGAGGAAATTAGAGAGAGGCTGGACAAAATAAAAATTGTAAGAAGCTCCTTGAGATGAGTCAGATGCAGTCAAGTTTGGGAAACTCAGACTAAAATGGCCAAGTTCTTATCACCCTGGATTTCAGAGACTCAGCTTAACCCATAGGAGCTGGAGCTGATTTCTGAGAGATTTTAAGCCTCATCGTGTAGACTAGCAGTTTCATTTATAGTAGAGCAGGAAGCGGGTGAATACAGTGTCAGTGGGGTGTTTTTTTCCCTTAGTGCTGAAGAAAAGGAAAGGGGCAGCTTGTGCACAAGTGCATTCTTCCTCTCAGTGTGTGTGTGTGTGTGTGTGTGTGTGTGCGTGTGTGTGTCTAATGTCACTCATCTTCAGTTCAGTCGCTCAGTCGTGTCCCATTCTTTGCGACCCCATGAATCGCAGCACGCCAGGCCTCCCTGTCACTCATCTTAGGAACCCGCAAACTCTGTACAGAGAGGCAGCAACCCAAGCTGATCTTGACAGCAAAGCCTGCACCAGAAAGACTCCCCTTACAGTATCCAGAGTCCTTCACATTCTAACGGAAACAATAAAATTGAGGGCTGAAAGGATAGAAGGTGGAAACCAAGGCCTTCCTACCCCACCTGGGTGTAAATGATTGCCTAAAGGTCTTCCCATGGGGCTTTGGGCCCTCGTGTGTCTTCTTGGCACTTGTGGCATCAATGGGCCCCGGACATGTCATAATCAGGTGAGGGTTGCAGCCTGGCCTGAAGGCTGCAGCTTCTCTAAGGTCCTTTATCTCCCCAAGCCTGCCTCTTTATCTGTAAATGGAGGTCATGGGATCTACCTCCTCAAGTTGCTGCAAAATGGAACAGGCTCTTATCACAATGCTTGACACAGACTACTTAGTTAAGGGTAGTTTTTTTACTGCTGTGGTCATTGTGGTCTATAGACTCTGAGTTAGTTGATGTTATCCAGAGAAACAGGATCAATAGGAGATATTGGTCTCCAATAGGAGTTATATCTGTATTTCTATCTATGGATCCCTCTATCTAGAGAGAGAGAGGGAGAGATAATAGAGAGAGAGATAGTAGAGAGATAGATAGATATTGCAAAGAATGGCTTACACAATTTTGGAGGCTGAGAAAGCCAAGGATCTGTAGTCAGGTAGCTGAAGACCCAGAAGATCTGACGGTATAAATTCCAGTTCAAGCCCAGTGCAAAGGCAGGAAAACACAGATATCTCAACTCAAAAGCAGGCATAGAAAATGAATTCTCCCTAAAGCAACATTTTATTCTACTCAGGTCTTCAACTGACTGGACGGGGACCACCCACATTAGGGAGAGCAAATTGCTTGACTCAGTCCACTGATTCGAATGTTAATCTCATCCAGAAACACCCTCCCAGACACACCCGGAATAATGCTTAATCAACTCTCTGGCCACCCCATGGCCCAGTCACGTTGACACATAAAATTAACCATCACAGAGTCATTATGGACTCAAGTTTACGAAGGGTTTTGAGAAGTTACAGACTAGTTTGTGTGTGTCATCTGTTTTATTGCCCTGAACCCAAGTCCTCTGCCCTCCTGATACTCATCTTGTCTGAGATTCTGACCTCCATCTTCATCCAGTCAGAGGTAGCACTGATTTCTTCATCACATTCTCAGGAGGCGAACACCCCCCTCCTCATACCATCAAGAGGGCTGGTAGTTGCAGAAATGAAACCAGTGGAGCTGAGAGCACATGTGACTTCTCCCACCAGCGGGCTGGTGAGCAGAATTGAGTTTTATTGCCACATAAATCCTTCTTTGTCCTTCTTTTATATCCTAACTCCTTCCATACCTACTGATTAATTAATTAAGCATACCTGTTTAAAATATCCCATCTTGATTCTTATAATAGGATGCCTGTGAGGGTTCTAAAAGTTAGAAATGATTTAGTATCAGAGGTTTTGATTACATTGAATATAAAATCAAATAAAATGAGCAAATGATGAAGAGAAGAGGGGAGTGAGGTTTGAAATTAGCCTTATTTCCTGTACACACAAAAGGCACACTTAAGTTGGTTTTTATCTTGGCCTATTTTGGGAGTGATATATTTGACTCACAACCAGGAATAGAAGATAAACAAGGACCTGTACCCTCTAAACCAGCTTCAGCGCTATTGACATTTTGAGCTGGATAATTCTTTGAAGTGAGGGTCTGTCCTATGCATCCCAGGATGTTCAGCAGTGTCCCTGGCTTCTACCCATTAGATGCCGGTAGTACGACAACCAGAAATGTCTCCTGACGTTGCCAAATGAGAGAAAAATTGTAACCAGTTGAGAACCACTGCTCTAAACATAGGACAGCTTTAGACTGTGAGACAGAAATGTACTTTCTCTAGGCCAAACCTCTTAGTTCAGTCACTCAGTCTTGTCCGACTCTTTGTGACCCCATGAATTGCAGCACGCCAGGCCTCCCTGTTCATCACCATCTCCCAGAGTTCGCTGAGACTCACGTCCATTGAGTCCGTGATGCCATCCAGCCATCTCATCCTCAGTCGTCCCCTTCTCCTCCTGCCCCCAATCCCTCCCTGCATCAGAGTCTTTTCCAATGAGTCAACTCTTTGCATGAGGTGGCCAGAGTACTGGAGTTTCAGCTTCAGCATCATTCCTTCCAAAGAAATCCCAGGGTTGATCTCCTTCAGAATGGACTGGTTGGATCTCCTTGCAGTCCAAGGGACTCTTAAGAGTCTTCTCCAACACCACAGTTCAAAAGCATCAATTCCTCAGCACTCAGCCTTCTTCACAGTCCAACTCTCACATCCATACATGACCACAGGAAAAACCATAGCCTTGACTAGACGGACCTTAGTCGGCAAAGTAATGTCTCTGCTTTTGAATATNCTTCTCCAACACCACAGTTCAAAAGCATCAATTCCTCAGCACTCAGCTTTCTTCACAGTCCAACCCTCACATCCATACATGACCACAGGAAAAACCATAGCCTTGACTAGACGGACCTTAGTCGGCAAAGTAATGTCTCTGCTTTTGAATATGCTATCTAGGTTGGTCATAACTTCTTCTAAGGACTAAGCATCTTCTAATTTCATGGCTGCAGTCACCATCTGCAGTGATCTTGGAGTGCAAAAAAAATAAAGTCTGACACTGTTTCCACTGTTTCCCCATCTATTTCCCATGAAGTGAATGTTGAGCTTTAAGCCAACTTTTTCACTCTCCTCTTTCACTTTCATCAAGAGGCTTTTTAGCTCCTCTTCACTTTCTGCCATAAGGGTGGTGTCATCTGCATATCTGAGGTTATTGATATTTCTCCCAGCAATCTTGATTCCAGCTGGTGTTTCTTCCAGCATTTCTCATGATGTACTCTGCATATAAGTTAAATAAGCAGGATTACAATATACAGCCTTGACGTACTCCTTTTCCCAGAATCTAGAAAAATGGTACTGAAGAATTATTTACAGGGCAGCAATGGAGAAACAGACATAGAGAACAGACTTATGGACACGGGAGAGGGGAGGAGAGGGTGAGATGTATGGAGAAAGTAATGTGGAAACTTACATTACCATTTGTAAAATATAGAGCCAACGGAAACGTGCTGTATGACTCAGGGAACTCAAACAGGGGCTCTGTATCAGCCTAGAGGGGTAGGATGGGGAGGGAGGTGGGAGGGAAGTTCGGGAGGGAGGGGACATATGTACACCTATGGGTGATTCATGTTGAGGTTTGACAGAAAACAACAAAATTCTATAAAGAAATTATTCTTCAATTAAAAAGCATAATTTTTAAAAAGTGAATTAAAGAATATAAAAACAAATAAAAAAAGAAGAGAGAGACCAGAACTCATGCTCTACCACCCGAGGACCCAGTGAGAAGGCAAGGTCTGCAGACCCGGAAGAGAGTCCTCACCGGGTACCGATGCCTCTGTACCAGCCTACAGAAGCCTCAGGGATGGATGTGTCCTAAGTCCCCCAGTCTTTGGGGTTTTGCAGCCTGAGCTAAAAGAGTGGGAGCAGAATGGCCTTTGCACTTTGCCCCGCTGCGGAGATGACTCCACTCCGTGCAACGCACGTTCACAGAGCTGATGGGATGCAAATAACTCCTGTTCTGGGCGAGTTGTTCCTGCTTGTTTTCAGTGTTTCTCCCTCTGACACCAGTAGCTGCTTTACATGCATGCCCACATCAGTACAGTTAGGCGATATGAAGACTCTCTGAAGATTTCCTGAGTCTCTCTCTGTACCCTAGTACCCTGCCCTGAGAAATTTAGCAGCTTTGGACTCACCAAATGTTGAACTTTATTCCCCCACTCAGGAAGTCCACTGGGCTCTGAGGGTCCCCTTCTCTGTACCTCTGGCCACAGGCGTACCGCAAACTCTAAGCTGGCCGTTGCTCTGTCTCCCTTCTCTCAGAGATTACTCTTCTGGGATGTCTATCAGTCAGTGGCTGAAAACCACTGTCTCATATGTTTTGTCCAGTTGTTTAAGGTAGAAAGGTAAATCAGGTTCCTGTTAATCCACTGTGTGGAAGTGGAAGCTTGCATCCCACGCTGAAGGTGCCCATGCACTTGGGAAGCCAGGCACAGCACCAGAGTTGGGTTCCGGAGAAAGTGCCCACTGCAGAGCTTGGCCACCAAGCGCTCCAGACCGGGAAGAAAAGCCTTTCCTCTTGTAAGTTCTCTCCAATGCCCTCTACTGACAAAGCTTAATATCATGCCGTCTGGTAGAGAAATATTTTAAGGGGCCCATATCCATTTTCCTAGAGCAGATAATGAAGTATGAATTTAGAGCTAAGAGGCGATAAATTGAAGGTTGCTGTCTATCAGTATTTCAAAATCATGTGGCCATCTGAGAAGTTTAGATCTATAACATCAATTAAATGCTTTCCATGAAAAATTCTGAGCTCTAGTTTTAGGTAGCTAAGATTTATTTCCATGAAATTCTCCATGCGAGAATATTGGAGTGGGCAGCCGTTCCCTACTCCAGAGGACTTTCTCAACCCAGGGACCGAACTCTGGTCTCCCACATTGCAGGTGGTTTCTTTACTGTCTGAGCCACTAGGGAAGCCCAAGATTTAATCAGTTCTAAGAAGAGAATAGCAGCTCCATGCTTTCCTAGTAAAGAACAAAGCAAAGCTTTACAGTAGAACACTATATTTGTCTCCAGTTTTCCTTATTATTTGATAGAGCAGAAGGAAAGGAGAGGAAGGCAGCCAGTAGTTACTTCTCTGTGCCTGGTGCTTTATGCGAAACCCTCAAAACTGCCCTGTGATAAAGTTTGGCCTGTGTGACATTTTATAGATGAGCAAAAAAGATTGTAACAATATCCACGCATAAGAATCTCCTGAGAAGTTTCGTGCTGCTGAAGATGACTTGACCACCCCATGGTGGTGTTAGGAATGAGGCCCAGGAATGCACATTTTAAACAAACACCCAGGAGATGCTGTTGCATGTGGTTCACGGACCACATTGTCAGAAACGCATATTTCAATAACGTGTTCAAGGCTAAAGGGTTTCGGGACAGGCTTCAGACTGAGCAGACTATTGTCTCTAACAGTGCTCGTCCCTTTTCCCTCTGCCGCATCAAACTACAGATTAGCAGCGAGAACAGGACCCCAATCTGGGAACTTTAGTTAGTTAGCTTCAGGCCCATCTTGGAACTGTGTACCACTGTCCCTTGGGGTCCATCAGGGGTTGATTTAAGGACCCTCTGGGGACGCCAATGGCCACAGATGCTCAAGTGTCTTACAGCTGGCCCTTGTATCCGTGGGTTCTGTGTCTGATAATCCAAGTTCTGCAGATCAAACAGTGTTCAATCTAGGGTTGTTTGAATCTGCAGATGCAGAACCCATGGACACAGAAGGCCAACTGTACCAGGGAGGTAACAGCTGATGAGCAAGCAGTGAACCCAGTACTAACAAACTGTTTCAGGAACAACATTTTCTGGGAAGCGCGCTGCATGAGTTAGCTCACTAGTGTGGTAATGCCGTATGTTTCCTCTTTTACTCTCAACTCATTGACAGACCCTCAGTGTGACATTAGAAAAAGCAGCTAATAGTCAGTGGGTGATCTCCCTCTTTATCTAGGAAGTTGATAGCAATTGATTAAAATTTTACTGTTAAATTGTCAGATAGTGTGAATATTCAATAGTGAAAATTTCTGAGACCACCAGTTCTCAAAGAAGTTTATCTTTCAAAGTTAATTGTTGGATATTAGTCAATAATGCTTACTTTCTGAAGTAGTTCCAAATGAAATAACTTTAGATGTTTTCTTGTTGAGCGATGTATCGGGTGGTATGAGTCATGAGAGCATGGCACGAAGCTGTTTGGGCTGGGCAGGCATGCCTAATTTTAGAGCATTTGGAGATGGACGCATCGTTAAAGAGAAGCGTTCCATGAGTGGCGACTCATTTGGTCTGGGTTCTGCCCTTGCTGTGCGAATGCAACATTTGGAGACAGTCTGCGTGAGTGATGGAGTATCTTTTTCTATAAAAATGGAGACAGAGCATCTAAGACAAAGAAACGTTTTCAAATAAATGGGCCTGAATAAAGCTCTCTGTTAGGAATATGACATCCCTGGCACATTGACAATGATTTTTGTTTACCTTCATTTGATAAAGAACTCTACTTGACAGAAGCGTGGTCTTTTCATGAGCAGAATAACTCAATTTCGTAAAGGTTAATCCATAAATGTAATGCAATTTCTAACAATCTCTTAACCAGATAAACTGATTGTAAGCATCATGTGAAAAAAAAAATAGAGTGTCCAGGAACATAGATTAAAAAAAAAAAAAGTGGGGAAACTATCTCTATCAGATATCAAAACATATTCTAAAGCTACAAAAATTAAAACAACATGATGTTGGTGCTTGAGTAGAAAAACAGATGACTAAAACAGAATAGGAAGCCCTTTTATGCACACATGCAGTACAAACACATACAGGACATTGCAGGAGCAAATAGGGGTACCGAGTAAATGGCTTAGGGTCACCTTGATAATCATCTGGGAGAAAATTGAATTCCCCTTCTTCATGTTATATACACAGAGATCTACAGATTGATTAAAATTTAGATGTTACAAATGGGAATTAAGCACTTTAGGAAAATATATAAAATTTAAAAAATTGAATAGGGATATCCTCCCTAAGAATGAAAAACGCCATAAAGGAAAGACTGATAAATTCAAGTCTACAGGAAAACTAATTTCCAACAGGAAAACGGACAAAAGATGTGAAAGGAGAAATCATAGTAAAGGAAATAGTTCTCAAACAAACAAAATGGCATTCGATTTTATTTGTAATGAGGGAAATAGTTATTAAACCCATAATGACACATTTTTTGTACCTATTACATTAATAATACATGCTGCATTGGCGACAAAGTACAGAAGTATAATTTGTCCTCCATTGCTGCTGGGAATGTAACTTGAGTGCAGTCTCTATGGAGTGCAGCTTGGCAATACCTTTTAGAATGTAGAATGTTTGTACCTTTTGACCTTCTCTGTATTTATCTCAAATATACTCACACATGGGCTTCCCTCGTAGCTCAGTCGGTAAAGAATCTGCCTGCAACGCAGGAGACCCGGGTTCAATTCCTGGGTCGGGAAGATCCCTTGGAGAAAGAAATATCAACCCACTGCAGTATTCTTGCCTGGAGAATCCCATGGACAGAGGAGCCTGGCAGGGTAAGTCCAGGGGGTTGCAAGAGTTGGACATGACTTAGTGACTAAACCACCACTATGCCCACGTGTATGTATCTAGCAGAGCATCCTGTGTTGGAAACAATTTACAATCTGGTCAAGATTGTAAAGAAAGCAGTATTATATCCATATTAGGGAATGCTACCCAGTTGTTGAAAAGAATGGGGCAGCTCTTTACATATTGATACAAGAAATACATTGTTGAGAAAAAGACCCAGATCTGCGAGCACAGCATGTTACTGTTGAAATGTATGCCTGTGTGTGTGCGCCTGCATGTACAGTGTGTATATGTACGTGCAGATGCATGCCGACATATGAAGTGTCTCCGGAAGAAGAAACTGGTTACGGTGGTTGCCTAATGGAAGGTAAACTAGGAGTCTGGAGGAGACAGAGGGAGCAATATGACTTTGACGGCTTTCTTTTTTATCTCTTTCAGGTGTTTGCCTTGAGAATGGATTACTTATTTTTTAAATGGCTCTGATTAATGATAGTTTTGGAGAACTTCTAAGATGGCCTGGTCTCAGGATGGCTTCCCCAGAACTCATACTCTCCTTTGCCCAGAAGTAGGAAAGACTATACTAGAAATGAGTATACCTTTGTTTTTTGCATTTTTGTTATTCAGTCATGTCTGACCCTTTGCGACCCCATGGATGGCAGCATGCCAGGCTTCCCTATCCTTCACCATCTCTTGGAGTTTGCTCAGACTCATGTCCATTGAGTTGATGATGCCATACAAGCATCTCAGCCTCTGCTACCCTCTTCTCTTTCCGCCTTCAATCTTTCCCAGCATCAACATATTTTCTGAGTCAGCTCTTCACATCAGGTGGCCGTAGTATTGGAGCTTAAGCTTCAGCATCAGTCCTTTCAATGAATATTCAGGGTGAATCACCTTTAGGATTGACCGGTTTGATCTCCTTGCTGTCCAAGGGACTCTCAAGAGTCTTCTCCAGCACCACAATTCAAAAGCATCAAATTCTTCAGTGCTCACCCTTCTTTATTGTTCAACTCTCACATCTGTACATGACTCCTGGAAAAACTATAGCTTTGATTGACTATATAGACTTTTTATCTTGGTTCCTCAAGGACAACGATAAGTATTTCAGAAACAATCCTTCCATTCATGCAGAGTACATCCTCATGAACATCCCATTTTGGTCTCAGGGCAGTGTTGAGAAAGATATGAAAAGTGATCCAGGCACAGCTCCAGGTGTAGTGGTGAGCCCAGAGTCCCACAGTGAGTCGTGGCTGAAACCAGCATCAGAACACAGATCTGTGTTTCCCTTCCCTTCCTATTTTATCCAATATGATGGAAAATATGGTAATAGTAGTGGCATCTGAGCGCCTACTCTATGCCCTGTGCTTAGCTGCTATCGTGTCTGGCTCTTTGTGACTCCAAGGACTGTAGCCTGCCAGGCTCCTCTGTCCATGAGGATTCTCCAGGCAAGAGTACTGGAGTGGGTTGCCATGCCCTCCTCCAGGGGATCTTCCAGCCTAGGGATCCCAGGTCTCCCACATTGCAGGTGGATTCTTTACCGTCTGAGCCACCAGGGAAGCCCAAGTGTACTAGAGTGGGTAGCCTGTCCCTTCTCCAGGGGATCTTCCTGACCCAGGAATTGAATCAGGGTCTCCTGCACTGCAGGTGGATTCCTCATCAGCTGAGCTACCGGGGAAGCCCTCACCTACCATATACCAGACACCTAAACATACTATGCCACAGTTGTTTTATCATCGTTTATGTTGTACCATCTTTACCTCTTTTGTATATTTGTCATCTTTCATTTCTCTAATGAGAAAGCTGAGTCTCAGAGAGTTAAATACGTTGCACACGTTCAAGTGGTGAGAGTCTAGAGCAGGGATTTGAGCCCCAGCTTGCTTAGCGTTGGGTGTCTTCCCTTTTCTGCAGGTGTCGCACACGATTCTTCATGAGCGCCTGGTGGCGTGTCCATGACCCTATCCCGCAGGTGAAACGCTGTGATCAGTATCTGCCAGTCACCGCCTCTTCTCGAGCGAGGTTCTGTGCACAGAGCTGGGCTACAGCAGCTGTTCTTCTCGCCAGAGGACAAATGCTCACGGGAGCCATCGCCCACACTGGGGGGGGCTCCTGTCACCCCCTTCTCTGCCCCGGGCTGCCGGGTGGACCAGGGCCGCCACCACACGCCTGTTTCTGTCAAGCAGGAGGCATCCCTTACTTCTCATCCATCTCATGATATGCTTTTGCTTTCTCAAAATGAAAATGGCTTCATCTTTTCAATTCTAAAGATAATATGTTTTCTCAAAGAGTAAGAGGCAGACAATAGAGAGTGATAAAGTGGAGAAAATGAAAATATTCTGAAAGCCCATCGCTAAGACCTAAGTGCGGTTCACCTTTTGACAACTGAACTATCAGACTGCCTGCTAAGCACAGAGAACAGATAGGTAGGACTCGTGTATACAGACTGAATCATTTTTGGTATTCTACTTTTCTCACTTAATAAATCACAGCCAGTATGTTATTAAATCATTAACTTTCATAAATGTATGGTGGTTTGGTCACGTGGGTAAACTACAGTTAACTAACTTGCTCGCTAAGTTTTGCTACTATGAACAAGGCTGTAAGGTAACATTTTAGCATAACTATACACGCTGCTGCTCCTGCTAAGTCACTTCAGTCGCGTCCGACTCTGTGGGACCCCATGGACGGCAGCCCACCAGGCTCCCCCGTCCCTGGGATTCTCCAGCAAGGACACTGGAGTGGGTTGCCATTTCCTTCTCCAATGCATGAAAGTGGAAAGTGAAAGGGAAGTAGCTCAGTCGTGTCTGACTCCTAGCGACCCCGTGGACTGCAGCCCACCAGGCTCCTCCATCCATGGGATTTTCCAGGCAAGAGTACTGGAGTGGGGTGCCTTGGTTCTGTTATTTCTGAAGGACTGATTCCTGTGAGTGAAACTGCTGAGTCTGCAGCTTCTCTGAATGAACTCAAGAAAGAAACTTGAACTCGGGGTCCCATTATAGTTGCTGCCAATAAAAAGGGCTTCCTGTTCTTTTCAATCGCTTCCTACTTTTCTTAGTAGTTTCCACACCTGTGTTGTGAGTGTCCGCGTTTTCATTACAGTTTTTCTTGCCTTGCCTGCGCCTCTGTCTCTTCACTTCTCCTACTTCCCTTTCTGTAGCATTTATCTTCTGGAAAAAACAACAGTGGTTTACCTTGGACTCTGTTTTACCGTAACTTTTTTAAAATGAATTTCCGTTTGTGGTGTCTGATTTTCCTTCGTGAAGACAGCAGGGGTCTGCAGAGCAGCTTAGCGCAGCCATCTGTGTGTACGGAAAAGCAGAGACAATTAAAACCTGTTGACAACTTTGGGCAAAGCTGCAGGCCTCATGTTCTGTAATTTATGTGGAAAGCTGAAGAACAATCAGTTCAAGCTGGTTCTTCAAAGAGACACAGCCTGTTACATGCTTTTGGCAGTAGAGCCTCTTTGCACCACGGCAAAGGGTATCTGAGTCCAAGGAATTCTGAGACGTGCTGGAGGGGCTTGTGAGCAGGGCCTGCGACAACGAACACACACTTTGCCGCGAGGCGAGCTGGGAGCCGCTGCTTTTTCCGGTTTTCGTCTAACTCCGCTTCTAACAGATGAACACGTGCCCAGTACCTCCACCTCATTGCTTGGTGTTTGTCTCCATAAAAGTAGAAAGAATCCTTTCCAGTATTTGCCACTGGATATGCTGATGTGGTTACGGATGCATGGGTGAGAAGGATGCTTGGGAAGACAGTGGTGTGTGTTTAAATGTCAGCTCTCCTGTCTCCTCGCTGGATTTCCTTGGTTTACTCTATTTCTTACGCTTTAAAATGTAGAAAAGAACACTTAGCTTATAGGATTGATACGATGGCTGAGATCATTTTTTTTTAATAATCACTTTTTTTTTTTGATGGCATGGTGTAGCATGCAGGATCTCAGTTCCCCAACTAGGGATTGAACCTTCACCCCACATAGCAGGAGCAGGCAGTCTTAACCACTGGACTGCCAGGGAAGTCCCCAGCGGCTGAGTTTGTACAGAACATGCTGGTCGCCTTTCCATCTCTCCCGTCTCATCTTCCTGTTACCGTCCACATCCTCTTGTGTGGGTCCCAGCCCCATCCTGCCACGGAAGCGCTGTGCCCAGATCACAGCGCCATCTCTGCTTCTCGATCACTCTTTGTCTTAGGAGGCTTCTCAGGAGTACTGGCCGCTTTCTCTACCGTAGAGCGTTTCTTCCTTTGGCTTGCAAGAACACTGATGGTTTCTTCTCCCTCTGTGGATGCTTCTTCTCAGTCTCTGGGGCCTCGTCTCCTTCTTCCCCTCTGTCTGAAAGTTGACGCTACCTGACTCGGCTCTTCTCCTCCACTATGAGACAAAGGACATTGTTATACTTCCCGGTCCTTTTCTGTCGAGTGGGGTTACGTGACTAGTTTTGACCAATGGCCTGTGAGCAGAAGTCACACTCGGGATTACTCCTAGGGGTGGGTCCTTGGGTCCTCGGTCCTCCAGGGCTCTCTCTTCCCTGTCGTGGGCAGTGACAAGATTAGTAATGTGCTTGCTCTGTTGCTATGGGTACTTGAGAGCAGAGCCCTCTGCTGACCTATGATAGACATACAGCCAGAGTGAAATAGAATCTTTGCTGGCTTTATTCCCTACTTGTTACCACAGCAGAACCTAGCTTATCCTGACTAATACAGACCCTTCCCACTCGGGCACATACTCTTTTAAATAGTGTAGGCAACTTTTAAAAGACATTTAAACACAAAGAATGTATTATACCCCTCTAATAAGATGGTGAGGTCCACACTAACCTAGCTAAAGAGAGAACCAACCAAAATATTCTCCACTGAACAGGAAAGATCTGCATTAAGATGACTTTCCCTGTGTCCCAGGACCATGAGTTTGCTGGCAACTCATCTCATTGAGGAAAAAAAAAGCCTCTGTCTCCAGCTCCGGCCTCTCTTGGGCTTTGAACACATCTTTGATTGCCTGCTTCACTTGGCTGTGTCACTGGCACCCCAGACCCCAGAGGTGCAAATTCACAACCGCTGCTTTCCCCGCAGACATGTCCCTCGTACTGCGCTGTCTGTCTCAGTGACTATGCCCTTGCCCACCTGCTTGAATCATCCCGACCCCTTTGTCTTCCTTCGCCCTCACACTAAATCTTTCACCAGACCTGCGGTTTCTCCCTCTCTGTGTCTCCACTAATACACTTTGTGCCTGCCACAATTATTCATTTTTTTTCTAGGTCAGTATAAGCCTTCTCAGGAGTCTCCTCGTGTCAAGCCTTTCCCTCTTTCCTGTCCGCGGTTTGCATTGCAACCTGAGGGACATTTCTACAAGCAGATCTGATCAAAATACCTCCCCGTTGAATGCCCTTTCATGGTTCCCCGCGGCTGTTAGAAGAAAGACAAACCCTTAAAGCGTCTACAGGTCTCTGCTTTGGTTCCTGCATCTTTTTCTGGCTGGTCTTTGACTCATGGCTCATGTGCAACCACGATGAATGTAACTGAAAGCTTCATATTTGAAGAAACCCTCTTGGCCCTATTCTCTCCNGAAAGACAAACCCTTAAAGCGTCTACAGGTCTCTGCTTTGGTTCCTGCATCTTTTTCTGGCTGGTCTTTGACTCATGGCTCATGTGCAACCACGATGAATGTAATTGAAAGCTTCATATTTTAAGAAACCCTCTTGGCCCTATTCTCTCCAGCTGGAATGCTCTCCTCGCGTTTCCCGCCCAATGGTCATCCTCGTGTGTCCATCCTTCTCTTAAGTCCTGCTTCCTCTGGGGCGCCTTCTTTGACTCACCCAGACCATTAGGTGGCCTCTGCGGATCCCGTTTATGACCTGTTCTCATGCCCACTGCTGTCTAACTCTGTCCTAACAGACAGTCCCTGCCCCTCGCTGAAGTAATGCGCACCAACTGTTTACATCTGTGTCATCTAATCCTCACAACAATCCCTTGAGATAAATAATATCCCCATTTCAGAACAAGGACACTGAAGATCGAGAAGTGAGGTAAGCGGTTTAAAAGTCAGTCAACTCATTAGCGACAGTGTGGGTCTTGAACGAGGCTCTCTATCTTGCGGTCTTAGGCTTAACCACGGGGGTGTCCTGCACAGCTGCATGGCTCCCAGGAGGTCAATGTGTATTGCTCGTTGCTGCATTCCCAGGATTTAGCACACTGTCTGGCACACAGCAGGGGCTCGGTAACTCGGCTGAATAAATGAATAAAGGAAAGAAAGGATGAAAAATTGCCTGGGTAATGATGGCTCACGAGAAATCTAGCTGTGACTTTTTTTTTTTTACAGCTCGAATGCACAGCAAAGCAGGAAAATGGGAAGAAAAATCAGATGGCATCAGTTTGGTTTCTAGATAGACTCTTTGGAAACATATCAGGGAAGATGCAGGAAGCAGGACATGGTCTGCACTGCTTTTGAACCTGGGAGACAGCTTTCCACAGAGCAGAGCTTGCTGGGCTCACCGCCCTGTTCTCGTAGGCCAGGCTCTCATGCTTCTTTAATAAGCTGCTGACTCACGAAAGAACCTCCCCGGCTTCAGCTCCATCCGCCAGGATGCCGTACGTTCACCTGTATTTCCTTCAGGACAATAGGCTACGCAAAATTCTTCTCCTGAAATAAAAGAAAATCGGCACTGATGGGAGAAGAAAAGGTTTTTGATAAGTTCAGTACCAAATTGCATTTGGGTAATGTATAAATATAAGAAAACTTTTTTTTTTTTAAGTAGAAATTTGTGTGTGGCAGTGAACACTGGTAGTGTTTTGGGTACTTTTGAATTTATATCATCGTTGAAGTGAATTTATATCAAGGGTGAGGTTTAACTTTGTAAGTTAAGATCTTCGTCCAAATGACACATGCATGTGTGAAATAAAATCGAGGAACTGCCCTGGTGGACCAGGGGTTAAGACTTCGTTTTCCAAAGCAAGGGGTGTCAGTCTGACCCCTGGTCAGGGGGATAAGATCCCATAAGCCCCACAGGCAAAACACCAAAACACAAACCAGAAGCAACATTGTAATAAATTCAATAAAGACTTTAAAAAAGACGGATGTTTTAAGGATTTTTCTTATTAGCTCAGATGGTGAAAGAATCCACCCGCAATGCAGGAGACCCGGGTTTGATCCCTGGGCTGTGAAAATGAGCTGGGGAAGGAAATGGCAACCCACTCCAGGATCCTTGCTTGGGAAATCCATGGACAGGGGAGCCTGGCCGGCTACAGTCCACGAGGTTGCAGAGTCAGACACGACTGAATGCCTAAACAATAACAACAAGTCCTAGTCACAGCTCCTGTGCCGTGCACTGGCTCCCCAGAAGCTGCTCATCTGTGAAGCCAGAGTCTGTACCCTTTGATCAACATGGCCCCCACCCCAGCCACTGGTAACATCAGCAGCTCTCTCGTCAGTGTTATCTCTTGATTCGGCACTCCCACCACTCCCTCTTCATGCTGTTCATGGGGTTCTCAAGGCAGGAATACTGAAGTCATTTGCCGTTCCTTTCTCCAGGGGACCACGTTTTTTTCAGAACTCTCCACCATCACCTGTCCGTCTTGGGTGGCCCTACACAGCATGGCTCAGTTTCATTGAGTTAGATAAGGCTGTGGTCCATGTGATCAGTTTGATTAGTTTTCTGTGATTGTGGTTTTCATTCCCTCTGATGGATTACTTTGCCGACTAAGGTCCGTCTAGTCAAGGCTACGGTTTTTCCTGTGGTCATGTATGGATGTTACAGTTGGACTGTGAAGAAGGCTGAGCACCGAAGAATTGATGCTTTTGAACTGTGGTGTTGGAGAAGACTCTTGAGAGTCCCTTGGACGGCAAGGAGATCCAACCAGTCCGTTCTGAAGGAGATCAACCCTGGGATTTCTTTGGAAGGAATGATGCTAAAGCTGAAGCTCCAGTACCTTGGCNACAAACCAGAAGCAACATTGTAATAAATTCAATAAAGACTTTAAAAAAGACGGATGTTTTAAGGATTTTTCTTATTAGCTCAGATGGTGAAAGAATCCACCCGCAATGCAGGAGACCCGGGTTTGATCCCTGGGCTGTGAAAATGAGCTGGGGAAGGAAATGGCAACCCACTCCAGGATCCTTGCTTGGGAAATCCATGGACAGGGGAGCCTGGCCGGCTACAGTCCACGAGGTTGCAGAGTCAGACACGACTGAATGCCTAAACAATAACAACAAGTCCTAGTCACAGCTCCTGTGCCGTGCACTGGCTCCCCAGAAGCTGCTCATCTGTGAAGCCAGAGTCTGTACCCTTTGATCAACATGGCCCCCACCCCAGCCACTGGTAACATCAGCAGCTCTCTCGTCAGTGTTATCTCTTGATTCGGCACTCCCACCACTCCCTCTTCATGCTGTTCATGGGGTTCTCAAGGCAGGAATACTGAAGTCATTTGCCGTTCCTTTCTCCAGGGGACCACGTTTTTTTCAGAACTCTCCACCATCACCTGTCCGTCTTGGGTGGCCCTACACAGCATGGCTCAGTTTCATTGAGTTAGATAAGGCTGTGGTCCATGTGATCAGTTTGATTAGTTTTCTGTGATTGTGGTTTTCATTCCCTCTGATGGATTACTTTGCCGACTAAGGTCCGTCTAGTCAAGGCTACGGTTTTTCCTGTGGTCATGTATGGATGTTACAGTTGGACTGTGAAGAAGGCTGAGCACCGAAGAATTGATGCTTTTGAACTGTGGTGTTGGAGAAGACTCTTGAGAGTCCCTTGGACGGCAAGGAGATCCAACCAGTCCGTTCTGAAGGAGATCAACCCTGGGATTTCTTTGGAAGGAATGATGCTAAAGCTGAAGCTCCAGTACCTTGGCCACCTCATGCGAAGAGTTCACTCCTTGGAAAAGACTCTGATGCTGGGAAGGATTGGGGGCAGGAGAAGAAGGGGACGACAGAGGATGAGATGGCTGGATGGCATCATGGACTCGATGAATGTGAATCTGAGTGAACTCTGGGAGTTGGTGATGGACAGGGAGGCCTGGCGTGCTGCGATTTGTGGGGTTGCAAAGAATCGGACATGACTGAGCAACTGAATTGAACTGATGGATAAGGATAAGAGGCTTATGGAAGCTTCCTGATGGGAGAGACTGATTGAGGGGGAAACTGGGTCTTGTTCTGATGGGCGGGGCCATGCTCAGTAAATCTTTAATCCAATTTTCTATTGATGGGTGGGACTGTGTTCCCTCCCTGTTGTTTGATCTGAGGTCAAACTATGGTGGAGGTAATGAAGGTAATGGAGACCTCCTTCAAAGCGGCCCATGCACACCCTGCACTCCACGCCCCTACCCCTGCACCAGGCCACTGATGACCCACATCTCTGCCAGAGGCTCCTGGACACTCACAGGCAAGTCTGGGTCAGTCTGGTAATGGACAGAGAAGCCTGGTGGGCTGCAGTCCATGGGGTCACAAGGAGTCAGACAAGACTGAGTGACTGAACTGAAATGACCCTTCCCTCTATCTCTTAGCACCCTTCTACCTCCCATCTTCCCTCAGCTGCAGCTGTGTTTTTACTTTGTCCAAGCTGATATTTCAATTCTATCCTATAATCAGAATTAAATCTGTGTGCTTTATCTCTCGGTGGATTCTAAAACTGGGAAGCTAATAAGTAGCATTGACATTATTAAGACTCTATAAATGTTGACTTCAGAGATGAGGGGAAAGCTCATGATTGCATTTTCTGCCCTGTAGGTCCAGCGTCCTGCTTTCTGTGCACTTGAAACAGAATGTCCCCAGCTTCAAGGTCATACAGATTTTTCTGCTCTTATACCTTAGCATTCGACATGAAGTCACGTTTCTCTTGCCCTCAGTTTGGGACTTCTGACTTTTTTTCTTTATGTCTACCAGGTGCTTCTAATTGGAGTTCTTTTCTTCTTACTTAAAAAGAATCTTGGGTCTCCACTGTAACTTCATAGGCATCCAGCTCTTCAGTAGTCATTAGCGTTTGGAATCCCTTCCCTCCCTCTGCCCCCACAATAAGGTACCTGCCAGGATGCCCTGGGCTTCCCTGGTGGCTCAGATGGTAAAGAGTCTGCCTGCAGTGTGGCAGACCCAGGTTCGATCCCTGGAGAAGGAAATGGCAGCCCACTCCAGTATTCTTGTCTGGAAAATCCCATGGATGGAGGAGCCTGGTCAGCTACAGTCCATGGGGTTGCAAAGAGTCAGACAGGACTGAACGACTTCTCTTTCTTTCAAGCTGCCCTAATCTGGGCCTGCTGCTTTCCAGACCTGTGCACCTTCATCATCCTCGGGCTTCTCTTCACTGACCTCCTGGATGAAAGGCCAGTCCGACTTTGTGTCATCTTTTTGGTCTTGTTGATATTATAGGAAAATATACTCAGAAGACTTTAGACAGACAAAATGGTATAAAAAGCGGGTCTTTGTAAGTCTGAAAATATTTTTATCTTACTTTCAAAATGCATTGCTAGTTTGCCTGGGTATAGAATTATGGGCTCAGAACGTTTTTTTTGCTTCTTTTAGAGCATTGATTTATTATCTTCTGAATCTAATNTGGTCTTGTTGATATTATAGGAAAATATACTCAGAAGACTTTAGACAGACAAAATGGTATAAAAAGCGGGTCTTTGTAAGTCTGAAAATATTTTTATCTTACTTTCAAAATGCATTGCTAGTTTGCCTGGGTATAGAATTATGGGCTCAGAACGTTTTTTTTGCTTCTTTTAGAGCATTGATTTATTATCTTCTGAATCTAATGTGACTAATGAAGAGTTTGGGTGGTTCCCTCACATTTTCCTTTGGAAGCCTTTGTGATTTTTTTTTTTTGGTATCATTGGCTTTCTGAGATTTCAAGAGGATCTGCTGCTAGCCATGCAGCTATTTTCAAGTTCATCCTGCTCAGTACTCGATAGACTTATCAAATGTAAGAATTTGCCTTTCTTCAGTTCAAGGAAATGTTCTATTGTTTCTTAAAAAAACAACTCCATCCATATTCTCTAGTCCCTTTTCCTGCAATTTCTCTTGGCTAACTGGTAGATTTCCACAACTTCTGCCACTAATCATCTATAAATCTTATCCCTCAAATTAGCTATTTCTTTGCCATTTGCTTTAAACATTAAGGGAGTTTTGAGGCTTTATATTTTATCCCTTCTATTGAACTTCATATTTTAAGTATTATATTTTTAATTTATAAGAATTTTTTCCTGTTCTCTAGCTGTTCCCTTTCTAATCGCACTAACTGCGTTTTATGAATAAGACATCTTCTCAAATATCTTTGAATATATTCATTAAATACTTCAAAATATTTTCTGTTCTTGAATTATTTCTGTTCTCACGAGATTTTATATGTTTTGACCTTTTAATTTCCTCTGGGTGTTGCCCTCAAATGTCTGGTGATCATATTTGTATGTTCACATTGGTAAATGGGAATTAGTTTCATGATGATAACTGTCCAGCATTAGTTTCTTCTGGATTTGAGTCGACATCCTTTTGGACAGGTCCCCTGGTGGCTCAGACAGTAAAGTGTCTGTCTATCAATGTAGGAGACCTGGGTTTGATCCCTGGGTTGGGAAGATTCCCTAGAGAAGGAAATGGCAACCCACTCCAGTACTCTTGCCTAGAAAATCCCATGGACAGAGGAGCCTGGTGCAGGCTACTGTCCATGGGATCACAAAGAGTCGCACACAACTGAGCAATTTCAATTCAGGTCCTTTTTTTCAGGTCAGGTCTCCTGAATGAGAAAACAGAGAAAGAACTCCATGT
Source organism: Neotragus pygmaeus (assembly GCA_006410875.1). Lineage (NCBI taxonomy): Eukaryota > Metazoa > Chordata > Mammalia > Artiodactyla > Bovidae > Neotragus > Neotragus pygmaeus. The sequence goes on along the minus strand of SJYV01015609.1, from coordinate 99,472 downwards.
AAGTGCTCAGGACCAACTGGTAGCTTTTGTTTACGACCAGCCTAGGGTTGGACGTTCCACTTCATCTCCTCTGAAAAACGCAGAACAAGGAGACGGACACTCAGAAGAGTCCAAACAAGATCCCTCTGCAGCTGGTTCACTTCCTTTATGGAAGAGTCTCCGGTTATTTTCCTCCGTCTTCCAGAAGCAACAGCCTGCATGGAAGAGGGAAGGGGGACCTCTCATCCTCCTCTAGATGCTCAGCGCACCCTGGGAGGGTAACTGGCAGTCGCTCCTCTGAGGGTCCCAAACTCACATTTGGGGTTTGGCTTCCTCTGCTCTCTGTCATCCACTAACACATTTCCGTCTGCTTTCATATGCAAGAAATGTGTTGAAGTCTTTCATCTACCAAGACCTTCCTTCCCAGTTTCCTCACTACTGCAGATTTATTGCTTTCCTCGCCCCAACACTGTCATTTTAATGGAATCTCTGGCAATGAGGCCCACACACATACTTCCGACACGTCGTCCCACACCGGTCATGTCCTCAACCCCGGGACGGCGTTTTTGAAAATGAATTTCCTTGTTAAAAGTCTACTCGTCTCTTATCTACATTCCTCTGCTTAACACGAGAATTCTAGAGACAAGAATAGAATCTTGTTGAGAAAGAAAGCAGAACCAAGGAAGGAAGGAAGAAGAGAGGAAGGAAGGAAAGAGGAAGGGAAAGAGGGAAGGAAGGAGAAAGGAAGAACTAAAAGAAAACAAGCAAATGAAAGAGATGTGGACAAAACCCAGGGGCACCGACCGTCTCTTGAACATTTCTCACAAGCAGTTCAAGTAACCCACATCGTTAATCTCACTGAAAGACCTCAGTCTCATTGACTACCTTACCGGGTTCAGTTTTNAAAACAAGCAAATGAAAGAGATGTGGACAAAACCCAGGGGCACCAACGTCTCTTGAACATTTCTCACAAGCAGTTCAAGTAACCCACATGGTTAATCTCACTGAAAGACCTCAGTCTCATTGACTACCTTACCAGGTTCAGTTTTTAACAGTGTACCTTCTCCTTTATTTGTTTCCTTTGCATGAATGTAATTTTGACCCTAAAACTCTAACTTAATTAGGATCCAGTAAACTGAACCTGACTTGTTATTGTTGCCTTCTTCTTTGGGCTTTGGCAGAACTGGAGAGCCCAGAATACAAGGAGAAGCCAGTTATCCATTACACAGATGTTGACATTTTCCTTCTTTTAAAAAAAAATTTAAACATTTGTTTTAAGTGGACCACTTTTTAAAAAGTCTTTACTAAATTTGTTACAATTTTGCTTCTGTTTCCTGTTTTGTTTTTTTGGCCCTGAGGCATGTGGGATCTTAGCTCTCCCACCAGGATCGAACCTACACCCTTGACTGTGGGTATTTGTTGAGAAAGGAAATTCAGAGCTTGAGGTACTGTTTCCCTTCAAGATGTAGTTAGCTCTTTGACGCCTTGCCTTGGACTTCTATGGGGTTTCTTTTTCTTGAGAGAACCACAGACCTTTCATCTCTCCCTAAAACATTCTGTTGAGATGCTTTGGAATAATCTCCTTAATTGGCAAAGGCTTCAGGGACTGTAGCCTGCCAGGCGCCTCTGTGCCTGAGATTATCCCGGCAAGAACACTAGCGTGGATTGCCATTTCCTCCTCCAGTCTATATGCAGAGACACGTCAGCAAACACAGGCCACCATTTTCTCTGTGCTATTTTAACTGCTGCCATTTTTGCATTTCAGCACAGGAGCTGTTCTTAGCCAGAAAATGCCAGATGGCCGCGAGGAGTCACATTTGTACTATTCCAGAGCAATGTCATCCACAGAGGAGAGCCAATAGCTAATTGACAAAGGCACCCTCACTGTTTCTGTAGAAGTCAAGATGCTCTACCTCCATGACTAGGACTTTCCTTTCACAATTGGCTTGGGTCTCAAGATCTTGTTGGAACTTAACTCTGGCCAGAATCTGGCCCCTAAATTCTGTCTTCAGATGCTGCTCTTAAACTGATTTCTCTTTACTTCTTCTAGCTTTAGCTAACCATCCCACTCACCCTCCAAGTTACTTCAGCTTCCCCTGTCTATTATACATCCTTGGACAATTCTCATTTGTTATTTGGAAATTTTAGCTACCTTTAAAAAATATATCTACTTATGTTCCCAATCAGCTGATAACATCCCTCTGGATGACAACTAAATATTTTGCCTCCTTTTCTCTGTTGGGGCCTCCATCGTAGTTTCCACTTGTTTTGTTCCTAAATCGTGTCCGACTCTGTGGCCCCATGGACTGTAGCATGCAGGCTCCTCTGTCCATGGGCTTTCCCAGGCAAGAATACTGGAGAGGGTTGCCATTCCCTTCTCCAGGGAATCTTCCCGACTCAGAGATCGAACCCCACCTCCTACACTGCAGGCAGATTCTTTACCACTGAGCCTCTGGGGAAGCCCGGTTTTCACTTAGTAGATACCTAATTAATATCTGTTCAGTGAGAGAGTGATGCTGTGAGCCTTTCTGTATTCAGATTAGGGTGTTCCACAAGAGGGAAATCACAGGAAAGCATGAGGCTTTAGCATTAAGTCCTTCTGCTGGGGAAAGATGAGCTTCCTAATGTTCTCACAGTATCCCTGCCTTTCCTGACACCTCTTCAGAGCACTGAGCAAAAAGGAGGAGAGTCTTGGAATTATGCTTCCCATGTTATTCCCTCCTGGGAGTGAAGTGTAAGTCCTGGCTCCCTGATAGGACTGCAGCATTAAGCATCTTCCACCAGAAGCCAGAGGTTTGTAGGAAGATGGAGGAAAGGGAGGGAGTGTTTCAGATGGGGAGCATGGCATGTACAAAGGTCCTGGGGCTAAAATAACATGGAAAGTTTATAGCAGTGATGAATGGGATTTGCCTGGTTAATGTTTTGGCTGTCCTTTTTAGTTAAATTTAGGAGACTAAATTTTTATTTTAAACATTAGACAGAACACTTTGATTTATAACTGAAAATTTTGAAAAGATTCCGCAGAAGACTGATAAGCTATGGTTGTCGTATCATGAAATAAAATGCATTCATATTGTAGAGTTTTATACTTATTTATATTTTTTCTTATTTATATTCACACATAATTTATGTTTAAAACTTCTTTATTTGATTGATATATTAACTAGAAAAATATGGAAAGGCACTTCCTCAGTTTTAACGAAGAAAACCTCTGAAATGTGAAATTATTGACTATTTTAATTTTATTTGGTTTGTGATTCTTTTTCCCTCCATTTTGGGGAGTGGGCCTGTTGGCTTTTGCAACTGAAAAGAAAAAGTCAGGGTAGATTTTATTGATGAGCTAGAGCCTCACATTTGTCTGCTGAGAGGGCATAGGGGGTCTGATAATTTTGACTCTTAATTGTCAGCCTGGGTGACGACACAGACACCAATGACCAGCTGTCAAGACCAGCCGTAAAGTGAGTAGAGTGACCGGAGCAGGGCCATTTGCCGAATGTTCCACGAATTGCAGTTTTTACCACTCACCATTTTATCTGCTTTCTGTAAACTCTAGGTTTTTTAAAATTTTAATGGATCTGATTTGAAAATTAAATTCTAAGCAAAGTAAGTGTAGCAACTCTTTCTAAACCTTTTATTGAATATTTTGGGATTGTTAAAAGCCACACATTTCCTTACAGACCCTTTAGTGAGAAAGTGGTTTAGATTTGTTCTTTCACCTTCTTTCATGCATCTGTTTATATAGTTTACGAAAGAGATATTAACGTTTCCCTTCCTTTTTGTTCTGCTGAAATGAACCTTAAAAGTGAAGTCTCAGTAAGAATTTTTCCCCTTCTGTTTTCTCTTTGTTCACATTTCCTGAATTAATTTCTCTTTTATTCGGAAATGTTGCGGATGTCTGCAACTTTTCCCTTGCTCTTACCATGTCAGCTTTGTACTCACTCCAGGACCTCTCTGCTGAGTCTCATCTGCCCCTCACATGCATTGCTGTGCCCACCGAGGCGTGATCCTTGGGGGCTGGGGGTCTGACAAGGTCTTCCATAGCAGAGCTCCCCTCGGTCCACCACGCACGGACGTGTCACGAAGGGTGTTCAGTCGGGACGGGAACACCCAGCAGCTGGGTGTCCAGCTGCCAGTTCATCAACTTGAGAAGTGGATCTGTTTCCGCTCAAGTCATCGCAGGCAAGGCAAGGGGTGGAGGGCGCTGGTTCTGTGCCCACGCTGACTTCCTCCAGAGTCTCTCTTCCAAACTCCCCCACCCTGGCCGCTGGCTGGAGACCAAAGAACCATCATTGTCATTACCTTCTCAGGCGGATCTCACACCCGGCGGGGCAGACAGAGATGATGTGGTGGGTGGGGGGTCAGAGACCCTGCCAAGGAGACGAGACCCTGCCCCTGGAATTTCGGGGTAAAGTGGACAGGTCATTCCACCCATCCCTCTGCCTGAGACACTCCCCCTGGAGATCGCGTGTCCATCCATGTGGAGGTGGTAAGGCTTGAGTGAACTCTTGGGAAAACACTTTGACAGGAACCACCTCTCTCCCTCGCATCCCAAATACTGGCCTCCAAAACAGACTGGCCAGTGAAGGCCACACACCCAGGACAGCTTGTGGACACAAGTCAGACAACCAGGCAGGGTCAGACAGAGTGGAAAAGATGGCCAGGTGGAGTCTGGAGTGTTTGTATGAAGCCGAGTGAAGCGATGGGGAGAGACACCCAGAAACGGGCAGTGTTGATTCATTTCGGCTTCATCATAACCATACGAGGTAGCTATTACCATCTCATTTCACAGATGAATTAGCTGAGACTCAATAGAGACTAAAGGCTTTCAAGGTGGCACAGTGGTAAAGAATCTGCCTGCAATGCAGGAGAACTAAGTTCAATCCCTGGGTTGGGAAACTCCCCTGGAGAAGGAAATGGCAACCCACCCCAGTACTCTTGACTGGAAAATTCCATGGACAGAGGAGCCTGGTGGGCTACAGTCCCTGGGGTCTCAGAGAGTTGGACAGGACTGAGGGATTGAGCACAGAGACTAAATGATCCAGACAGACAGCGATCACTGCCGTGACTGCTGCCCTGAGGATGTCTTACTCTGAAGCTGTGCTCTGCATATAACACGAGATGCTGTGTGTGTGTGTGTTTAATGCATATAGCTAGGCAAAGTATTAAACACGGAAACCATGATCAATATTGGCCCCTGTTTCCCAGGTTTACATGAAAAGGGGTGTAAGGGAAGCACTGTTTACAGATGTGGGCGCAGAGCTGAGGAAGCCAAAGGTATTGGCTAGTGCTCAGGGGCTCACACACGAGCGGAAAGCAGTCTCCAGCGCCAGGCCTGGGGGGCCCGCAGAGCCCTGGCCTCGGGAGAGGTGATCGGGCGGGAGCTGTGACTGCAGCGACACTGAGCTGTGGCCCAGGAGCGGCCTGGTGGGCCCCCGGGGAGCGGGTGAGTGCCCCGGGCTGCCTTCTCCCTGCTCCCACCCTCCGTCCTCCCCCCGACGTAGACACGAGCGCCAGCAACAAGGACTTGGCTGATGCAACCCACAGGAGGAGATGCCCCAGAGCCCAGGGGGAGGGCCAAGAGCGGAGGGGTGAGTGGAGAAGAAGAATCAGCTACAGCTGAGCCCAAATCAGATTTGCACAGCANTCTCTAGTTAGACTGACCAACGTATCCCAGTTTGCTTAGGGCTTTCTCAGCTGTAGCACTGAAGGTCGTGCCTCCCAAGAAGCCCCACAGCCCTGGGCAAACCAGATCCATGGTTTATCCCAGCTCCAGAGCTCTGGGCCCAGCAGGCGCTTCCCTGGGAGCTGGTATCAAGGCAGGGGGCTTGCAGAAACCAGACTCCACCCATCCACCTGCTCCATCATTTACTCATGAACTCAGTATTTACTGAGCGCCACACCCAGATGCTGGTCCAGCCACTGGGGACTTGGCAGTACACCAGCAAAGGACCCTACCTCATGGACAGTGAGGGAGACAGACAAGAAGCAAGGAAGTAAAGACGAGACGCAGTTTCAGGCGGTGATAAGTGCCAAGACAAAGAAGAAACTGGAGTCTCCAGGGTGCAGAGTGAAGGCTGCGGCCGCGTGGGCAAGCGCTCCTCCAGGAGGCACCTGGGAGCACATCCCTGGAGGGGGAGGCTCGGCTCCTTCCGAACCGGAGCGGCTGCAGCCACGTGGACACCCGTTCGCGCCCCTCCCCTTTGGTGGCTTCCTTTCAGCTTTTCACTCTCCCCTGCTAGCCTTCTCTTTTCTCCCTTCTGCCCTTTTTCCTTCTTCTTAAAGTCTAAAGATAGAAATGCCTTTGCTCTCCCTGCTATGGATAAAATTCCCAGCGAGGGGCCATGTTTGACGCTGTTACAGTTATTGATAGCTTTGGGCTGTGAGAAGACCCAGGGGCAGGTGTAGACAGAGGTGGGAGGTTGGGCCTAAAGTCCTGGGAGCTGACGATGGAAGCAGTGGTGATGGGAAGAAAGAAGGGGAAGAGTTAAGTGCCCATCTCTGAATGTCACTTTCTAAAATTCCAGCTCTTCCTCCCCAAGAAGCTCACCGTAGCCCCTGGGTTCTGCCCTGTGTGCATGAAATTAGAGTCTGGACCGCAGAAAGCATCTTCAGGAGGCCCCCAGAGCAGGAATGGAGCTGGAGGTCGGGTATGGAGCGCAAGTGCCCGATCCAGGGTCTCCACCCTGAAAACTAAGACAAGTCACTCAGTCGTGTCCGACTCTTTGTGACCCCAGGGCCTATACAGCCCGTGGAATTCTCCAGGCCAGAATACTGAGTGGGCAGCCTTTCCCTTCTCCAGGGGATCTTCCCAATTCAGGGATCGAACCCAGGTGTCCCGCACTGCAGGCGGATTCTTTACCAGCTGAGCCACCAGGGAAGCAAGAGTCTCCGAGGAGCTGGGTTCCTGACCTTCTCCTGGGAAAGCCCACACTGAACCCTCGTTCTATCATTTCTGTCATTCAGTTTTATCCACAGGAATATAGGGAGCCAAGTGGAAGCTTGGAGATTCCCTGAACTTTTGTACTATTCAAGTTTAAAAATTATTTATAGCTTCATTTAAAATGGAAAAAAAAGTTTTATCTCACGATTCCTTTTCTTCAGTCAATAACCATGGAGCCAGTGCAGCATTATTGAACTTCCTCTGCCTCTGGAATTTAAGAGTGCCAAAGGCAGTAACTGATGGCTTTTTCTTAGACCGCAGGAAACCACTTGTCACTATCCATTAACAGCTGCTTTTCAAGAATATTTTTCTTGTCTGCATTAGGAAGAAACAGATGACAAAGCAAAGCCAAAAAGCCATTTGTTACGTTCCAGTCAGAGGAGCTAAACTCAAGTCTCCTGGTCGGCCACATCCTTGGACATGACATACACCCGTTGTGTTTGCAGGGGGTTGTTTATTTATGCATTTATTTATGTATCTGTCTTTGGTTTCTTGGTTTTACTCTGAAGCTCAGGTACATTACGGGAGTGCCTAGTCTCAACGGTCCCTTCAGGAGTCGTGCTTTATGGCACACGCATACCCCTCTGCTGCCAGGACTTGGCAGCGCGGCTCCTCTCCGTCCTGCCTCTCCGGCTCTCTCTGTTTCCTGCGTCTCTCTCTCTGTGTATATAAATGTGTGTGTGCTCAGTCGTGCCCAACTCTTTGCGACCCCATGGACTGCAGCCCTCCAGGCTCCTCTGTCCATGAGGCTTTCCCGTCAAGAATACTGGAGTGGGTTGCCATTTCCTTCTCCAGGGGATCTTTCCTACTCAGGGATCGAACCCATGTCTCCAATGGTTCCTGCAATGGCAGGTGGATTCTTTGCCACTGAGCCATCTGGGAAGTCCCTAGAATATAAATACATGTTATATATATATGTGTGTGTATCAACATTTAAAAGAAACTTAACATGTGAACTGATGGATGTCCCTTGTTTTTATTTATTTTCCCCAGAGAACACCGCTTACCTGGTAAAATAATTGAACACAAGGAGAAAGCGGAATCTGACAACTCATTCTCAGCTTGCTGATGCAAATCGGGAGCGAAGTGCCAGTTTTGATTTGGAGTTTCCAGGTTCTTGTCAGTCTGTGTCATGGCCTTAAGACCTCTATCTAGACAGAAACTGGCAAACAGTTCCCTGAATATCATTTCTTTAGAAGAAAATCTCTCAAGATATTGAATCTAGTTCCCTGTGCTATACAGGAGGACCTTATTGTTTATCCATTCTATATGTAATAGTTTGCATATTCAATATCCTGAGATAAACCGTAATGAAAAGAATGTTTAACTGAGTCACTTTGCTGTGCAGAAGAAATTAATACAATGTTGTAAATCAGTTATACATCAATGAGAAACAATTTTTTAAAAAGCAAAAACTTTAAACAAACAAAAGAAAGGAAAATCTCTCACCGCACTTCCCAGAGCTTCCTCACTTACCGTGGTAAGTAGCACACGGCCTCTGAGGTGAAGTCTATGCCGTAATGACTGTTATCTCAGATGAATGAAGGACCTACCTGCTCCTGGTTTCCAGAGAAAGGTGGAATCTAATGGATCCTAAAGTAAAAGTGTTAGTAACTCGGTCGTGCCTGACTCCTTGTGACCCCATGGACTGTAGCCCACCAGGCTCCTCTGTCCATGGGATTTCCCAGGTAAGAGTACTGGAGTGGGGTTGCCATTCCCCTCTCCAGGGGATCTTCCTGACCCAGGGGTCAAACCCACGTCTCCTGCCTTGCAGGCGGATTCTTTACTGTCTGACCCACCTTCCCCGGTGGTCCAGCAGTTAAGACTGAGTTTCTCCTGCAGGGGGCACAGGTTCAGACCTGGTCAGGGAACTAAGATCCCACATGGTGCATGGCAAGGCCAAAAAAATGAAAGATCCTAGGGGATCCATTTAAACACCAGTGAATTAAACACCACTTAATCCAGGTGTTTTCAGAATAGCCCTCTCTTGAAGAACTCACCAGAGATCTCATACTCTGGGGGGTGCCGTCTGGAACTGGTTTCTCCCCTTAATGAGAGGGCAATGTCAGCCTGCCTGGAAATACCCAGTTAGCATTCAGAGTCCTGTCCAAGGCCAGAAGTGTCAGCATCTAAGCTTGTGTTTTTGGCTGTGTGGTCCATCAGAACTTTCTGGAGCTCTTGGTAAAATTACAGACCTGAGTTCCTTCCCCACTGAATAAACCAGAGTCGTTGGGGCCAGGGCCAGGGACCTGCATGTCTAGGAACCTTTATACTTGAGTATGGGTTCCCAGATGGCTCAGCGGTAAAGAATCCACCTGCCATTGCAGGAAACATAGGAGGCATGGGTTCGATCCCTGAGTAGGGAAGATCCCCTGGAGGAGGAAATGGCAACCCACACCAGTATTCTTGACTGGGAAATCCCATGGACAGAGGAGCTGGGTGGGCTGCAGTCCACGGGGTCACAAAGAGTCGGAGAGGACTGAAGCCACTGAGCGCTCACGCACTGTGGTGCTCGACCTGAGATGCTCTGGTGTGGACTGGCCGCCGTAAGGGAGAGAATTCGCAGGTCTCATCAGCTGAAACCTGAGAGGAGGGGAAGATGGCCCAGGTCTGTCTCCATGCTTCACCTCCACATCCCAAGTACAAGGCTGGAGGTGAAGGGTATGAATGATGGACGGTCTCAGTGACACTGGATTCGAGTGGTTGCAGCCCATTTAACACTGTTATCATAGACGTGTGTGTGTGTGTGTGTGTGTGCGCGCACACGCATGAAGGAGTATTTGATAATGTCTCAGTCATGGTTTCACTTGGATTTCTGTCAAGAGTTCAGTTCAGTTCAGTCGCCCAGTCGTGTCCGACTCTTTGCAACCCCATGGACTGCAGCACGTCAGGCCTCCCTGTCCATCACCAACTCCCAGAGCTTGCTCAAACTCATGTCCATTGAGTCAGTGATCCATCAAGTCGGTGATGCCATCCAACCATCTCATCCTCTGTTGTCCCCTTTTCCTCTCGCTTTCAGTCTTTCCCAGCATCAGGGTCTTTTCCAATGAGTCAATTCTTTGCATCATGTGGCCAAAGTATTGGAGCTTCAGTTTCAGCATCAGTCCTTCCAATGAATATTCAGAACTGATTTCCTTTACGATGGACTGGTTGGATCTCCTTGCAGTCCAGGGGACTCTCAAGAGTCTTCCCTAACACCACATTTCGAAAGCTTCAATTCTTCAGTGTTCAGCTTTCCCTATAGTCCAAATCTCACATCCACACATGACCACTGGAAAAACCATAGCCTTGACTAGACGGACCTTTGTTGGCCAAGTAACACCTCTGCTTTTTAATATGCTGTCTAGGTTGTGATGCTGAATAACTTTTCATATGCTTATGGGTCATGTGCATACCTTATCAAGCACTGCTTCGAGTCTTCTGTTCATCTTTTAAAACCTGATGCTCTTTCCTTACCAATTGGAAGGAGTTTGGGGACATACTGTTGTTTTTAAGTCTTTTGTTGGACTTGTCTCTTGCACCCGTCTTCTGGCCTGGGGCTTGCCTTTTCACTCTTCCGTCGTGAGGTCTTATGAAGCTCTTCGGCAGAGTTGCACGTATTCGAACACAGCTTGAACCCTCTCCTCACACAGTCCCAGACCCACTGAATCCTCTTCAGCCCCATCTCTGGTCCAGGGGCTTATTTCCCCCTCGGTTTCAGATTGTTTTAAGGGGAAGGAAGGAATGGTAACTCCCTTCCTTTCCATGAAGGTGAACAACAGAGAGTATTTCAGTTTCAATTCCCGTTTCCTCTGAACTATCATCAAGGCTGAGATGACAAAGTAAAAAGGTGGACCCAAGCCTGCCTCTCGTCAATACTGCTGAGCTGTCCACAGTCAGACCCAACCAGGAACAGCGGCCCCTCCCCTGCCGTGTTTCAGCCCCGCGGTGACCATTGCTGCTCCTTGTGATGGAGACACCCCCCCCCAGACACCCCCCAGCTCTGTTCCACTGCCCCTGAATTTGGAAGGTACAGTCCCTTCTCCTGACCCCAGCAAGCTGGGGGTGGTCAGCCATTCAGCGCTCAGCACTGTTTGGGGAGGGTCCCTATCAGAGTTCCCACCTTATTCTTTGGGGTCCTGGGGTCTTCCCTGCCAACTGACCCAGAAAGAGGTTCTCCACAACCAGACTGGTCCGCTACGCTGAGCCATTCTAAGGAAAATATTTTAGACCAGAAAGATGGATAAGGAGTGCTGAATGGCTGACCACCCCCAGCTTGCTGGGGTCAGGAGAAGGGACTATACCTTCCAAATTCAGCCTTATCCATCTTTTGACTACTTCCCTAAAACGAGGTCCCTCTGAACGTTGTTCACTTGTCCCCATCATCCTGACAGAGGACTTCCTGGATTCACGTGTTAGCCCATCACCGAGGCGGCTGCCGGTTACACTCAGCCCAGGCAGAAAAGATGTGGCACAAAATCACCAAACGAAACCAGCTCCCGACACTCGTGTGCTCGCACTCCCTGGCTGCTCGCCCTGAGGGTCACCTGTAGACGGAAACCCAGAAAGATCCTTTGTAGTGGAATATCTTTCTTTAGCGCACTCATGCGGAAATAGGTCTCGGGTCTTTCCACTTTTTTCTTTCTCATTTGTATGAGTGGGACTGTGATGAAGCAGTTTTGCGTGGAGGATTCATTTCCTAGTGTCCCCGTGGAGAGCTTACCCAGGGCCCCTGGGGCCAGCTGCCTTGGGAAGGCCCTGTGCTCAGGGCTCATGGCTCTGCTCATTCTCTGGGTAACGAAGCTGGTGCGTCGGGTGTGACGGCAATGGAAGGACAGTCACCGCTTTGCTGGAGAGAAACAAAGTGGGCTTGTCTTTCGGAGACAGCTTGGGCTCCCGGAAGCTGTGAGGCTGTAGCTTCCAGTTCACTTCCTTGGATAACTGATGTTTTTTCCCTTTGATGTAAAACAAACAAACAAAAAAAAAAAACAGAAACCAGCATTTTAAAGATAGAATCCTTTATTTTGCTTCCACTGTGTGAAGCTGGGATTTCCCCACAGAATACTTCATCATTGACGCTGAGCATCACGAACAGGTCCTAGGAAACATCCCAACCACACGACAGGAATGCAGAGTGGGGCTGTTTCGTGGGCCGCTGTTGGCTCTGAATCTCCCTTCTGAGATGACGCTTGGCGTGTCAGCAGATGTGGACTTTACGGTTTTTGTAAAATCCCCTTAAAATGGATGTCCCTGCAACCCAGGAGACTTCTCCATCTGTCTTCTTTGCAAGATCCATGCTGGGGAGGGGCAAGAAAACCCAGACATGTTGGATTCTTAGAGTTGCATTTTGAATACTGTTTAAGAAAACACAGACTTCTTTTTCTCCCAGCTAATTTTTGCCTCTTCATTTTGAAGGGAAACATAATCCTTGGGCTTCTGCTTCATCAGCATTGAAGTCATAAAGATGCTGCTTTCTAAGCATCATGTCTGGAAGAGAATCATTGTTCAAGAACACTTTAAAAAAGAAAATGTTACGAAAAATATTTTAACTAGTGGCAGATGGAGGTACAGTCTGATTTGGGGTTCTGAGTCTGTGAATTTGGAGTGGACTCTAAGATTAACTATGGGGTATAGCTGGGCTAGTTTGAGGGGAAAGAAAAATAAAAAAAGAAATAAAGGTCAAGATAGCCTCTTGATTCTTTCTGGCTGAACAAAGGANTACTGGAGTGGGTTGCCATTTCCTTCTCCAGGGGATCTTTCCTACTCAGGGATCGAACCCGTGTCTCCAATGGTTCCTGCAATGGCAGGTGGATTCTTTACCACTGAGCCATCTGGGAAGTCCCTAGAATATAAATACATGTTATATATATATGTGTGTGTATCAACATTTAAAAGAAACTTAACATGTGAACTGATGGATGTCCCTTGTTTTTATTTATTTTCCCCAGAGAACACCGCTTACCTGGTAAAATAATTGAACACAAGGAGAAAGCGGAATCTGACAACTCATTCTCAGCTTGCTGATGCAAATCGGGAGCGAAGTGCCAGTTTTGATTTGGAGTTTCCAGGTTCTTGTCAGTCTGTGTCATGGCCTTAAGACCTCTATCTAGACAGAAACTGGCAAACAGTTCCCTGAATATCATTTCTTTAGAAGAAAATCTCTCAAGATATTGAATCTAGTTCCCTGTGCTATACAGGAGGACCTTATTGTTTATCCATTCTATATGTAATAGTTTGCATATTCAATATCCTGAGATAAACCGTAATGAAAAGAATGTTTAACTGAGTCACTTTGCTGTGCAGAAGAAATTAATACAATGTTGTAAATCAGTTATACATCAATGAGAAACAATTTTTTAAAAAGCAAAAACTTTAAACAAACAAAAGAAAGGAAAATCTCTCACCGCACTTCCCAGAGCTTCCTCACTTACCGTGGTAAGTAGCACACGGCCTCTGAGGTGAAGTCTATGCCGTAATGACTGGTATCTCAGATGAATGAAGGACCTACCTGCTCCTGGTTTCCAGAGAAAGGTGGAATCTAATGGATCCTAAAGTAAAAGTGTTAGTAACTCGGTCGTGCCTGACTCCTTGTGACCCCATGGACTGTAGCCCACCAGGCTCCTCTGTCCATGGGATTTCCCAGGTAAGAGTACTGGANTTCCAGAGAAAGGTGGAATCTAATGGATCCTAAAGTAAAAGTGTTAGTAACTCGGTCGTGCCTGACTCCTTGTGACCCCATGGACTGTAGCCCACCAGGCTCCTCTGTCCATGGGATTTCCCAGGTAAGAGTACTGGAGTGGGGTTGCCATTCCCCTCTCCAGGGGATCTTCCTGACCCAGGGGTCAAACCCACGTCTCCTGCCTTGCAGGCGGATTCTTTACTGTCTGACCCACCTTCCCCGGTGGTCCAGCAGTTAAGACTGAGTTTCTCCTGCAGGGGGCACAGGTTCAGACCTGGTCAGGGAACTAAGATCCCACATGGTGCATGGCAAGGCCAAAAAAATGAAAGATCCTAGGGGATCCATTTAAACACCAGTGAATTAAACACCACTTAATCCAGGTGTTTTCAGAATAGCCCTCTCTTGAAGAACTCACCAGAGATCTCATACTCTGGGGGGTGCCGTCTGGAACTGGTTTCTCCCCTTAATGAGAGGGCAATGTCAGCCTGCCTGGAAATACCCAGTTAGCATTCAGAGTCCTGTCCAAGGCCAGAAGTGTCAGCATCTAAGCTTGTGTTTTTGGCTGTGTGGTCCATCAGAACTTTCTGGAGCTCTTGGTAAAATTACAGACCTGAGTTCCTTCCCCACTGAATAAACCAGAGTCGTTGGGGCCAGGGCCAGGGACCTGCATGTCTAGGAACCTTTATACTTGAGTATGGGTTCCCAGATGGCTCAGCGGTAAAGAATCCACCTGCCATTGCAGGAAACATAGGAGGCATGGGTTCGATCCCTGAGTAGGGAAGATCCCCTGGAGGAGGAAATGGCAACCCACACCAGTATTCTTGACTGGGAAATCCCATGGACAGAGGAGCTGGGTGGGCTGCAGTCCACGGGGTCACAAAGAGTCGGAGAGGACTGAAGCCACTGAGCGCTCACGCACTGTGGTGCTCGACCTGAGATGCTCTGGTGTGGACTGGCCGCCGTAAGGGAGAGAATTCGCAGGTCTCATCAGCTGAAACCTGAGAGGAGGGGAAGATGGCCCAGGTCTGTCTCCATGCTTCACCTCCACATCCCAAGTACAAGGCTGGAGGTGAAGGGTATGAATGATGGACGGTCTCAGTGACACTGGATTCGAGTGGTTGCAGCCCATTTAACACTGTTATCATAGACGTGTGTGTGTGTGTGTGTGCGCGCACACGCATGAAGGAGTATTTGATAATGTCTCAGTCATGGTTTCACTTGGATTTCTGTCAAGAGTTCAGTTCAGTTCAGTCGATCAGTCGTGTCCGACTCTTTGCAACCCCATGGACTGCAGCACGTCAGGCCTCCCTGTCCATCACCAACTCCCAGAGCTTGCTCAAACTCATGTCCATTGAGTCAGTGATCCATCAAGTCGGTGATGCCATCCAACCATCTCATCCTCTGTTGTCCCCTTTTCCTCTCGCTTTCAGTCTTTCCCAGCATCAGGGTCTTTTCCAATGAGTCAATTCTTTGCATCATGTGGCCAAAGTATTGGAGCTTCAGTTTCAGCATCAGTCCTTCCAATGAATATTCAGAACTGATTTCCTTTACGATGGACTGGTTGGATCTCCTTGCAGTCCAGGGGACTCTCAAGAGTCTTCCCTAACACCACATTTCGAAAGCTTCAATTCTTCAGTGTTCAGCTTTCCCTATAGTCCAAATCTCACATCCACACATGACCACTGGAAAAACCATAGCCTTGACTAGACGGACCTTTGTTGGCCAAGTAACACCTCTGCTTTTTAATATGCTGTCTAGGTTGTGATGCTGAATAACTTTTCATATGCTTATGGGTCATGTGCATACCTTATCAAGCACTGCTTCGAGTCTTCTGTTCATCTTTTAAAACCTGATGCTCTTTCCTTACCAATTGGAAGGAGTTTGGGGACATACTGTTGTTTTTAAGTCTTTTGTTGGACTTGTCTCTTGCACCCGTCTTCTGGCCTGGGGCTTGCCTTTTCACTCTTCCGTCGTGAGGTCTTATGAAGCTCTTCGGCAGAGTTGCACGTATTCGAACACAGCTTGAACCCTCTCCTCACACAGTCCCAGACCCACTGAATCCTCTTCAGCCCCATCTCTGGTCCAGGGGCTTATTTCCCCCTCGGTTTCAGATTGTTTTAAGGGGAAGGAAGGAATGGTAACTCCCTTCCTTTCCATGAAGGTGAACAACAGAGAGTATTTCAGTTTCAATTCCCGTTTCCTCTGAACTATCATCAAGGCTGAGATGACAAAGTAAAAAGGTGGACCCAAGCCTGCCTCTCGTCAATACTGCTGAGCTGTCCACAGTCAGACCCAACCAGGAACAGCGGCCCCTCCCCTGCCGTGTTTCAGCCCCGCGGTGACCATTGCTGCTCCTTGTGATGGAGACACCCCCCCCCAGACACCCCCCAGCTCTGTTCCACTGCCCCTGAATTTGGAAGGTACAGTCCCTTCTCCTGACCCCAGCAAGCTGGGGGTGGTCAGCCATTCAGCGCTCAGCACTGTTTGGGGAGGGTCCCTATCAGAGTTCCCACCTTATTCTTTGGGGTCCTGGGGTCTTCCCTGCCAACTGACCCAGAAAGAGGTTCTCCACAACCAGACTGGTCCGCTACGCTGAGCCATTCTAAGGAAAATATTTTAGACCAGAAAGATGGATAAGGAGTGCTGAATGGCTGACCACCCCCAGCTTGCTGGGGTCAGGAGAAGGGACTATACCTTCCAAATTCAGCCTTATCCATCTTTTGACTACTTCCCTAAAACGAGGTCCCTCTGAACGTTGTTCACTTGTCCCCATCATCCTGACAGAGGACTTCCTGGATTCACGTGTTAGCCCATCACCGAGGCGGCTGCCGGTTACACTCAGCCCAGGCAGAAAAGATGTGGCACAAAATCACCAAACGAAACCAGCTCCCGACACTCGTGTGCTCGCACTCCCTGGCTGCTCGCCCTGAGGGTCACCTGTAGACGGAAACCCAGAAAGATCCTTTGTAGTGGAATATCTTTCTTTAGCGCACTCATGCGGAAATAGGTCTCGGGTCTTTCCACTTTTTTCTTTCTCATTTGTATGAGTGGGACTGTGATGAAGCAGTTTTGCGTGGAGGATTCATTTCCTAGTGTCCCCGTGGAGAGCTTACCCAGGGCCCCTGGGGCCAGCTGCCTTGGGAAGGCCCTGTGCTCAGGGCTCATGGCTCTGCTCATTCTCTGGGTAACGAAGCTGGTGCGTCGGGTGTGACGGCAATGGAAGGACAGTCACCGCTTTGCTGGAGAGAAACAAAGTGGGCTTGTCTTTCGGAGACAGCTTGGGCTCCCGGAAGCTGTGAGGCTGTAGCTTCCAGTTCACTTCCTTGGATAACTGATGTTTTTTCCCTTTGATGTAAAACAAACAAACAAAAAAAAAAAACAGAAACCAGCATTTTAAAGATAGAATCCTTTATTTTGCTTCCACTGTGTGAAGCTGGGATTTCCCCACAGAATACTTCATCATTGACGCTGAGCATCACGAACAGGTCCTAGGAAACATCCCAACCACACGACAGGAATGCAGAGTGGGGCTGTTTCGTGGGCCGCTGTTGGCTCTGAATCTCCCTTCTGAGATGACGCTTGGCGTGTCAGCAGATGTGGACTTTACGGTTTTTGTAAAATCCCCTTAAAATGGATGTCCCTGCAACCCAGGAGACTTCTCCATCTGTCTTCTTTGCAAGATCCATGCTGGGGAGGGGCAAGAAAACCCAGACATGTTGGATTCTTAGAGTTGCATTTTGAATACTGTTTAAGAAAACACAGACTTCTTTTTCTCCCAGCTAATTTTTGCCTCTTCATTTTGAAGGGAAACATAATCCTTGGGCTTCTGCTTCATCAGCATTGAAGTCATAAAGATGCTGCTTTCTAAGCATCATGTCTGGAAGAGAATCATTGTTCAAGAACACTTTAAAAAAGAAAATGTTACGAAAAATATTTTAACTAGTGGCAGATGGAGGTACAGTCTGATTTGGGGTTCTGAGTCTGTGAATTTGGAGTGGACTCTAAGATTAACTATGGGGTATAGCTGGGCTAGTTTGAGGGGAAAGAAAAATAAAAAAAGAAATAAAGGTCAAGATAGCCTCTTGATTCTTTCTGGCTGAACAAAGGACTTTGGTCCCTTTCTACACCTAAGTCATTAACCTATCAGTTTTCAAAGATAGATTGGAATATTTCCTTCTAGAATGCACTCTCTTTGTAATCCTTCAAGATACACCATCACCCTTGGCTTTATAAGACAGCGTGTTTGGAAGACCTTTGCTTGAAGAATTAATCTCTTCACAACTTCTCTTAGAATCTCCAATTTATGAAACTCTCTAACCCAATGCAGGTCTTTGCTTTCACCCACCTTTATAATGCTTAGCTTTTTCTTCAACGAATGCCACCATCTAGCCAATTTTGGCCTGTTTTAGTGCAATTATATAACTTGTGCAACTGGCATAGCTTGTTTAACCAGACAAGCGAAGAGCTTTTCTTAGACTTGAACATGCACTCCGATGCAAGTTCTACAATCTGATGATCCTCTCTCCTCCATTCAAAACCCGAGCAATCAGCCAAGCCAAACGATCCTCTTAAGCCAGTGAAGAATCCACATTCTTTTTATTCATTAAGTGGAAAGTGCAGACTGGGGCATAGGACTGGAGGCATTGCTAACCGGATTAGTGATGAAACATGTACCTGAAGCCGCCAGGTTGAGCCGTGGCTTCCCAGCTTACGAGCCTCTATTATATTATTTCCCCAGGAATGAGCTGCAGTTCCGCAAATGCTGCCCAGGAGCATGGCAGGGCTTCTCTCAGAGCTCAGGTGGTAAAGAATCCGCCTGCAATGCAGGAGGTCCTGGTTTGATTTCTGGGTCGGGAAGATCTGCTGGAGAAGGGATAGGCTACCCACTCCAGAATTCTGGCCTGGAGAATTCCATGGACTTTTAGTCCTTGGGGTCACCAAGAGTCGGACATGACTGAGTGGCTTTCACTTTCACTGCCTTTTAGTGGACATGAAAGCGATCCTCTGATTCTGTACCATAAATCCTATTATCTGGAACCCCTGTGTCTTATGCTTCTAAACTCGAGGTGCTGGGAAGATGTGTAGTCTCATGTCTGTACTTACCCTGGCAGCTTCCCTCCGTCTCTGGAGCTCGCCTCCAGGAGAGCACTGAGCTTCAAAACACAGTTTAGCCATCTTCTCCTCTGAGACTTTTTCCCCAGCCTCTCTCCTATCTGGGTTAGGCACCTCCCCCAGTATAGAACATGCATACTGTAAATGTCAGTTTATGTCTCTGCCTCTTGTTTCCTCTTTCTTTATATTCTCAGATTGGATTAGAAGTTTCAAACCTCATTCAATTTTTTTTTAATCACTAAAATGATAAGCTTTCTTTACTTTTAGCAGTAATGCTAGATGCCAGAAGAAAGGGAACTATATCAAAGTTTTGAGTGAATATAAATTAGAAATCTAATGTTTTATTTGTATTTAGTCAAACTAGTCAAACAAGTGGAACCAAAATGCTATAAACTTTTTAGCTAAGCAAAAATTCATTAAGTTTTCTAAAATGTATATATTATATTATACGCTCAGTCGTGTCCGACTCTTTGTGACCCCATGGACTGCAGCATGCCAGGCTTCCCTGTCCATCACTGACTGTCTGAGCTTACTCAAACTCATGTCCATTGAGTCGATGATGCCATCCAAACATCTCATCCTCTGTCGTCCTTCTCCTCCTGCCTTCAGTCTTTCCCAGCATCAGGGTCTTTTCCAGTGAGTCAGTTCTTCCTATCAGGTGGCCAGAGTATTGCAACTTCAGCTTCAGCATCAGTCCTTCCAATGAACATTCAGGACTGATTTACTTTAGGATGGATTGGTTGGATCTCCTTGTAGTCCAAGGGACTCGCAAGAGTCTTGTCCAATACCATAGTTCAAAAGCATCAAGTCTTTGGTGCTCAGTTTTCTTTATAATCTAATTCTCGCATCCATACATGATCACTGGATAAACCATAGCTTTGACTAGACAGACCTTTGTCTGCAAAGCAATGTCTCTGCTTTTTAACATGCTGTCTAGGCTGGCGATAGCTTTTCTTCCAAGGAGCAAGCATCTTTAATTTCATGGCTACAGTCACCATCTGCAATGATTTTGGAACTCAAGAAAATAAAGTCTGTTTATTTTATAAATAAAATTAAAAAATGTTTCCACTGTTTCCCCATCTATTTGCATGAAGTGATGGGACCGGATGTCAAGATCTTCAATGGACATGAACCTGGGCAAACTCCAGGAGACAGTGAGGGTAGTGAGGGACCGGGAGGTCTGGTGTGCTGCATCCCACGGGGTAGGAGAGTCAGACACAGCTTAGCAACTATACACATGCAAAAGCTTTTCTGCTACACTTGAGAAAGGCTTGAGAAAGATCGCTGCCTCTTTTTATGCACTGTGATCTTGATGTATTTAACATCTGACTCAGTGCCGTGTACATACAGTCCCTGCCAAAATTTTGTTGAATGAGTGAATATAAGCATATCAGCTGTCTATGCCAGGGAAGCCTGGCTCTGATCAAGATTTCATCTGATGGGATTAGACGCTTCCCTGCAGTGGGACACCTGTGATATTTGTTCACAAAAGCTGGCCCAGGTCTGTGCTCCGTGGTACCCTGGAGCACTGATGTAATACCTTGAGCAGAATCACCTGAGGGTCCACGTGGGAAACAGGCATGGCTGGGGATCCTAGAGGCTGATCAGTCTGCTCCTGGTTACCAGTGGCCAACTTGGCACCATCAGGCCACAGCCAGAGTTGCACCCTCTCATGTGCTAGCTGTGGGGACTAAGCAGGCCTCTGGTCTCTGGGTCATCGTGTATGTGTGTGTGTGCATGCACGCACGTGCATGTGTTAAGTCACTTCTAGACTGTAGCCTGCCAGGTTCCTTTGTCCATGGGGATTCTCCAGGCAAGAATACTGGAGCAGGGTGTCATGCCCTCCTCCAGAGGATCTTCTTGACCCAGGGATCGAACCCATGCCTCTTAATATGTCTCCTGCATTGGTAGGTGGGTTCCTTACCACTAGGACCACTTGGGAAGCCCTCTCTGGGTCACTGGGAGAATGAATAATCGTATGACTCAGGGGTGTACTCAGGAAGATCCGCTGGAGAAGGGATAGGCTACCCACTCCTGTATTCTTGGGTTTCCCTGGTGGTACAGGTGGTAAAGAATCTGCCTGGGGGAGACCTGGGTTCAATCCCTGGGTTGGGAAGACCCCCTGGAGAAGGGAATGGCTACCCACTCCAGGATTCTGGCCTGGAGAATCCCATGGATTGTACAGTCCATGCAGTAGCAAAGTTGGACATGACTGAGAGACTTTTACTTCACTCACAAGGATGGGCGCCTTTCAGTAGCCAGTCCTGCAAGTTAAAAGATGGGAATGTATGCTTTATATCCAGTAATAAATTTCAAGGCATCCATGGCCAAAGCAACCTGACCAGCTCAGCGGGTCCCAAAATTTGAGCTCTGTGACGCTAACTCGGAGCCACAGAGCCATCCTGGCTCGTCACTGATGCTGTGCAGTCATGAACACAAACCAGCCTTTCTGTTTAAGGAGGGGGGAAAGGGGGTTTAATTTGTACAGCTTTTCTTCTAGATGAAAACTCTCCCAGTTCTCTGAACTGAAGGACAGTTTGTCCTTTAAATCAACAAGGTTCTTATTTCAGCATTTGTCCAGAGGGAAAGCCATTTCTCTGGACATCGATTTAGGTCAGTCTAATTTCTGTTGGTTTGAGCCTCAGCCTAATGATTTTTGTTTTTCATTTGAGACTCCATCATCTATAGCTGAAAGGTAAAGTCTAGTCCACAGCCTTGCAAAGTGGAGTCAATGATATTAAGTCACCAGGTTCCCATGGGATTTCTAGGAAACAGAGAAGGGGTTTCGAACTATTTCCTGAGAAAGACGTTTTCCGTTCAGGCCATTCACTCAGTTTCCCTGCACACTGACTTCCACATGCGTTCACACCCTGTGTTTATTTAGCTCAGATGTCCACTCATTTAGCAGATGTTTGTCTAGTGTGCACCAAAGTCAAACCTGAGTTTAGCAGATTAAATGCAAGGCAAATCCATCGTGTGTTCTGTTTTGGATCTTAGGGTATCTTTGATATGAAGATCAGGGCTGATTTTCATTGGTCATCTTTCAGCTCAGTCTTATCTGTGGTAATAGATAGGCTAATTGTGTGTGTGTGTGTGTGTGTGTGTGTGTGTGTGCGTGCGCGCACACACGTGCACGCACACACACTCAGTCGCTCAGTTGTGTCTGACTCTTTGTGGCCCATGGATTGTAGCCCACCAGGCTCCTCTGTCCTTGGGATTCTCCAGGCAAGAACACTGGACCGGGTCACTGTTTCCTCCTCCAGGGGATCTCTCTGATGCAGGGACAGAACCCGGGTCTCCTCCATTGACAGGCAGGTTCTTTACCGCCGAGGCACCTGGGGAGCCCCGACACATCTTTATCTTTTCCCATCAGTCCTCCCATGAGAATACTGCTTGCCTTATTATTAATAGTAGTCTGCATTATAGATGCTCATATTATCTTTATTCCAATTAAAAAGTAACTTATGCTTGTTATAGAAGTTGCAGTATCCAAAAAGGTAGGAAAAAAGAGAAAGCAAAAACACACTCAGTTCCTCTAAAAGAGCTGCTGTGAGCATTTTGGTGTAAAATTTTCTCTTTTCTGTCGTTTACAAATCTAGTCTAACATGTTATTTAAGCCACTTTTTATCCTAACTTTCAGCTCTCAGAGAGCATAAAGGTAGAGGGAGGGACAAGGTAAGTGAAGGGTCATCCTCTTAACAAACTAAGAGCTGTAAAACAGGTGAGTTACAAGAAAGTAATGTACAGCAATATATTCCATAGCAACTTCATATGGAGTATATTCTACAAAAATATCAAGTCACTGTGTTGTATGCCTGAAACTAATATATTTTGAGTCAAATATACTTCCATAAAAAACAAAGAGAAAGAATCGTGAAAATGGGGAAAATATTAAAAAAAAATACCTATAGCATATGCATTTTCTCTTGTTATTACAAACTCTTAACATTATTTTAATGGAGACATATTACGTCCTTACACACATTTGGCATTATGTACCCATACTCTTGGTTTAAATCTTCCTGCCATATGACCCAGTAACCCTATTTCTGGGTATATACACAAAAGAAATCTGTGAATTCTGTAAGTTCTTGAGCAGCAAGATGCATGGTTACGAGCGCAGGCTTCAGAACCACGCCGTCTTGGCTCAGGTGCTGACCCTGCCTCTTCCTGTGTGACCTCAGGCGTGTTGCTTAACCTCTGCGTTCCTTTAGTCCACATTTGGAGAAGGAAGATAAAAAGATTACTGACATGTGGTGATAAGTAAATGAGTTAATGTGCACAGAGAGATGTACCTCTGGCACACAGTACGGGCTGTTTTAGTTCTAGGTGTTAACCTGTCTACTATCACAGGTGAGACGGGTGAAGGATGACCAAAATGAAGACAAAACCCTGGCTTATCTCAGAGTGGTGAGTTTAATAGTGCATTCTGAAACTTCACATCCACTGGGAACCTCAGCACATAACCTTTCTGAAAACAGAGTCTCTGCAGGTGTAATCAAGTTAGGGTACAGGCATACTGGATTAAGGTGGACCCTAATCCAAAGACAAGTGTCCTTATAAGAAAGGAGACACAGAGGATAAGGCTGTATGCAGACAGAGGCAGAGGCTGGGGTCAGGCTTCTGCAATGCAGGAGCTGAAAAAGAGGCAGACACAACTGAGCAACCACCACCACCAGCCAGGGACACCTGGGGCGACGGACGCAGAAAAAGGCAAGGATCTTTTCTAGAGACTTCAGAGGGGACGTGGCCGGTCGATGCCTTGCTTTCAGACATCTGTCCTCTAGAACTGTTAAAGCATAAATTTACATTAATTTAAGGCACTTAAAATTTGTTGGAGAACACCAACGCACAAGGCACCCTGAAATGCCTCATCAAGTACCAGGGAGGAGGCTCAGTATTTACATGAAATTGGCACGCTGTGGCCAAGCAGGATGGACATTATTTAAGGCCACCAGGGACTCCAAAACAGAACTTCAGCGGTCTCCCTGGATCTTCCTGAGTGATGTGTGACATCAGTGAGCTGACCAGAGCCCCAGATCATGTGTCACGGCCCTGTGGGCCTCTTGATAGATTTTTGCTCTCATCGGCCATTGATAACGTGGCCTCCTTTCCACATCTACTCTGCTGCTAGATTTTAATGATGATTGATTCATGTAGCAAATGGCCTAAAGTGGCCCTCACCGCCTTCTTATTGCAGACACAATTACCACTAGGCTGAGCTTGCTGCTACAGTGTCTGATAATGGACTCTAATTTGCCAGTGGGGTTTATGGTTCTGTGTTCTCAGACAGGGATCCATTTCTAAACTACAGACTAATTCATAAATATTTTCCTCTCCAGTCATGGGGGAGGGTCGGATCTCATTTCGTGTTGAAAGATANTAGGTGTTAACCTGTCTACTATCACAGGTGAGACGGGTGAAGGATGACCAAAATGAAGACAAAACCCTGGCTTATCTCAGAGTGGTGAGTTTAATAGTGCATTCTAAAACTTCACATCCACTGGGAACCTCAGCACATAACCTTTCTGAAAACAGAGTCTCTGCAGGTGTAATCAAGTTAGGGTACAGGCATACTGGATTAAGGTGGACCCTAATCCAAAGACAAGTGTCCTTATAAGAAAGGAGACACAGAGGATAAGGCTGTATGCAGACAGAGGCAGAGGCTGGGGTCAGGCTTCTGCAATGCAGGAGCTGAAAAAGAGGCAGACACAACTGAGCAACCACCACCACCAGCCAGGGACACCTGGGGCGACGGACGCAGAAAAAGGCAAGGATCTTTTCTAGAGACTTCAGAGGGGACGTGGCCGGTCGATGCCTTGCTTTCAGACATCTGTCCTCTAGAACTGTTAAAGCATACATTTACATTAATTTAAGGCACTTAAAATTTGTTGGAGAACACCAACGCACAAGGCACCCTGAAATGCCTCATCAAGTACCAGGGAGGAGGCTCAGTATTTACATGAAATTGGCACGCTGTGGCCAAGCAGGATGGACATTATTTAAGGCCACTAGGGACTCCAAAACAGAACTTCAGCGGTCTCCCTGGATCTTCCTGAGTGATGTGTGACATCAGTGAGCTGACCAGAGCCCCAGATCATGTGTCACGGCCCTGTGGGCCTCTTGATGGATTTTTGCTCTCATCGGCCATTGATAACGTGGCCTCCTTTCCACATCTACTCTGCTGCTAGATTTTAATGATGATTGATTCATGTAGCAAATGGCCTAAAGTGGCCCTCACCGCCTTCTTATTGCAGACACAATTACCACTAGGCTGAGCTTGCTGCTACAGTGTCTGATAATGGACTCTAATTTGCCAGTGGGGTTTATGGTTCTGTGTTCTCAGACAGGGATCCATTTCTAAACTACAGACTAATTCATAAATATTTTCCTCTCCAGTCATGGGGGAGGGTCGGATCTCATTTCGTGTTGAAAGATAGCTCTAGCTGGAGGCCACTGAGGGAGGCTCTGGGCTCAGACTTGGGACAGAGCTCACTGATCTAAGCTGTTCATTTTGCAGAAAAACCTGCTGAGGCCCAGAGAGGGAATGTGACTTTTCCAAGGTCACACAGCGAGCTCTTTATTCTAACACTGCCTCCCTTGCTCCCTGAGTAGGGGAGCCGCAAAGAGAAGGGTGTTCCCAGAAGCCTTTTGGAGTGGAAGCACCTTGACCACTGCTTGTTGGAAATCCTAGTAGGAGTTGTTTTCCTTGAAAATAGTATATTTGCTGTTTCTATTTTATAATAACGTTACAAAGTCTCCCATGGAAATTAGAAAACATAGGAAAAGTCAGAAAACGTTAAGAACAATTAGTCATAATTCTGTCATAGAGAGATGCCAGGCTAGCACGTTTTGCTCATTTACAGTGCTTCAGTGTAGATCTCTGGGGCTTCCCAGGTGGCTCAGTGGTAGGGAATCTGCCTGCCCATGGAGACTGGGGTTCGATCCCTGGGTGGGGGAGATCCCTTAGAGGAGGAAATGGCAACCCACTCCAGTATTCTCACCTGGAGAATCCCACAGAGGAGGAGCCCGGAGGCTTGTAGTCCATGGGGTCTCACAGAGCGGGGGATAAGCAAGCCACTGAGCACAGAGTTGGACGTGACTGAGCGACGGACCTGAACTGAACTGAAGAGCATACACCGTTTCTCCCCAAATCAATAGAGAGTTTTTGGTGCATCTTTGAGAAAAATCACAAGCAGGTCTTCAGAATCACCTAGCGCTCTGTGCTTTCTGTGGCTGGGCAACGCTTAGGTCTTATCCGCCAGCCTGCCATACTGTTTCTTTTTCAGAGACACGGGTGCCAGGCCAAGCTTCTTCTCATCTCCTTGGTTTTAACTGTTGTGATTTACAGAATCAAAGCAGCTGAATTTGATGCAAGTTCGGAGTTGTTGCCTTCAAGAATTAACTCGTCTTTCTAGGCTTGAGATACTGGACAAGCAACATCTGGCCTCATCCGAACCCAGTGGATGGATTTTTCATCCATGAAATTTCATATTTCAATGAAAGACTGGTTTTGCTGGATATCGATGTTTATGGGAAAGGGAGCATCTGTAGACCTCGCTTCCTCATAACAGAAGCCCACACAGAGCTTTGTGTTCTGTGGTTTTCTGCCTGCTGTAGTTGGGTATTTTCTCATGTCATTAAATGCCTTGTCATATCATTGGAAACATGACTCCATAAAATTAAACAATGCAGATTAAGGAGATATTTAAATATTTTTGCTATTAGACACATTGTTTTCCATTTTTGCCATTATAAATACTGCTGTTGTGTATAACGGGTATACAGATTTAAGATTACCTCTGACTATTCTTTTATGATGAATAATTGGAAGTAGAATTGGGGATCGAAGGCTATGGTAGTTTTAAGAATCTTAAACAGTACATATTGCTAAATTACGTGACTTACCAGGGTAAAAATGGAAAGGTGTATGTGCTTAAAATCAGAAAATCCATGCTTGAATCTTAAATTACTACTTATTATTAATAGCTATATGAGAACAGGCAAATTCTTTTGTTTCCTTTTTAAAGTTAAATTTTAAGTGGACAATAATTGCTTTAAAATACCAGAGTTGGCTTCTGTTATACAAGAGCATCAATCAACCGCGAGCATGCATATGTCCCCTTCCTCTCGAGCCTTCCCCCACCCCAACCCTATCCCAGCCCTCTAGATCATCACAGAGCACCGGCTTGGCGCCCTGTGTCACACTTCCCACCACTTATCTGTTTTACATGTAGTAATGCATGCATTTTAACGCTGCTCTCTAAATCCATCCTACCCTCTCCTTCCTTCTCTGTGTCCAAAGTCTATTCTGTATCTGAGTCTCTATTCCTGCCCTGCAAATAGATTCATCACTTAATGTGTGAAATAAGAACAATCACTACCTTATCAGGTTATTAAGAGAATGTAATAAAATTAATATTAAAATACTTAGCAACATGTCCAGCAATGAGCAGATACTCAGCAATTTATTGTTGCTTTTAATTGTTGATAAGCCAAGACCCAGAATCTTCTAGGGAAAGATGAATATTTATTTTCCAAACAGGTGTCTCTAGGTGTGGGATGGAGATAATAATCCTTCAGACTGCAAGTATGTAGATAAGTTCAACGGAACACCCAAGACAAAGTTGTTCTCTGTGCTAGAACCATGATACTGAAAAGTCCAAATGTGCCATTTTGATGATGTCAGTCTCTTCTTATGGGGAATATTTTGGTATGTCACAGTGCCATCAGAAAATTAGTGCTTACTTAATGCCATGGCCAACCACAGACAAGGCCCACACCCAGACTGCTTGTGTAGGGAATTCAAGAGAATAAAGTTTTGGCTACAGTTCAGTTCAGTTCAGTTCAGTCGCTCAGTTATATCTGACTCTTTGTAACCCCATGAATCTCAGCATGCCAGGCCTCCCTGTCCATCACCAACTCCCAGAGCTCACACAGACTCACGTCCATCAAGTCAGTGATGCCATCCAGCCATCTCATCCTCGTCTCCTTCTCCTCCTGGCTCCAATCCCTCCCAGCATCAGAGTCTTTTCCAATGAGTCAACTCTTCACATGAGGTGGCCAAAGTACTGGAGTTTCAGCTTTAGCATCATTCCTTCCAAAGAAATCCCAGGGCTGATCTCCTTCAGAATGGACTGGTTGGAGCTCCTTGCAGTCCAAGGGACTCTCAAGAGTCTTCTCCAACACCACAGTTCAAAATCTTCAGTTCTTCAGTGCTCAGCTTTCCTCACAGTCCAACTCTCACATCCATACATGACCGCTGGAAAAACCATAGCCTTGACTAGATGGACCTGTGTTGGCAAAGTAATGTCTCTGCTTTTGAATATGCTATCTAGGTTGGTCATAGCTTTCCTTCCAAGGAGTAAGCGCTGTCTCTTATACACATCTCATAAGAAGAGACTGACATCATCAAAATGGCACATTTGGACTTTTCAGTATCATGGTTCTAGCACAGAGAACAACTTTGTCTTGGGTGTTCCGTTGAACTTATCTACATACTTGCAGTCTGAAGGATTATTATCTCCATCCCACACCTAGAGACACCTGTTTGGAAAATAAATATTCATCTTTCCCTAGAAGATTCTGGGTCTTGGCTTATCAACAATTAAAAGCAACAATAAATTGCTGAGTATCTGCTCATTGTTGGACATGTTGCTAAGTATTTTAATATTAATTTTATTACATTCTCTTAATAACCTGATAAGGTAGTGATTGTTCTTATTTCACACATTAAGTGATGAATCTATTTGCAGGGCAGGAATAGAGACTCAGATACAGAATAGACTTTGGACACAGAGAAGGAAGGAGAGGGTAGGATGGATTTAGAGAGCAGCGTTAAAATGCATGCATTACTACATGTAAAACAGATAAGTGGTGGGAAGTGTGACACAGGGCGCCAAGCCGGTGCTCTGTGATGATCTAGAGGGCTGGGATAGGGTTGGGGTGGGGGAAGGCTCGAGAGGAAGGGGACATATGCATGCTCGCGGTTGATTGATGCTCTTGTATAACAGAAGCCAACTCTGGTATTTTAAAGCAATTATTGTCCACTTAAAATTTAACTTTAAAAAGGAAACAAAAGAATTTGCCTGTTCTCATATAGCTATTAATAATAAGTAGTAATTTAAGATTCAAGCATGGATTTTCTGATTTTAAGCACATACACCTTTCCATTTTTACCCTGGTAAGTCACGTAATTTAGCAATATGTACTGTTTAAGATTCTTAAAACTACCATAGCCTTCGATCCCCAATTCTACTTCCAATTATTCATCATAAAAGAATAGTCAGAGGTAATCTTAAATCTGTATACCCGTTATACACAACAGCAGTATTTATAATGGCAAAAATGGAAAACAATGTGTCTAATAGCAAAAATATTTAAATATCTCCTTAATCTGCATTGTTTAATTTTATGGAGTCATGTTTCCAATGATATGACAAGGCATTTAATGACATGAGAAAATACCCAACTACAGCAGGCAGAAAACCACAGAACACAAAGCTCTGTGTGGGCTTCTGTTATGAGGAAGCGAGGTCTACAGATGCTCCCTTTCCCATAAACATCGATATCCAGCAAAACCAGTCTTTCATTGAAATATGAAATTTCATGGATGAAAAATCCATCCACTGGGTTCGGATGAGGCCAGATGTTGCTTGTCCAGTATCTCAAGCCTAGAAAGACGAGTTAATTCTTGAAGGCAACAACTCCGAACTTGCATCAAATTCAGCTGCTTTGATTCTGTAAATCACAACAGTTAAAACCAAGGAGATGAGAAGAAGCTTGGCCTGGCACCCGTGTCTCTGAAAAAGAAACAGTATGGCAGGCTGGCGGATAAGACCTAAGCGTTGCCCAGCCACAGAAAGCACAGAGCGCTAGGTGATTCTGAAGACCTGCTTGTGATTTTTCTCAAAGATGCACCAAAAACTCTCTATTGATTTGGGGAGAAACGGTGTATGCTCTTCAGTTCAGTTCAGGTCCGTCGCTCAGTCACGTCCAACTCTGTGCTCAGTGGCTTGCTTATCCCCCGCTCTGTGAGACCCCATGGACTACAAGCCTCCGGGCTCCTCCTCTGTGGGATTCTCCAGGTGAGAATACTGGAGTGGGTTGCCATTTCCTCCTCTAAGGGATCTCCCCCACCCAGGGATCGAACCCCAGTCTCCATGGGCAGGCAGATTCCCTACCACTGAGCCACCTGGGAAGCCCCAGAGATCTACACTGAAGCACTGTAAATGAGCAAAACGTGCTAGCCTGGCATCTCTCTATGACAGAATTATGACTAATTGTTCTTAACGTTTTCTGACTTTTCCTATGTTTTCTAATTTCCATGGGAGACTTTGTAACGTTATTATAAAATAGAAACAGCAAATATACTATTTTCAAGGAAAACAACTCCTACTAGGATTTCCAACAAGCAGTGGTCAAGGTGCTTCCACTCCAAAAGGCTTCTGGGAACACCCTTCTCTTTGCGGCTCCCCTACTCAGGGAGCAAGGGAGGCAGTGTTAGAATAAAGAGCTCGCTGTGTGACCTTGGAAAAGTCACATTCCCTCTCTGGGCCTCAGCAGGTTTTTCTGCAAAATGAACAGCTTAGATCAGTGAGCTCTGTCCCAAGTCTGAGCCCAGAGCCTCCCTCATTGGCCTCCAGCTAGAGCTATCTTTCAACACGAAATGAGATCCGACCCTCCCCCATGACTGGAGAGGAAAATATTTATGAATTAGTCTGTAGTTTAGAAATGGATCCCTGTCTGAGAACACAGAACCATAAACCCCACTGGCAAATTAGAGTCCATTATCAGACACTGTAGCAGCAAGCTCAGCCTAGTGGTAATTGTGTCTGCAATAAGAAGGCGGTGAGGGCCACTTTAGGCCATTTGCTACATGAATCAATCATCATTAAAATCTAGCAGCAGAGTAGATGTGGAAAGGAGGCCACGTTATCAATGGCCGATGAGAGCAAAAATCTATCAAGAGGCCCACAGGGCCGTGACACATGATCTGGGGCTCTGGTCAGCTCACTGATGTCACACATCACTCAGGAAGATCCAGGGAGACCGCTGAAGTTCTGTTTTGGAGTCCCTGGTGGCCTTAAATAATGTCCATCCTGCTTGGCCACAGCGTGCCAATTTCATGTAAATACTGAGCCTCCTCCCTGGTACTTGATGAGGCATTTCAGGGTGCCTTGTGCGTTGGTGTTCTCCAACAAATTTTAAGTGCCTTAAATTAATGTAAATGTATGCTTTAACAGTTCTAGAGGACAGATGTCTGAAAGCAAGGCATCGACCGGCCACGTCCCCTCTGAAGTCTCTAGAAAAGATCCTTGCCTTTTTCTGCGTCCGTCGCCCCAGGTGTCCCTGGCTGGTGGTGGTGGTTGCTCAGTTGTGTCTGCCTCTTTTTCAGCTCCTGCATTGCAGAAGCCTGACCCCAGCCTCTGCCTCTGTCTGCATACAGCCTTATCCTCTGTGTCTCCTTTCTTATAAGGACACTTGTCTTTGGATTAGGGTCCACCTTAATCCAGTATGCCTGTACCCTAACTTGATTACACCTGCAGAGACTCTGTTTTCAGAAAGGTTATGTGCTGAGGTTCCCAGTGGATGTGAAGTTTCAGAATGCACTATTAAACTCACCACTCTGAGATAAGCCAGGGTTTTGTCTTCATTTTGGTCATCCTTCACCCGTCTCACCTGTGATAGTAGACAGGTTAACACCTAGAACTAAAACAGCCCGTACTGTGTGCCAGAGGTACATCTCTCTGTGCACATTAACTCATTTACTTATCGCCACACGTCAGTAATCTTTTTATCTTCCTTCTCCAAATGTGGACTAAAGGAACGCAGAGGTTAAGCAACACGCCTGAGGTCACACAGGAAGAGGCAGGGTCAGCACCTGAGCCAAGACGGCGTGGTTCTGAAGCCTGCGCTCGTAACCATGCATCTTGCTGCTCAAGAACTTACAGAATTCACAGATTTCTTTTGTGTATATACCCAGAAATAGGGTTACTGGGTCATATGGCAGGAAGATTTAAACCAAGATTATGGGTACATAATGCCAAATGTGTGTAAGGACGTAATATGTCTCCATTAAAATAATGTTAAGAGTTTGTAATAACAAGAGAAAATGCATATGCTATAGGTATTTTTTTTTAATATTTTCCCCATTTTCACGATTCTTTCTCTTTGTTTTTTATGGAAGTATATTTGACTCAAAATATATTAGTTTCAGGCATACAACACAGTGACTTGATATTTTTGTAGAATATACTCCATATGAAGTTGCTATGGAATATATTGCTGTACATTACTTTCTTGTAACTCACCTGTTTTACAGCTCTTAGTTTGTTAAGAGGATGACCCTTCACTTACCTTGTCCCTCCCTCTACCTTTATGCTCTCTGAGAGCTGAAAGTTAGGATAAAAAGTGGCTTAAATAACATGTTAGACTAGATTTGTAAACGACAGAGAAGAGAAAATTTTACACCAAAATGCTCACAGCAGCTCTTTTAGAGGAACTGAGTGTGTTTTTGCTTTCTCTTTTTTCCTACCTTTTTGGATACTGCAACTTCTATAACAAGCATAAGTTACTTTTTAATTGGAATAAAGATAATATGAGCATCTATAATGCAGACTACTATTAATAATAAGGCAAGCAGTACTCTCATGGGAGGACTGATGGGAAAAGATAAAGATGTGTCGGGGCTCCCCAGGTGCCTCGGCGGTAAAGAACCTGCCTGTCAATGGAGGAGACCCGGGTTCTGTCCCTGCATCAGAGAGATCCCCTGGAGGAGGAAACAGTGACCCGGTCCAGTGTTCTTGCCTGGAGAATCCCAAGGACAGAGGAGCCTGGTGGGCTACAATCCATGGGCCACAAAGAGTCAGACACAACTGAGCGACTGAGTGTGTGTGCGTGCACGTGTGTGCGCGCACGCACACACACACACACACACACACACACACACACAATTAGCCTATCTATTACCACAGATAAGACTGAGCTGAAAGATGACCAATGAAAATCAGCCCTGATCTTCATATCAAAGATACCCTAAGATCCAAAACAGAACACACGATGGATTTGCCTTGCATTTAATCTGCTAAACTCAGGTTTGACTTTGGTGCACACTAGACAAACATCTGCTAAATGAGTGGACATCTGAGCTAAATAAACACAGGGTGTGAACGCATGTGGAAGTCAGTGTGCAGGGAAACTGAGTGAATGGCCTGAACGGAAAACGTCTTTCTCAGGAAATAGTTCGAAACCCCTTCTCTGTTTCCTAGAAATCCCATGGGAACCTGGTGACTTAATATCATTGACTCCACTTTGCAAGGCTGTGGACTAGACTTTACCTTTCAGCTATAGATGATGGAGTCTCAAATGAAAAACAAAAATCATTAGGCTGAGGCTCAAACCAACAGAAATTAGACTGACCTAAATCGATGTCCAGAGAAATGGCTTTCCCTCTGGACAAATGCTGAAATAAGAACCTTGTTGATTTAAAGGACAAACTGTCCTTCAGTTCAGAGAACTGGGAGAGTTTTCATCTAGAAGAAAAGCTGTACAAATTAAACCCCCTTTCCCCCCTCCTTAAACAGAAAGGCTGGTTTGTGTTCATGACTACACAGCATCAGTGACGAGCCAGGATGGCTCTGTGGCTCCGAGTTAGCGTCACAGAGCTCAAATTTTGGGACCCACTGAGCTGGTCAGGTTGCTTTGGCCATGGATGCCTTGAAATTTATTACTGGATATAAAGCATACATTCCCATCTTTTAACTTGCAGGACTGGCTACTGAAAGGCGCCCATCCTTGTGAGTGAAGTAAAAGTCTCTCAGTCATGTCCAACTTTGCTACTGCATGGACTGTACAATCCATGGNGGGCAGGTAATGTGTATGAAGCCAAATGCCTTTAATGACACGACTCCGACCTGTTTAAGGTAAACACAAAAATTTATGAAGCTAGGATTACGGACAGGAAGATCGGAACGCTCTCTTTGTGCCTTTGCCTTCCGTTTGGTGTCTGTATGACCTTCACACCAAACTCACGTTTGCCCGACTCATTATTTGTCATAAAGATTAATGAAGCCTGTGTGCTTCTATTCATGTGACCCACTACTTAGAAAGCATCCAATGCCAATAAAAGATGATTTCACCAAAGTTGTTGATTTGAGAGAATGCAAGAGGGGGTACAAAACAATTATACAAGATTATTTTTTGATGATTTAATTACTTACAGAGAAAGATGTGAGTTGATGCAACCATCATCCCTGAGAGTCACTCAGCAAATATTTATTGAGAACTTGCTGTGTGGGTACTGAGTGCTGGAGGCTGGAGACTGGGGAGAGGAGGAGGGCGTGGCTGGTAGCAAGAGGTGATGAGGGGACAAAACCAAGGGGATGCGGGAAGGGTCCTGTGTTACGCCCAGGTGTTGGCTTTCATTATTTCTATGAAGTTAGAGATGATGCTGCTAGCAGTGAGAGATTTAGAAAGACCCATTTCTAAATTTGGATCTTTAGAAAGACCCAAAGAAAGTTAGAAAGACCAAGCAATCCTTGGTCTTCCCAGGTGGTGCTAGTGGTCAAGAACCCACCTGCCATTGTAGGAGACACAAGAGATGTGGGTTTGATCCCTGGGTCAAGAAGATCTCCCGGAAGAGAGCATGGCAACCCACTCCAGTATTCTTGGAGAGTCCCATGAACAGAGGAGCCTGGCAGGCTGCAGTCCCTAAGGTTGCACAAAGTCAGATATGACTGAAGCGATTTAGCACACACTCAGCATATGAAATCCTAAAACCGGGAAAGCTAAGAAGATTGGATGTAGAACAGAGAGAAAGTTGCCACTCACAGCGGCCTCATGCAAGATCCAGTGCAGTCTGGGAGGCCTGGACCTCGTTCACGTAAAGGGACTGGAACTGAGTGAATGCATGATTGGAAGTAGCATAACGTGAAGGCAAAGTTGGCATGATTTTGGAGGAAGCACTTCCGTGGAGGGGCCACATGGATTTGGTCAAAAGCTTAGGACCTGTTGAAATGAGACTTTCTCCAAGAGTGAGCTGTGAATTTGTGAATGAGTCTTAAATCTTTTCAGGAGAGAATGAGAGGACAGTTGGCATTCGGCGGCAGAGACTGGAAGTAAAACCTCGCCCATCCGTGTTTTGCCAAAAAGCTCACATTTCTTATGTGGAGCCAGTAGAAATGTCATAGGCTGTGTGGTGTTTGCACACTGAGCTGAATGTGAGTCAGCCATGTTGTGCAACTTTGAGAAAAACCAGGGAGTGTCTGAGGAAGGATGAATAGGAGTGAAGAGTGCAGCAACCCAGGAGAGACGCGTTATTTCCAAAGAAGCCAGAACTTACCAGAATGTTCTGTTGTCCTCTAGCCATTGCACAAGGGCATCACAGAGACGGTGCAGAACCCAGGAAGTGGAGGTGGGAATGAGGTTTGAAACAAAGGCTCGTAAGGGAAGAGCCAAGGGTCTGAGCTGTTAAACTAAAAGAATAAAGGATGGGAGAGGGGCCGAGGTTATGATTTCTGGTGTAAGAAATGGCATTAGTCATGATTAAACGGGCCCCACCATTTTTGGAGAAAATAAGAGGAAGGGAGAGTGATGCTGCAACACATGATATTAAGGTTAGATTTGTTTGCTTACTTATTTAATCTCTTTTCTTTTCTTTTTTTGGCCACGCCATTTGGCAAAGTGATGGGTGATCCTGCCATGCTGGACCTTAGTTCCCCGACCAGGGATCGAACCTGAGGGCCCTGCATTGGGAGTCCAGAGTCTTAACAACTGGACCCCCAGGGACATCTCAAGGTTATATTTAACGGAAGAACTTGCTAAGTGACTTTTCTTAAGTATGACAGGATTAGCGCTCAGAAGAAAATAGATTGACTCTGAGAATCAGTCTAGCATGTCAATAATAGGTTGTTCAGTACAAATGTTAGCTGTGCAGCTACTGTGTAAGGAGCTATGAAATGCCTTCTGTTGGGGATGGTGAGGGGAATGGTCTTCAAAATGATATAACGCTTCTGGAGTAGAGTCCAGACAGGATTAGCGGGCTTCTTGAGTTTCATTCCCATACTGTGAATTGAATCCTAATATGTTTTTATGGGTCTCCAAGGTTTTTAGACTATTGTGTTTCATGACTTAGGTAATCATTCTTAGTTTTAATCTTGAAGGATTCCCCAGTTTTCGAGCCAGTCAACAAGTTATTTCAATCATGGTATTCGTTTGGCCTTTGTAAATTTTGTTATTGTTTTGTAGGGGCAGAGGGCACACACATGGGCATCTAACCGTGTGTGTGTGTGTGTGTGTGTGTGTGCACTCAGTCGTGTCCGACTCTCTGTGACCCCATGGACTGTAGCCCTACTAGCCTCCTCTGTCCCTGGGATTCTTCAGGCAAGAACCTGGAGTGGGTCGCCATGTCCTCCTCCAGGGATCTTCCAGACCAGGGATTGAACTTACATCTCTCTTGTCTCCTGCACTGGCAGGCGGGTTCCTTACCACTAATGCCACCTGGGAAGCCCATGGACTGACAAAATGCACGTTTGTTTCTCTGCAGCTGCCCATTAGATGTAGCCTTGGTCCTGACACAGCTCATGCGCGATGTGGGTTTGCTGCTTACCTATCACTTTGCCAAAATGTCACAAGCCAGCCCCGGCGTGGAGCTGTGTCACGTGGAGCCATAAACTTGAGGCAGGTCTGCCCCAGGTGCCCTGAGTTATAAGTGCTAGAAGCAAAATCTGACAGAAGCAGGAAAAATGGTTCCATTTTCTTATTCAGAAGACACACTGAGGTCCATGCCTGATAGAGCTGGGGGTGGGGCACTCAGACCAGCAAGAAAACCGGAAAATCATGCTGTTCTCAGCAGTGAATGAGGAACAGATAAAAGTCAAGCCTGAGATAAATCCTAACGAGGGAGCGTGAATGGGGGTGAATCGGATCCATAGAGGCAAACGGAATTGAATGCCATCTATTACCCTCCAAGGTGCATGGGCAAAGAGCCGTAACCCTGAGGAGGCTGTGGACCAGCAGGGTGGTGCTGGAGGGTGGGGAGGATGAGGGGGCCAGCCCTCCACGCTGGTGTTGCTTGGGTGTCTGCACCCAGAAGTTACAGCTGTTTACCGCTGACTTGTGTGTTAAATATGCATCACCCAGAGCTCTCTCGGGCGCACAGGGAGGTTTGTTCCAGTCCGAAGGAGCTTGCTTGTCTGATTGAGAGGAGGAGTCAAAGATAAAGGAAGCTCATTCTTCCTCCTACCGTCCCAACGTGTTTTCCGGCGCTTCGAGATCATTCACAGCACTTGAGTCAGTCAAAGGAAACTGCTGTTCCTCGGACATCATCTTTTTGAGAGTGTGTGTATGGGAGGGGGTGGGGGAGGAGAGGAGTTCAAAGTGATTTCTGCGGAATGGGCCAAATCTCCCAGAGCTCTGTGGTCTCTGCTGACTCCAGGTACCTATTAATACGTGAAGCACCTGCAGAGGTGGCTGAACCACGTGACGACTGGTTTACTTGACAAGTTCACAGGGGATGTTATATTTATTAATGGATGAGAGATGCAATATTACTGTAGGTTGACCAAAATATATTGTCAGAGCTGATGGCCGCTCTGGGTGAGCCATCAGGTGTTGGGGAGCAGAGCTCACAAAGGCTGTAGGTGAAGTGGACCTCAAAACATTTTTGAGGTCCCACAAGCATTGTACCCTTGATTGGGTGCGTACATACCACTGTTGTTCCGGAAGAGGTAGCTTTTGCTAAGGGACAAGGTTTTGCTGAGGGACAACGAGAACAAGAAGTAGTTGACTACCTCTTCTCAAGTGAGTACAGGTAGGAGAAAGTGTCTCTGATCTTCAGCCGGAGTCCATTAGGCTTTCAAATATGTTGCACACTGTCAGGTTTTTAACCTTGGCTGGGAAGACAGGCTCGTCAGATGTTTTCACGTGGTGGTATCTCCAACTGAAAGAGAAAGCCACTAGTAAATAAACAGAAAGCTCTAGAAGAAGACCACAGAGCACTTTACCAGCATTTTTGTTTTTCAAATGCATGTGATAGCCATAGTGAAACAACCACCTTATTAAACCTTAAAGAGTTTAATTGACACTTTGGAATCAAACATTACTCTGTCGGTTACCCAGGGATGTGCCCCCCTTGAATAAGTTTGGTTTGGCTGAAAAAAGATAGTGAAAAAAGGACTCATTGAAAAAAAAACCCTGATGCTGGGAAAGATTGAAGGCAGAAGGAGAAGAGGGTAGTAGAGGATGGGCTGGTTAGATAGCATCACCGATTCAATGGACATAAATTTGAGCAAGCTGAAAGATAGGGAAGGAGACAGTGAAAGACCGGGAAGCCTGGCATGTTGTAATCCATGGGGTTGCAAAGAGTTGCACATGACTTAGCGCCTGAACACCGACAGCTGAAAAAACTTTCCAAACTTGTTTTGGTGGCCTTTCTTGTGTGCCAATTAGTTTTTGGTTTTGGAACCATTGTCTTTACAGAGATTCATCAACAGCGTGAGGCAGGAAAATGGTGTTGGAATTAAGAGAGCAGGAGGGGAAGAAGAGAGAGGGGGAAAATGGAAAGGGAAGGAAGGAGCGAAGAGGGTGAAGGGCAGGAGTTGGTAACAGCGTACGTGAGTTGGAGGGATAAAGAAAACACCAAGGAAGGGGCTTCGCTGGGGACCCACGGGATGAGAATCCGCCTTGCAAAGAAAAGGATGCTGGTCTGATGCCTGGGAGTGGGGGTGACTAAGCCCGCATCGCAGCTACAGGGCCCAGGGGCCACAGCTGGAGTCCCAGCACGGCCACGCAAGGTCCCGCGTGACACAGCGAGGGTCCTGCGTGCGGCAGCTAAGATCAGACACAGCCAAACAGTAAACTAACTAACTTTTTAAAAAATCAGTGCTTTTAAAAAATAAGTAAATAACACTGAGGAAGGACAGGAGAGGAAGGCTGAGCGGGGGAAATGTCTCTGAGCCTGCAGGAGCAGGGTAGTTTCATCAAAACCCGCTCTGACGAATAGCCCAGGGCTCTTCGTTAGAAACAGGAGCGCAGGTGGCCTCTGCTTTTGTGAACAGAGGTAGACCTCCTTCCCCAGCAGCCACTGGGCA
Organism: Neotragus pygmaeus; assembly: GCA_006410875.1. Lineage (NCBI taxonomy): Eukaryota > Metazoa > Chordata > Mammalia > Artiodactyla > Bovidae > Neotragus > Neotragus pygmaeus. Next base: position 60,693 of record SJYV01015609.1, on the reverse strand, counting down.
CGGCCCCTCTGCAGCTGAGGCTGCTGCTGCCCCACGCAAACCCCTTTGATTCTGCTGCCATTTTCTCGCACAGTGGCCCCTCTATGCTTCCACTCCTGACATCCAGCATGGATGTGAGGATCTTGGACTTGGCTTCCTCTGCACACTCTGAGAGCGGGACGAGCCTGGAAGCCTACACCCCCTTGCCCCAGCCCCCAGGGCAGCCTTGCTGGTGGCTGATGGGTGCAGCTGCATCAACACTCCAGCTCTGTCGTCCCTGAACTTGGAGGTGTGGTTGTGGCGTCTCTACAGCTCCCCATGCAAAAATGAGCCAAATTCACCCTCTGTGGGATGACTTCCTCGCCTTTCCTTTGCTGTGTGCCTCTACTGGGTGTCCCAAATACACTTCCTGATACACATTATGAAACTTCATCTTGAGAGTCTGCTTCTGGGATCTTGACCTAAGATAGCACCCAATACCGAGGAGTCTGCATGCGTGCATGCCCAGTTGCTAAACCATGTCTGACTGTGTGACCCCATGGGCTGTAGCCCGCCAGGCTCCTCTGTCCATGGGATTTTCCAGGCAAGAATCCTGGAGTGGGTTGCCATGCCCTCCTCCAGGGGACCTTCCTGACCCACAGATCAAACCCGAGTCTCCTGTGTCTCCTGCCTTGCAGGCAGATTCTTTACTGCTGAGCCACCGGATCAGCCCACCTAAAGGTCCAGATTATTCCAAAGGCCGCCGGGGAGCTCTCTCGCTGTTTGACCCTCAGGGATGACGGAGCAGTGTGGAGGATCTGCTCTCCATGTGCTCCTACGCTTGCAGTTAAAGAGAACAGTCCCCTCACGCCCAGTCTCCCCCTGCCCACACTCGTCTCTCCAAGCACTGGGCTCCTTCTGGAACACGTGAGCATCTGTCCTGACACAGATGAGCCCCGTCCTTGGAGGCTCTGCTCTCACGGCCCCCGTCCCCCCTCCAGGCTCTGTCGTGGTCTGAGGCTCCATCCGGAAGCTTGTCGGGAGTTTGTCTCCAGAGCTGGGAGTTGTTGCTGGATGTGTTTGGGAGTTGGTTCCATCTCAACAAGCGCCCCTTCAGCCCCAGTCTGATGGGGTCATCATTACCGGGGTGGGTCGAGAGTCGCTGGAGCAGGAGGCAGACCGCTTCACTCACAGCCCTGTGGTTTTAACAGACATTTGTCACCCCACCCAAGATGGGTGTTACAGCTGGAGTCCCGGGTGTGTACTAAAATACCACCTGGGTCGTTGGAATTTTGTGGGAGGCAGTTAAGGCTATATTTTCTGGTTCCTGGTGATCCTGTAATTGCTCTATGAAGTCACTGAGGCTCACCATACCCAGTGAATCAGTTCTTAGGACTCTAATTGAGGGGGAGGCTTTTTTCCCCCTTGTTCTCAAATACTATGAAAAAAATGTGTCTGAGTCTCCACATTTCTTCTCCCATTTGTATAGAAAGAGGACAGGAAGTAACTCCCCCTTTCAAAGCCAGAAAATGGAAAGTGGTGATGACTACTTATCCTTAGTAGGATTGCTCCCTGTGAAACCAGGCTGGAAAAGTTCTCTGCTGACCAGCCCATGGAGCAGACAAAGCAGAGATCCCAATGTTTCTCTGATGGATCCCACCAGGAGGACAATCTCAGAGCCTGTGGCAAAGCCCTCTTTGAAAAACCCTGTAGTGAATATTTGTTGAGCACCTACTGTATTCCCAGTCATGTAAAGATAGGTGTCTGTGTGTGTGTGTGTGTGTGGGGGGTAAGTTAGCACACCTTTTTCCCATTAGGGAATTATATATATTGCAATTATGTTATACTATAAAAATACATTAATTTTTATATTTTTGATTGAGAGGTTTTATTGCCAATAATAGTGATGTGAGAAATCTCTCTCAGGTGAAAACTTGATTTTATTTAAATTGCTGCATACAGGAGGGACTTGCCAGGTGGCGCTAGTGGTAAAGAACCCACCTGCCAATGCAGGAGATGGAAGAGATGTGGGTTCAATCCCTGTGTCAGGAAGAACCCCTGGAGGAGGGCCGGGCAGCACGCTCCGGAATTTTTACCTGGAGAATCCCATGGACAGAGGAGCCTGGTGGGCTACGGTCCCTAGAGCTGCAAAGAAATACAGGCAGCTGAAGTGACTTACTGTTCGCATGCACACACACATGTGAAGCAGGATGCCTGATTATGTTGGAGACCCTCAAGTCAGTGGTCAGCTGCTTCCTTCTCATCCCTACTGCAGAAGATTTGCAGTGAATCATTATTTTATGGAAGTTATTGCTCATTGTGTCTTTTCAATACCTCTTAGTTCTTGTCAGCCTAAACAATATCCACATTTAATTATTTTGGCAATAAATTAATGAAAGGAAACATTCCTGACAGGGATTATAAACTGGAACATGGGACAGTTACATTTTTTCCTAGGGCTAATGTTTATTAAATGATTACTATGGCAGGAACCATTAAGCTTGTGAGTAAACCTAACTGCAAAAAGAAAAATTAACCCCTGCTCCTCAAAGGCAACTTCCTAGGTTGGACTCCACAACAACCTGTATTTTTACCTGAACATTGAGATGGAAATGTTATTTGAGGCAGAGATGGGAGATTTGAATGGCAAGGGAGAGCCTGTGCAAAGAAGATGGCCGGGTAACAGTTACACAACTCATACACCTCTCACTCACATTATATAACACGTTAGGTGTTTGGAGAGGTAACTAAGGAGATCTGGGGAGAAGATTTTAAAATATTTGCTTCTTTGGCTGCGCTGGGCCTTGGTTGCGGCTCTCGGGCTCTGTCCTTACAGTGCCTGGATGCTCTAGTTGTGACTCACAGGCTCAGCGGTTGTGGCATTCTGGCATGTGGGATCCTCCCGTAGCAGGGATTGAACCTGTGTCCCCAGCATTGCAAGGCAGATTCTTAACCACTGGACCTCCATGGAAGATCCCTTGCAAATTTTCTTTAAACCTGAAATTATGTCAAGATAAATACAGTAAAAATAAAATTTACATCATAACCCAGTGAATGTACACTTACGTATATGTCCACATATTACTCACTCAGCTAATGCTTACAAATGCCTGCCGTATGCCATTCTAGGCAACAGACGTATAGCAATGACCAAAGCAGAAAAAGATGTCTTCTCACAAAGCCTACATGTTTATCTATTCATGTACATGTACATCTATCCCCCTATGCTCCTCTATGTGTGTATACACATGTGTATATGTATGTGTGTTTACATGCACATCCATAAAAGTGAGAACACAAGTTCCATTTGAATTACACTTAAAACTCTCAATGGTGCATCACGACTTAAAACATTCTATCTTATTTTTAAAATGAAGCCAATGAAGTAAAGAATAAATTGATTTTGTGAACCACTAAGTGACTAATAGTAATCTCCAGTTAATGATGCAAAATCCTAAATTAGGGGGGAGAAAAGCAGTAGCCTAAAGGCCCCCACTGAATTTTTATCGAGTGCATGAAGGTGAAGGTGAAGTCGCTCAGTCGTGTCCGACTCTGTGCAACCCCATGGACTGTAACCTACTAGGCTCCTCCATCCATGAGATTCTCCAGGCAAGAATATTGGAGTGGTTTGCCATTTCCTTCTCCAGGGGATCTTCCCGACCCAGGGATCGAACCCGGGTCTCCCGGAATTGGAGCAGATGCTTTAACCTCTGAGCCACCAGGGATCGAGCACATTATACCATAACAAAAATTTTCCATTCCAGTCTAAACCTCTCTTTGGATCTCCATGTCTTCATTTTTAATTGAAAACTTGTCATAGCCACAGCCATTTCAGATTTTCTCAGTCCCAAATTAAAACTCTTGATCTTTCCCTTAAGAGCATTCTTCCTCCAGTGTTTCCCATTTCAGGAAACAGCACCTCAACCCACCCGCTGCTCAGCTTAGAAAGACTGGAGTCATTCTCAACACCTCCCTTCCCTTCACTCCCTACAGGGATCAGCCACGAGCTCCCTTGATTCTCTGCACTAAATATATCTCAAATTCATCTTCTTTTTGTCTGACACTGTTTTAGTCTAAATCCACCAACATCTTTAACATGAATTATTGTAATGGGTCCCATTTGGTCTGGCATCCCCAAATTTCCCACTTAAATCTTTCATGCAACAACCAAAGCAGACTTTCAAAGCAAAAGGCAATCATGCCATGACCTTTAGGATCTTCCCAGTGCTTTCAAGAGAGACTAACACACCTTTGTGTGTGTTTGTGCTCAGTTGCTCAGTCGTGTTCAACTTGTTGTGACCCTGTGGACTGTAGCCCACCAGGCTCCTCTGTCCATGGAGTTTTCCAAGCAAGAATCCTAAAGTGGGTTGGCATTTCTTCCTCCAGTGGTTCTTCCTGATCTAGGGACTGAACCCGCATCTCCTGCATTGGAAAGAGGATTTTTCTTTTTTCTTTTTCCACCACTGTGCCATCTTTAACAGTACACTAAATCAGATTGTATTTGACCATGAAGGACAGAAAACCTGAGACAACGGTGGGTTAACAGGATAGAAATGTCTTGTCGAGCATGTGAGAGAAATGAGTGTAGGTGGATCGGGGTTGACGTGGTATCTAACAGGGCATCCAAGACGCCCCTTCCATCTTATTCAGGTGCATGGCTCTCACTCCTGGTCAAGTTGGCCACCTAACCTCCAGTCATATCAGCTTTCCATGTACCTGGAGCAGGCCGTGATGTAGAAAAACTCTCTCTCATAAGAGCCCATTCAGCTTACCTTGTTACCTGCACATTTATCACGCAACCACGTGGCTGTGAAGGAAGTGGGGTATAGCCCTTTCTCCATGTGGACAACATGCAGGTAACAAGTGGGTATTAATAACTGAGTGCTCGCAATAGAGGTTTTGAAAATAAATTGTGAGGTACGTGAGCAGTCTCCGCCAATATGGTCTTTAAGGCCCTACAAGCTTTGGCCCCGCCTATGTCTCTTTGCTCAAAAGCTCCACCCACACTGGGCTTCTTCCCTCAGTGAACAAGCATCCTCTTATCTGGATGCCTTCCCGAAATCCTTTCCTGCCTGCTTCCTTGGAAAGAACCTCTTTGACCTAAGAAACAAGGCAATAATTAGTCTTAACTAACTCCTTAAACATTCCATATATAGCCTTACTTCAGCTATGTATTTCTTTATGCAAGCACTTCAGTTCAGTTCAGTTCAGTTGCTCAGTCCTGTCTGACTCTTTGCAACCCCATGGACTGCAGCACTCCAGGCCTCCCTGTCCGTCACCATCTCCCAGAGTTTACTCAAACTCATGTGCATTGAGTCGGTGATGCCATCCCACCATCTTATCCTCTGTTGTCCCCTTCTTCTCCCACCTTCAATCTTTCCCAGCATCAGGGTCTTTTCAAATGAGTCAGTTCTTCGAATCAGGTGGCCAAAGTATTGGAGTTTCAGTTTCAGCACCAATCCTTCCGATGAACAACCAGGACTGATTTCCTTTAGGATGGACTGGTTGGATTTCCCTGCTATCCAAGGGACTCATAAGAGTCTTCTCCAGCACCACAGTTCAAAAGCATCAAGCATTTGTTTAATTTTAAATACACCAGCATGAGTAGTGAGGCATGTGTGTGTGTAAAACAGGTTAAACCTAATCCGTATCTACCATTTAGAGATGGACAGTAGTCTTGCAAGCATGCTTGCTAAGGCACTCCGGTCATTTCCGAGTCTTTGTGACCTTATGGGCTGTAGTCTGCCAGGCTCCCCATCCAAGGGATTCTCAAAGCAAGACTGCTGGAGTGGATTGCCACGCCCTCCTCCAGTGGATCTTCCCAACCCAGGGATCTGCATCATTTTACATCTCCTGCATTGGCAGATAGTTTCATTACCAGCAGTGCCACCTGGGAAGCCCTCTAAAGTAAGCAAGTTTAAATGAACCTATTTCAAAAGCACAGAGTTGCCTTACTATACAAGGAATGATGGAAGAGATGAAACTTACATATTTAAGATACATGACTGGTCGGGGGGAAGGTAGCAGAACCATTACCCTTCTATGAGCAGGATTTTATTCATTTATTTGGCTGTTCCTTGTGGCATGCAGAACCATAGCTCCCTGACCAGGGATGAAACCCAAGCCCCCTGCAGTGGATGCATGGAGTCCTAACCACTGGACTGCCAGGGAAGTTCCCGAGTAGAATTTTAAAAATCGGTGAAACCATTAGTCTATTCCGTTGGTCCTTATGGTTCAGAGCCCAACCAGGGTATGGTATCGAGTAGAAATTCATTTTAAGCAAATTCACTTAGCATTCACTGTCAGTTAGCTAATACTTAGAACAAAACTGAAAACTCAAATGAGAAATAAAAATCAATACCATATTGCTTGCTATATGTTTCAAATACTTTGCTGTTAAGTAGAGTGAAGTGAGAGCGTCCGTGGTGGCTCAGACAGTAAAGAATCTGCCTGCAGTGCAGGAGACAAGGGTTTGATCCTTGAGTTAGGAAGAGTCCGCAGGAGAAGAGAATGGCTACCCACTTCAGCATTCTTGCCTGGAGAAGTGCGTGGACTGAGGAGCCTGGTGGGCCACAGCCCTTGGGGTCATAAAGAGTCAGACACAACTGAGCCACTAATACAACAATAACAGAGTGAGCTNGGCTGGCCTTTTCTCAGTGCCAGGAAGGAAATCTCATGAATTTACAGCTACAAGGTAACAGCTTCATATGGAACCCCAGGAAGGATCATCTCAGGAACAGGCAGTGCTGAGAATGGAGGAATGACCAGCCCAAGGTAGATGAGGGCAAATTGTTTTGAATGGGGGATTTCTGTTTGTCCAGCACTCAGGGCAGAGCTCTGGCCCTGCGTCCTTAAAGGGGGTGAGCATCTCACCAGCCCAGAACCTCATGGGCTTTCAAAGTTCATGGGTCCATACCAAAGAACAAGCAGTAACCTGTGGTTTTACATGATCATAATGCTGTAAAACAGACTCACCCTGGTGGCTCAGCGATAAAAGTATCTGCCTGCCAAGCAGGAGATGTAGGTTCGATCCCTGAGTTGGGAAGATCCCCTGGAGAAGGAAATGGCAACCCACTCTAGTATTCTTGTCTGGGAATTCCCATGGACAGAGGAGCCTGGTGGGCTACAGAACATGGGGGTCACAAAAGATTCGGACACGACTGTCTGAACAACACCACCACGAACACCAGAGACCACACTGACTGGGTGGGGAGTTCCCACTGGGTGCCAAGCACCTCCCATNTCTTGTCTGGGAATTCCCATGGACAGAGGAGCCTGGTGGGCTACAGAACATGGGGGTCACAAAAGATTCGGACACGACTGTCTGAACAACACCACCACGAACACCAGAGACCACACTGACTGGGTGGGGAGTTCCCACTGGGTGCCAAGCACCTCCCATACTTTGTCTTTACCCCTTTTGCTAACCTTGCACTTTGGCACCACTTCCCCCGTTGCACAGAAGGGAAACTGAGGCCCCACGAAGTGCAGTAACTTGCCCAAGGTCTTGGGCTAGAAGCAGTGGAGCCGCTTTGTTTCTTTGGTTCCAATCTCCTAGGGCTTCAGCTCCTACAGACAGCAGGGCGCTAAAGTTCACCTACCGCCCAGCAGGGTGGCCCATGCNTGGACTGCAGCACTCCAGGCCTCCCTGTCCGTCACCATCTCCCAGAGTTTACTCAAACTCATGTGCATTGAGTCGGTGATGCCATCCCACCATCTTATCCTCTGTTGTCCCCTTCTTCTCCCACCTTCAATCTTTCCCAGCATCAGGGTCTTTTCAAATGAGTCAGTTCTTCGAATCAGGTGGCCAAAGTATTGGAGTTTCAGTTTCAGCACCAATCCTTCCGATGAACAACCAGGACTGATTTCCTTTAGGATGGACTGGTTGGATTTCCCTGCTATCCAAGGGACTCATAAGAGTCTTCTCCAGCACCACAGTTCAAAAGCATCAAGCATTTGTTTAATTTTAAATACACCAGCATGAGTAGTGAGGCATGTGTGTGTGTAAAACAGGTTAAACCTAATCCGTATCTACCATTTAGAGATGGACAGTAGTCTTGCAAGCATGCTTGCTAAGGCACTCCGGTCATTTCCGAGTCTTTGTGACCTTATGGGCTGTAGTCTGCCAGGCTCCCCATCCAAGGGATTCTCAAAGCAAGACTGCTGGAGTGGATTGCCACGCCCTCCTCCAGTGGATCTTCCCAACCCAGGGATCTGCATCATTTTACATCTCCTGCATTGGCAGATAGTTTCATTACCAGCAGTGCCACCTGGGAAGCCCTCTAAAGTAAGCAAGTTTAAATGAACCTATTTCAACAGCACAGAGTTGCCTTACTATACAAGGAATGATGGAAGAGATGAAACTTACATATTTAAGATACATGACTGGTCGGGGGGAAGGTAGCAGAACCATTACCCTTCTATGAGCAGGATTTTATTCATTTATTTGGCTGTTCCTTGTGGCATGCAGAACCATAGCTCCCTGACCAGGGATGAAACCCAAGCCCCCTGCAGTGGATGCATGGAGTCCTAACCACTGGACTGCCAGGGAAGTTCCCGAGTAGAATTTTAAAAATCAGTGAAACCATTAGTCTATTCCGTTGGTCCTTATGGTTCAGAGCCCAACCAGGGTATGGTATCGAGTAGAAATTCATTTTAAGCAAATTCACTTAGCATTCACTGTCAGTTAGCTAATACTTAGAACAAAACTGAAAACTCAAATGAGAAATAAAAATCAATACCATATTGCTTGCTATATGTTTCAAATACTTTGCTGTTAAGTAGAGTGAAGTGAGAGCGTCCGTGGTGGCTCAGACAGTAAAGAATCTGTCTGCAGTGCAGGAGACAAGGGTTTGATCCTTGAGATAGGAAGAGTCCGCAGGAGAAGAGAATGGCTACCCACTTCAGCATTCTTGCCTGGAGAAGTGCGTGGACTGAGGAGCCTGGTGGGCCACAGCCCTTGGGGTCATAAAGAGTCAGACACAACTGAGCCACTAATACAACAATAACAGAGTGAGCTAAGCATCTGTAGTTTATTTCAGATTATTAACACCTTGATTAACATGTAACTCACAACATAAAATTATTCCATTTAAAGTATATAATCCAGTGGATTTTAGCATATACAGAGCTGTGTGACCATCACCACATAGTAATTTAGAGCAGTTTAATCCCCAAATGAAATCTCAGTTTAATGATCACTTCCCATTCTCCTAGTAATTTACATGAGCAGCTATAGCTTTGCTCGTTCTGAATATTTCATGCAAATATCTGACTTCTTCCGCTGAGCATGTTTTCAAAGTTTATTCACAGGGTAGCTTGTGCCAGTATTTTATGGCAAGTAACATTCCATTATTTGGAAATACCACATTTTGTTTATCCATTCATCAGTTGATGGACATTTGTTTTCATGGTTTGGCTATTGTTAAGGGTTACTGTAAGAACAGTTGTATGCAGTTCTTATGTGGACATATGTTTTATTTCTCGTGTATATTGGATTAACTTCCTATAGTGGCTCTAGCAAATCACCACACGTTTAGTGGCTTAAAGCAACATGGATTTATTATCTTATATCTCTGGAAGTCTTAATTCTAAATCCGTTTCACTGGCTAAAGCTAAGGTGCTGGCGGGGCTGGCATCCCGCTGAAGACTGCAGGGGGACCTTTCCAGCTTCCAGAGGTCACCTGCTTCCTCTGGCTCCTGCCAGCCCTGGCGTCCCTCCCACTTCTGTTTCATCACCCTGTCTCCTTTTCGTCCTCTCCTGTTGTGACATCTCTGGCTTTCTCGGCGTTCACTGTCACATGGCTTTCTTTGACTGGGACCATCCTGCCGCGGTCTTGCAAGGACCCTTGTGATTACATTGGATGCGCAGATAATCTAGGAGAGGCCCCTCCTCTCCAGACACTGAGTTATCACAGGCGCAGATCTGTCACTCTCTTGCTGTTGCTGCTGTCTCTTCGTTTAGTGACATTTCTTAACTAAGTCGGAAAGGTATGTGTTCCCTGTACTGTGAAGACATCATTCCTAGCAATTAGCTAATGATTGATCAGAGATTTCCTTCCATGCTTTCAGCCAATAATATTTCCACCCTTTGTTTAAAGGGCTCTGTGTGTGGGGAAGGCTTTCAGTGCTTACGACTCTGTCTTAGCCTTCACTTACTCTCGCACAGGACCTAAAGTTCAGCCTAGGATGGGAGACTGGGGTCCTCTCAGATGTTTTTAGAAATACACACAGCCCCGGATATGTGCATGGCCTTCTTAATCCCTAGATATTTGGGACTGGTACGGCTGACATTCTTTTTAAAAGAAGTTTTGTTGACTCATCATGATAATATAAACACTTGGTGATTTGACGTTTTCTAAATAGTGTCTTTTCCCCCAAACACTTATTTCTGTTCAAAGCCTTTGGGATGAACCCAAGAGTGAAGAAGATAAATCCAGCTGTCCCGCTCTGGGCGGTTCAAGGTATACTCACTCTGGGAGTTAAGTGTGTTCTGTTCTGACCACAAGCACCCCCTTCTTGAAGTGGATCAAGTGGCCTCAAAGGTGACTTGTGACTGCTCTTGACCCAGAGGTGGTTACTGATGAATCAGCTGTAGCAACATGTCTTTCTTGCAGAGAGCTGAGTCAGAGCAAACTGAAGGCAAATATTCTGACAGCTTTTGAAGAAGAATCTACACGTTGTTCCCTCCAGTGTGGCACAGACCCAGAGAGCTGAACAGCATTTGAGTGTTTTTTCAGTTGTGTCTGATGTTTTTCTTTCTTTAAAAAAAAAATGACTCAAAAGTTTCCACTTGAGTTTCAATCAATATGCTGCAGATGGGCCAAGTCATCCTGGCAGAGGGAAGAACTGAGATTGTGTTCCTGCGGACGGTGCCAGGAGGCAAGGTGCTCCAAGGGAGGGCAGGGGTGAACGCTGAAGCTTCAGAGACCTGGAGGCAGCGGTGAGACGCATGCACGCACGTGGTCGCACCTGGGGCGGCGGCCGCTCCCGGGTGAGTTCCGGCAGGCACTTGGCCCCTCCCCTCGCATCATCACTTTGTGACTTGAGGACTGACTAGCTCATCACCTCCTTTCTCTAGCCCCTGAAAGTGAGAGATGGTGTGGTGAGGGGTGGTGTACCTTTTCTGCAGATATGTGCACTTGCATAGCTGAATAGCCCTTAAGTAAATTGAAACATAGTCCTTTACTGATATGATATTGTCGAGATTTGTTCTCTTCCCTGAGTGATCGTCAGCTGGCAGTGGTGCTGACTACTCAGTTCCTGCATCTCTGCTCTCAGCTCCCTTGACAAGGAGTGAATGATTTTTTAATGGGGAATTTAAGAAAGCACTCTCTGCTTGGAGACATTTATATATATTCCCAAATATTACATATATAATATTAATATCAAAGACTTTCTCAGGCACTAGCCCCACAGCCTTGGTAGGGCGGTCAGCTGGGGACTGGTGGCTAGATCACACATGGTACTCCCTTACACAAGAACAGCAGCCTTCGTCCAGAGCTCCCCTCGTGGTTATAGGCTCCAGTTGGGTTCCAGAGTTCTGAAACTGTGGACTCCAAATGGTTTCACCAGTTTGACGGCTGCTTTGTTGGAGGGAGCAACTCCAAACTCCAAGATCTTCCTACTCCACATTTTGTATGAAGTCCCTTGTATGAATGTATTGTGAAATTCATGTAAATGTTATCTATCTGAATCTCCATTTCTTACTTTTTCATCAACCGTTTTTTAAAAATTGTAGTGAAATACACATAACACGGCATTTACCATCTTAACCACTTTTAAGCATATAGTTCAAAGGTGCTAACTGTCCAACTAACATCACCTCCATCCACTCGCAGAATTCTGTTCATCTTGCAAAATACTGAAACTCTGTACCCACTGAGTAAAGACTCCCCTTTCCACCCTCCCCACAGATCCTGGTGACAGCCAGCCTACTACCTGTCTCTGTGAATCTGACCACTCTAAATTCTTCACTAAGTGGACCTACTGTTTATCCTTTTGTGATTGACTCATTTCACTTAGCACAGTAGCCTCCAGGTACACCCATGCATCAGAATTTCCCTCTTTTTGAAGGCTGAATAATGTTTCGTTGAACAAATATACCACAAATTGCTTATCCATCCATGCATCCACTGATGGACATTTTAGTTGCTTTTGGCTATTGTGATTCATGCTGCTGTGAACAGGGGTATATCAATATCTGCTTAAAGTCCCCGTTTTCAATTCTTTTGAATGTGCATCCGGAAGTAGAGTTACCGGATCATACGGTAATTCTAGATTTANATGCATCCACTGATGGACATTTTAGTTGCTTTTGGCTATTGTGATTCATGCTGCTGTGAACAGGGGTATATCAATATCTGCTTAAAGTCCCCGTTTTCAATTCTTTTGAATGTGCATCCGGAAGTAGAGTTACCGGATCATACGGTAATTCTAGATTTAATCTTGGAGTAACCATCATCCTGTTTCCCAGAGCCGCTGTGTCATTTTACATTACTGCTAGCTGCTGGAAATGGCAGTTTCTTCACACCCTCGCTAATGCTTGATGTTTTCAGGTTTTGTTTATTACATAGCATCCATGGCAATAGGTCTGATGTTTTCCAGAGCCATACGTGTTTCTTCCTGCTGCCTCATTCTATTCCCCTGATGAGGCTGCATGTTAGTTCATATTCTCTCCCAGGGTGGACAGCACCTCCCTGTCTAAATAAAGCGATAGTAGCATATTTGCTCATGTTCATTTGTGAATCTGTGTAAAATCAGTCTGGGCATATATACCCAGGGATGGAATTGCTGGATCTCAATATATTAGAATTTGTGTACTTTTTATTTGACTAAGCAGTCTTAAGTAAAGCCAGATTGCTCTCTGGAGTGGCTACACAGGTTTATATTACATTCCTACCAACAGTGCATGCGGGTTCTGTAGTTCAAAGGTCTTTTTATCAAAATTGGCGTTATGAGGACTTCCCTGGCAGTCCAGGGGCTAAGACTTCACCTTCCAAGAGAGGGGCACAGGTTTGAGANTGCGGTAGTTTGAGCATTCTTTGGCATTGCCTTTCTTTGGGACTGGAATGAAAACTGACCTTTTCCAGTCCTGTGGCCACTACTGAGTTTTCCAAATTTTCTGGCATATTGAGTGCAGCACTTTCACAGCATCATCTTTCAGGATTTGAAATAGCTCAACTGGAATTCCATCACCCCACTAGCTTTGTTCATAGTGATGCTTCCTAAGGCTCACTTGACTTCACATTCCAGGATGTCTGGCTCTAGATGAGTGATCACACCATCGTGATTATCTTGGTCATGAAGATCTTTTTTGTACAGTTCTGTGTATTCTTGCCACCTTTTCTTAATATCTTCTGCTTCTGTTAGGTCCATACCATTTCTATCCTTTATTGAGTCCATCTTTGCATGAAATGTTCCCTTGGTATGTCTAAGTTTCTTGAAGAAATCTCTAGTCTTTCCCATTCTATTGTTTTCCTCTGTTTCTTTGCATTGATCACTGAAGAAGGCTTTCTTGTCTCTCCTTGCTATTTTTTGGAACTCTGCATTCAAATGGGTATATCTTTCCTTTTCTCCTTTGCGTTGAGTTTCTCTTCTTTTCTCATCTATTTGTAAGGCCTCCTCAGACAGCCATTTTGCCTTTTTGTGTTTCTTTTTCTTGGGGATGGTCTTGATCACTGCCTCCTATACAATGTCACGAACCTCTGTCCATAGTTCTTCTGGCACTCTATCAAATCTGATCCCTTGAATCTATTTCTCACTTCCCCTGTGTAATCATAAGGGATTTGATTTAAGTCTGGACTGATGTTGAAGTTGAAACTCCAATACTTTGGCTACCTCATGCAAAGAGCTGACTCATTTAAAAAGACCCTGATGCTGGGAAAGATTGAAGGCAGGAGGAAAAGGGGATGACAGAGGATGAGATGGTTGGATGGCATCAGTGACTCAATGGACATGAGTTTGGGTAAACTCCGAGAGCTGATGATGGACAGGGAGGCCTGGCATGCGGTGGTCCATGGGGTCACAGAGTCGGACACAACTGAGTGACTGAACTGAACTGAACTGAACATACCTGAATGGTCTAGTGGTTTTTTCCTAGTTTCTTCAATTTAAGTCTGAATTTGGCAATACAGAGTTCATGATCTGAGCCACAGTCAACTCCCGGTCTTGTTTTTGCTGACTGTATAGAGCTTCTCCATCTTTGGCTGCAAAGAATATAATCAGTCTGATTTTGGCATTGCACATCTGGTGATGTCCATGTGTAGAGTCTTCTCTTGTATTGTTGGAAGAGGGTGTTTACTATGACCAGTGCATTCTCTTGGCAAAACTCCATTAGCCTTTGACCTGCTTCATTTTGTACTCCAAGGCCAAATTTACCTATTACTCCAGGTGTTTCTTGACCTCCTACTTTTGCATTCCAGTCCCCTATAATGAAAAGGATGTCTTTTTTTGGTGTTAGTTCTAGAAGGTCTTGTAGGTCTTCCTAGAACCATTCAACTTCAGCTTCTTCAGCATTACTGGTCAGGGCATAGACTTGGATGACTGTGATATTGAATGGTTTGCCTTGGAAATGAACAGAGATCATTCTGTCGTTTTTGAGACTGCATCAAGTGCTGCATTTCACACTCTTTTGTTGACTATGATGGCTACTCCATTTCTTCTAAGGGATTCGTGCCCGCAGTAGTAGATACAATGGTCCTCTGAATTAAATTCACCCATTCCAGTCCATCTTAGTTCACTGATTTCTAAAATGTTGATGTTCACTCTTGCCCTCTCCCATTTGACCCCTTCCAATTTGCCTTGATTCATGGACCTGACATTCCAGGTTCCCACGCAGTATTGCTCTTTACAGCACCAGACCTGGCTTCCATCACCAGCACATCCACAGCTCGTTTTGCTTTGGCTCCATCTTTTCACTTTTTCTGGAGTTATTTCCCCACTCTTCTCCAGTAGTATATTTGGTACCTACCAATGCCTTGTCTAACTCAATGAAACTATGAGCCATCATGGCAGAGAATTCTGACAAAACGTGGTCCACTGGAGAAGGGAACGGCAAACCACTTCAGTATTCTTGCCTTGAGAACCCCATGAACAGTATGAACAGTATTACATAGTTAATGAGAAGCAGAACAGAGATTTGAGCCTGGGTCTATGGAACTTGAAGTCAAAGGATTTAATCATTACCTTATATCCTGTGAGGTCATGACCCTCCAGCCATTCCAAATTTTTTAAAAGTATTTATTTATTTATTGAGCTGCTCCAGGTCTTCTTGTGAAACTAGGGATCTTTAGCTGTGGCATGTGGGACAGAGTTCCCTGACTAGAGATTGAACCCAGGACCCCCTGCATTGGGAGCATGGAGTCTTAACCACTGGACCACCAGGGGAGTTCCCAAAATGGGCTCTTTAAGGCATCACATCGCCTATTCATTTATGAATTTTTTTATGCAGCCCATTTGACAGCATCTCTGAACAGAGACCCCAAGGGAGTAATAAAGGAATATTGCAATAGAAGAGCATGTGAGGGAAACCACAGGTGCCTGGGATCCTTCTCTGCATCTTATTGTATTGTACCATCATCATGTCAGCATCTAGCGATAGAATGCACAATCCCACTGGTGAATGGAATTATTATGGTTGTATTGTGTTGACAGGCCACTCAGAGAAAGCAGAAAATGTTCATGTTAGAGGTGAGGCCAGATTTCCATTCATTCATTTGTTCAAGAAATGTTTACCAAGGACTTACTGTGTACTGGAGGTCTAGAAATAAAAGGTGTGGCCTCCACCATCAAAGGATTTGTACAGGGGAACAGACCTGAAAGGCAGCCTTGTGTGTGGGCTGTTTTCTGGTGTCATCAACACACCAAGAGGCACAAGGAATTCAACCTTGAACCTCAGAGAAGCGAGGGGGAATATTGGACATGCTTCCAAGAGGTTGGCTAGTGCTTCGGCTGTGTCTTGAGGAACAAGCAAAAGTGACCTAGAAAGATTCAAGGGGTGTCTGTGGAACATCCCCCTGGAGATGTTTAATAGGTGGTGGGAGTTTTCCAGTTTTAGAATCTTTCAGTCATTTGATGAGCAGAATTGAAATCAGACCACTGCACCAGTGTGGAGCTTCTGTCCATTCAGGGCCTCCTAAGGGCCACAGGGTAACATTTTTCTTGTTTACATGATGCTTTTGCACCATTATCTCATTCTGTCCCTTTTGAGACAGACACTATTATCCTCATTTTCTGGCTGAAGACAATGAATGAATTGCCCGAGTTCCCACAGCTCTGATAGGTGGGGCTGTGATTCAGATCTCACCCGCCCCCTACCCCTGCCCAGGGCTCCTTCTCTGAACCACATGTTCTCCCTCCAACTGGAGCGTGAGCCTGCCAAGAAGTTCCGGGCTTCTGGAACAAGCCCAGAGGAAAAGAGATGCTGAATGGGCATGCATGGCTGCTGGGTGGGAGGAGCTGGGATGACGGTGGAGGACAAGCCGGGAGGGCCTGATGAGGAGTGCAGCAGTGTCAGGGGAAAGAAGACAGAGATGGGCTCCACGACTCGGGGGGCAGAGGGGCAATCAGAAGGCAGGAGGGCAGGACTGAGTGAGTGAGTGAAGGTCGCTCAGTTGTGTCTGATTCTTTGCCACCTGGTGGACTGTAGCCCGCCAGGCTCCTCTGTCCATGGGATTTTCCAGGGAAGAATACTTGAGTGGGTAGCCATTCATGTCTCCAAGGGATCTTCCCAACCCAGGGATTGAACCTGGGTCTCCTGCATTGTAGGCAAATTCTTTACAGTCTGAGTCATCCAGGCAGGGTTGTGTAGTTTTATGTCCAGTGTGCGCTCATTGCTCCTGTTGGCTCACAGGCCGGCTGCCCCCTCCCCACCAGCTAGGTCACTCAGGATGACCTATATCCTCGGCTATAAAGGATCAGAGTGGCAGTGACGGTGCTGAGGCACTGGGTGCGCTGCACGGGCCGTCCCAACGCAGCATGCGCCACGCAAGGGCTGTGATTGCCTGCTACTTGTCTTCACTGCTCGAGCTCTCCAGTGCTAGCAGTTGGTATATTGTGGGCAAATGAATATTAAATTAGGCTTCCCAAGTGGCTCAATGGTAAAGAATCTGCCTGCCAATGCGGGAGACTCGTGTTCAATCCCTGGATTGGGAAGATTCCTTGGAGGAGGAAATGGTGACCCGCTCCAGTATTCGAGCTGGAAAAATCCCATGGATAGAAGAGCCTGGCTGGCTGCAGTCCACAGGGTCACTTGGACATGACTGAGCCCACAACAGATATTAAGGTAATTACTAAAAGCCACACAGACCATGCTGAATTTTACGCCTGGCTAAGATATAGAAACAGTGGAGTCCAGGTTCATATATTGATTCTACTTAACTTAATAAACACAAATCAGCAGATTGGTGGTGTTTAGAACTCAGAGGAGTGGACACATGGTCCCTGACTGCACAGAGCATCTGATGAGATCCTCTGGACTGGAGAGTCTACACCACCTGAACAGGTTTACGAATCATTGGTTGCTGGGTATTGCCCTTTGCCTTAAGCGACTGGAAAATAAGGAAAAGTGATCTTTCATGGCAACAGGACACATCTACAGCAGATAACTGTTCTCAATGTACAGCTGCTCAATGTACAGTACTGCCAAGCTGAGCACTGGCTAACTCCTAAAAGAGAGATACCCTGGTGATGAAGGAGTTCACTGATGCTGGCTTACAGCCAGATCCCTTTAAGGGATATCTTTTTATTTTTAAAGATCCCTCAAAAAATTGAAGAAAAAAGTCTTTAGGAGCCGAGGAATGAAGCCATGGCCGTATAATTATAGGCTGTGTAATTGACATTCTGGGGGCTTCTCTGATGGCTCAGTGGTAAAGAATCCCCCTGCCAATACAGGAGACACAGGTTCGATCCCCAGATCGGGAAGATCTGCTGGAGGAGGAAATGGCAACCAACTCCAGTATTCTTGCCCGGAGAATCCCATGGACAAAGGAGCCTGGTGGGCTACATGACTGAGCAACTAAACAGCAACATCAAACAATATTTGACGTTTTAGGTGGGGAACACCCTCTGAAGCCATTCTGCCAAAGGGGCTGCTCAGGTAGGGCTCCCAGGGATGTCACAGCAAGATGCTCATTTCCCCTCTTTGAGGCCATGGGTGCACCTCCTTTCTTTGAGCCAGAGCATCCTCTCTGCTAAGGCTCCCTGGAGCTCCTCCTGGGGACTCCCTCGTGCTCGAGGTGGTACGGACGTGTCCCAAAGCAGGAGGCAGCATCTGTTTCCCCTGGAGCCTCGTGAGCTGCCTCCCCCTCAAACTGACTCCGACCGGATATTTTATGACTATGCTGTGAAGACAGTGCTTTGAGAAACTCTCAGAGGTGCCAAGGAGCTGGAAAAAGCTGGTAAAGAAGATAAGGGGAGATACGGGGGCTGCCTGCAGGGGTTTGGAGGGTTGTTGTGCAGAAGCGGGAGCAGGGCAGGAATCGAGAATTCCTAGATACTTAGGTAGGAGAGGTAGGGAGAGGACCTCAGGAGCATCTCATCCAGTGGCCTCTCTGGACCGATGAAGGTACTGGGCTGGAGGGCTTGTCTGACACCGTAGGTTGAAAATGATGGATAAGCTAATTGAGGCTTAATATCCTTTTACATGGGCTTCCCAGGTGGTGCTAGTGGTAAAGAACCCACCTGTCAATGCAGGAGACATAAGAGACACAGGTTCAATCCCCAGGTCAGGAAGATCATCTGAAGGAAATGACAACCCACCCCAGTCTTCTTGCCTGAAAATTCCCATGGACAGAGAGCCTGGCAGCAACATTATTTCACTCTCCCTGAAAATAAATTTATTTCCATCTAAGCAACATGTAGTTATTAATCATCTAGTCCATTTAGGTGCCCGGATGGACTAGTCACTTCAACAGCAGTGACTGAGTTGGGATTTAAGAATGTCTCAGTGACTGGGGGGTAAAAACCCACACTGGATGGAGCGAGCTGGCATGCCTTCATCTCACTTCTTTGTTATTGACGAGGAGAAGGTGATAATCATGCATGTATTCATTAAATGGACATAGAAATTTGCATTTGACCCAAATTGACTTCTCCCTCACCTGTGGGGTACATACACCAGGCTGTACATTCAGTCTTTATAAGCCTCCCTGACCAGCTTGGGTTAACGCTTTATTTTTTTGGCTGATCACAACCTATCCTGTTCATCTCACGTTCAGAATCCCAAGTGGCAGCTTATGCGTGATCATCGAGAAGCTGGGAGACTGCAGAAGTGGTTGTGAAACCACTGAAACAGAGCTATTGAAGGGAAGGCTGGTCTGGAGGGTAAGAGGGTAGGGCAGGGGGGCAGGAGGCGGGGCTTGGGCTTAATGATTTTGCAGTTGAAAGACACTGAACTTTCCAGTTAGAAGTTCCAGTCTGGAATTGGAAATACCGGCCTGGCAGGAAGAGTCCGTCCTGGAGGCAGCTTCCCCGTGCGGAAGCGAAGGTTGAAATCCTCAGTGAACAAAATATCGGAAAGAGGGAGCACTCAGAGAGAAGCTCGGGGGCTCCAGGGCTTCAGCATAGGAACACACACATTGATGGGGAGAAATAGCCTTCAGTTCAACTCAACACACCGGTACGTGAGTGCTTACTATGTGCCAGGCGCCACGTTAGATGCGGGCACAGTCACAGCTGGCTCAGAGACAGTTACAGTCTCTGCTCTCGTGGAACTTACAGTCTAAACTCATTGAAAATATCAAAGATCCAGACATGCCAGAGGTGGAAGCCAGTCCACAGGCTGTTCATTTCAACCTTTGTCTGACGGCTCAGTGGCTGGTACCTCTGTTCCAGCCTGACCCCTCCAGGTGCCAGCAGGCCTTCCCACTCTGGGGAGGAACTAAACCAGGCCCTCTCACAGCCCTTGGAGGCGTGAGGACAGACAGACGGCATGCCCCACCCGCTCCACGCCACGGGTTGCCTGATCCTCTCCGTCCTGCTGCTTCCCTCTGAGACCTCTGCTTGCTCATCCATCTTTTTTATTTATTTATTTTTAACGTGGGCCATTTTAAAAGTCTTTATTGAATATTGCTCCTGGGTTTTTTTGTTTGTTTGGTTTGGTTTGTTTTTTTTGGCCACCAAGTATGTGGGATCTTACCTCCCCAGCCAGGGAGCGAACCTGCACCCCCTGCATTGGAAGGGGCAGTCTTGACCGCTGACAGCGAGGGAAGTTCCGCCACTGTCTATCTCAAAGCGCTCGCCCAGGAAGGGTCCCCGGAGCTGGGAGCTGTGGCTCTGGTCTGGCCAATGAGGAAAGAGAGAACTGCCTGGCATCAGATGCACGTACCAGGCACGCACTCCACTGATTTACTGGCTGCCTCCCAGCCACTGAATCAATCATTATCTCAACTGATGAGAAGAGTTAGACTCCCTTGTTAGGAGTCCCTTGTTAGTCCTTGTTAGACTCCCAAACGTCTCTTAGCAAACCCCCTGTTTCACTCATATAATTTTCCTCACTAAATTCACTACCATCTTACATTGCTTTTACCCACTTCTCTTTTTCCCTGTCCTCAATGCGGACCTTGTTTTGGAGGCAGGGAAGATGAAGATTTTGCAATTGGTTTATTGTTCCAATCTTCTGACTCCTCATTGTCCTTATTGTGTAATCCATCGCTTTAGGGAACCTCCTTAGCTTTACAGCAACCAAAAACGTGACTAGCCTACTATCGACATCTTGTATCTGAAATACTATTAAATTTTAACAGGACAGCATCCCTTTGTAACCCAATCTAGAAAGTTCTAAAGGCCAGGAGCAGAAACAAAGCTGTGAATACAGAAGATGAATTTTCAAGTTGGTTAGCAACAGTGAATGTAACAGAGAAGTCAAACTGTAATATTCCCGGGAAGGTCCAAAGAGTAATTTCATCAGGATGGGTGGAGCAGAAGCCACACTACCGGGGGTGAAGGCACGAACAGGTGGAGAGAGACGGCCTCCTGAGCCCACTGTGTGCGTGTGACCACAGTCATCGTGGTCAACCGTCCATGACTCCGTGGATTACCGTCTGCCAGGCTCCTCTGTCCATGGAATTTTCCAGGCAAGAGTACCAGAGTGGGTTGCCATTTCCTCCTCCAGGGGATCTTCCTGACTCAGGGATGGAACCCAAGTCTCTCGGATCTCCTGCATTGGCAGGCAGATTCTTTCCCACTGAGCCACCTGGGAAGCCCCTGAGTGCACTGGAATTCCTTCATTGTGAACCCACTCCATCAACTCTGATTTCCAGCCCCATATGAGTACAGACTTTAGAAAGAAGCGGGTCCTTCATGTGCTTGGAATTCTCGAAAGAGTTTGGATGAAATCCATAGTGCTTCCAGATAAGAAAAGTGGTGTTACTTTTCATCACCAATTTGATTCTTGCTAAAGGAAAGCCATTTTAAAAAGAAAGGTGAGACAGAGGGAGCAACGTAAATTCAATTACTTCTGTCTCAGATTGGTGTCCTAAAACAGGCTCTGTTCTTTCATAGAAGAAGAGCGAGCGTTGTCCGGATCTAATTTCTTTCTTGCTTCTGTGCTGCTACGCAGCTTACTCATCGTCTTTAACTACGGAGGACAAGCAGTGGCACAAAGGACAGGAAACTCCGCCGCATGGCAGAAGCTGTCACATTGGTTATCCAAGCAAGAAGCTGCATCTTCACACAACCACAGCCCTGGTCCTGCCGTTTCACTTCCTCTGTAGAATGATTGGCCAGAAAAGAAAAGACGACACTGAGAATAAAGGCAGAAAGGAATTCTTTCATATTTTTGGACTCTTAAATACCACCCTTAGTAATGATACTGAATGATAGGCTGATTATGAAAATAACGTTTTTGACTTTTAGTGTGTGATAACCTTTGTGTTAAGAACTGCACGTTAGCTTGTTTAATTTTCTATCTTTTTATTTTATTTTTTTATTGGGGCACAGTTGCTTTACATTGTTGTATTAGTTCGTGCTGTACAGGGAAGTGAATCAGCTCTAGGTCTACATGTAGCCCCTCTTTTTTGGATTTCCTTCCCATTTAGGTCACCACGGAGCATTTAGTAGAGTTCCCTGTGCGCTGCAGCCGGTGCTTATTTAATTTTCACAACCCCATGAGGTCTATGCTATTATTCTTACCTCACAGATGAGAATATGAGAGACCAAGCTGGAACGTGACGGAACCAGACGGGGGACACTGGAGTCCAGATCCTCAACATCACGTTAGGTTGTCTGTACACCACACTCCATAAGCAGGGAGTACACACCCTCCATGAGTGCCTGCTGAATAAAGGAAGAGTGGTCCAACTAGTCAAAGCTATGTTTTCTCCAGTAGTCATGTATGGATGTGAGAGTTGGACCATAAAGAACACTGCAAAGAATTGATGCTTTTGAACTGTGGTGTTGGAGAACACTCTTGAGAGTCCCAAGACCCTGATGCTGGGAAAGATCAGAATCGGGAGAAGGGGATGGCAGAGGATAAGATGGTTGGATGGCATCACTAACTCGATGGACATGAGCTTGAACAAACTCTGGGAGCTGGTGATGGGCAGGGAGGTCTGGCGTGCTGCAGTTCATGGGGTAGCAAAGAGTCGGACACGACTGAGCGACTAAAATGAACTGAAATGGATGAATGTCAAGAACAGGCAAGCAGCTAGACATAGAACAAAGCTTAGACATAATTTCTGTTAACCACACAAGCAAATTATATTGGTGAAATAATAAAGACACCAGTCAAAAACCCGGCAGGTGTCTTATTTTGTGAATCAACTTGATAAGAGCATCCCAAACACGAATGCAAATGAAGCAAGCCTTGTAGCCGGGGATCTCCCATCATTAGGCCGACTTCATGCGTGTGGTGGGAGGACCACGGGGAAAACACGTTTTACAATCAAAGGGCAGAAATGCAATAACTGAATCGGTGATTCCTTAAGAGCTAATCTGGCAGAATGTTTTACAAAACTGGAAATATTCCATGTTTGCTTGTTCAACATGGTAACTACTAGCCACGTGTGGCTGACGCGTGGCTACTGTGACTGAAGAACTGAATTTTAATTTTATGAATTTTAATTAATTTAAATTTAAATTGTCACATGAGGATAACTGCTATTATACTACACTGTGCAGAGATTGAGAATGCAGTGATCCTTTCGTAGAGCCGTGTTGTCCATTTAACGACGAAAAACTTGATGAATTGATTTAGCACCAAATCTGAGCTTGACAATCCCAGAGTTCTTTCACTCCCGCTGAAAGAGGTAGGGCTGCCTGTACACAAATGCCCAACTGAAACCTGAGTGGAAAGGGAGAAAGCAAGGATTGCAAGCTATTCAAACATCATCTGAAATCTGGAAAAGGGCAGAATTAAGACCCTGAGTTGGCTTACTAGGGAGACAGTCCTGGAAGCCAGGTGGGACTCACGACCCAGGATTAAGCTGGTATTTGGTATCATTGTGGGCTTCCTAGGTGGCACAGTGTTCAAGACTCCACCTGCCAATGCAGGAGACATCAGAGATGTGGGTTTGATGGCTGGGTTGGAAAGGTCTCCTGCAGGAGGAAATGGCAACCCATCCCAGTATTCTAGACTGAGAAATCCCATGGACAGAGGAGCCAGGCAGGCTACAGTCCAGGGGTCACAAAGATCAGACAGGACTGAGCGACAAGCACACACGCTCCTGTAAGAAGCGGCAAGTAGGACACAGACTCACACAGAGGAAAGATCCCGTGAGAAGACAGGGAGCCGGCCGCCTGTGGGCCCCGGAGAGAAGCCTCAGAAGAAACCATCCCTGCTGACAGCTTGATCTCAAGCTCCTAGCATCCAGAACTGTGAAAAGATGCATTTCTGTTGTTTAAGCCCCTCCGTGTTTATTATGACCACCCTAGCCATCCGATACACTCCCAGCTCGCCCCCAACCTGTGTGTCCTTGCTGACCTTCTAGCACCTCGCCTCACCTACCCACATGCCCTCAGCCCTGACCTCCCTGCTCCTGCAAGATTCATGGTCTCTGACTTTCTGTCCTTACTCTGAGGACCCTTCTTCATAAATTTTCCTTCCCTCCACCCTTATCTCAGGATGCAGCTCGTGTCCCACATCCCCTGTAACCATCTCACAAGGCATCCTGGATGAGCGCTTGCTCTCTGCCCTGCATTTGATCCTCCCGCTCCAAACCCAGGCTGCTTTCCCCCTCTCCTCTTCAGCTCTATTGGAGGGTGAGAAGCCCAGCGCCTCGGTGAAATATTCATTTCTCAGCCTCTCTCTCAACAGGTGGTCATGTGGCACTGGCCGGGGAGATGCTAGTGGAAGTTGTTGGGTGGCATTCAAGAAGAAAGCCCCAAAATGGGCTGTAACAACAACAACAGCCAAAATGGAGCGTATGTGCTGGAGGTCATGAGCCTGAGACCAAGGTGTGGGCAGGGTCGGGGTCTCTGAGGCCTCTCTGTGTGGCCTGCCAAAGGTTCCCTCTTGCTGTGTCCTTCCTCAGTGATTTTTTTTGGAACTGCCACCAAAAGCAAAAGCAACAAAAACAAAAACAAAGAGGTGGGACTACCTCAAACTAAAAAGCTCTGCACAGTGAAGAAAGCCATCCACAAAATGAAAAGGCAACCTACGGAATGGAACATAATGTTTGCAAAGCACGTATCTGGTAAGAAGCTGGTGCCCGAAATACAGAAGGAACTCAATAGCAAAAGAAGAGAAAAAAACCCAAACACAACACCCACGAACATCAACAATCCAGTTTAAAAATGGGCAAAGAATCTGACTGGACATATTTCTAAAGAAGTCGTACGGACAACCGACAAGTATAAGAAAAGGTGCAAGACATCGCTAATCATCAGAGAACCGCAGATCAAAACCACAGTGAGCTATCACTTCTCACCTGCTAGAGTGCTATCGTCAAAAAGATGGGCAATAACACATTCTGGGAAGACGTGAAGAAAGACGGAATCCTCGTACACTGATAGTAAGAAGGTAAGCTGGTACAACCATTTTGGAAAATCGGATGGAAATCCCTCAATAAATTAAAAATAGAACAAATACGTGATCTATCAATTTCCTTCCTGGCGTGTATCCGGAGAGAGTAAAAGTCACTATTTCAAAGAGATAGCGGCAGTCCCACGTTCATTACAGCATTATTCACAAAGGTTTAGAAGCCACCTAAGGCTCTGTTAACAAATGAATGGATAAAACGTGGTGTGAGTACACAGAGAATAGTATTCAGCTTTTTAAACTGGAATATAATCGCTTTACAATGCTGTGCTGGTTTCTGCTGTACGACAGCGTGAATCAGTCACGTGTGTACATGTGTGCCCTCCCTCCCCCCATCCGCCTCCCCAGGTCACTGCAGACAGCCGAGGTGAGCTCCCCGTGCTGCACAGGCAGATTCCAGCCAGTCCCCTATGTTACATAAGGGAGTGCATGTGCCAGTAGATTTTGTTTTGGGCAGCAACGTGGGTGAACCTGGAAAGTATGCTAAGTGAAACAAGCCAGACAAAGACAAATGCTGTTATACGTGGAACCTAATACGAAGCCTAACATAAAGCAACAAAGAGTGGAATGGCGGTGCTGGGGCCGGGAGTGGGAGCAGCGGGCAGGCTGGCAGAAGGGGACAGACTTTCCCTTAAGGCAGCAAGTTCTCTATCCGCCCGTCCTGGCCATCGTAAATAGCGCTGCGATGAACATCCGGGTGCGTGTGTCTTTTAGGATTGTGGTTTTCTCGGGGCACATGCCCAGTAGCAAGGTTGCTAAGTCACATGGGGGGAAAGGCAGGGGATGTATGGCTGACTGTGGCTGATTTGCGTTGCTGTACAGCAGAAACCAACACGTCATAAAAATGAAAAAACACAAACTAAAAAAAAAAAGAATAAGTTCTGAGAATCCAACGTATTAGCACAGATACTCTAACTATAGACTGTAATGTAAAATGAAAATTTGCTAAAAGAGTGGAACTTATGTGTTCCCTCATACACACAAACTTAAATATGTGAGGTGATGGATGTGTTATGAAATGTTGAAATGTTGAGAATCCTTGCATAATATATACATATAGCAAATCATCAAACTGTACATTTAAGGGTATGTACAATTTTACTTGTCCATTATAACTCAATAAAGCTGAAAAATATAACATCGTGCTCCGTAACAGCTGACTTAAATATAAAACATATTTAACAAACGGAATAAAAAAGAATGAAGAAAGAAAGAGGAAACTAAATTTGTGGCTGTTTCTCTCTGAACTTGGTTTAAACCACAGAAGACTTGTCCCACCGATAAGATACTCCTTTTTCAAGGGATGGGCCCTGCAGGGAAATAGCTGTGTAGGTGGCATTTACACCTGCAATTCCTGTTTTATAAGGGAAATAAATTTGCCTGTTATGTGAAAAACAGTGGAAAATGAGCAGTTTTTACGGCATGCTGAGATATCACCTTGAAGTCATGAAGGATAATGGCTCATAAAGCTCTGGAGAGGGAGAGACGAAGCAGCGGCCAGCCCTCTCCTGGTGTGCTGGGCTGGGAAACAGCTGAGACTGTGGAGGTCATGGCACCGGGGATGGCTTGCTCAGCACAGATCCTGAGACAGTGGCTGCCTTCGATGATGAAACACAAGAGAATGTGTCTGGGATCTTCGGCTCATGTGAAGGGGACATTATCTATTTAACTTGGCTCTTTTTGGACATTTGTCAAGGGAAGAAGTTGAAGCCAACAACATTTATACATGCCTCCTTGCTTCTCTGAGAGCTCACGTGGTAAAGAATCTGCCTGCAATGCAGGACACCCCAGTTCGATTCCTGGGTCGGATAGATCCGCTGGAGAAAGGATAGGTTACCCATTCCAGTATTCTTGGGCTTCCCAGGTGGCTCAGATGGTAAAGACTCCGCCAAGACCTGGGTTCCATCCCTGAATTGGGAGGATCCCCTGGAGGAGGGAAAGGCTACCCATTGCAATATTCTGGCCTGGAGAATTCCATGGACTGTATAGTCCGTGGGGTCTCAAAGAGTCAGCCATGACTGAGGTACTTTCACTTTCGCTTTGCTTCTGCCTTGAGGAAAGCTGCAATCTCAGGTTTACGACTGCCCCAAAGCCACCGGTCCTTGCATTCTTGCAGTAGCAGGTGTGGACATCGGTCATCTTGAGCTGGGCTTCATCATGGCTCCAGCTCACACCAGCTTGAATAGCGCAATCCCTGTTCTCTGTCTCACTAGCCCTTGGAGCAGTCCCATCCCTCTGCTGTCGCTGGTCTCTGCATGCCTCAACAGCCCTGTCCACAGCTAGGGATGCAGTCCCTCATTTTAGTTCCTTCGTTGGAGCCATCTGAGTCGAATTCTGTCTCCTGATGAGATGATAGGAGATATGCCAATAAAGTCAGTTTCTGAGAACAGGAGCCTGCTTTTTTGTTTCCTTTTATTTTCATTTTAAATTGTGGTAAAATATTACTGTTCTTTAGCCATTCAGTCATGTCCTATTCTTTGCAACTCCATGGACTATAGCCCTCCAGGCTCCTCTGGAGGAGGAGAATACTGGAGTGGGTTGCCATTTCCTTCTCCAGGGGATCTTCTCAACCCAGGGATCAAACCCACATCTCTGTTTCCAACATTGGCAGGTGGATTTTTTTACTGACTGAGCCACCAACGAAGCCCCATTTTCTATTTCTTAATATGACCCAGTAGAGGGAAATATAATTCTTTTACCACTCCCAAGAACTAGCTATGGTAACCAGGGAGTTTTTATAAGACCAGGTTCCTAACGCTTGCCTTACTGGTTACCTGTGTTACCTGAAGCAAGTCGCCAGGTTTCTCTGGCGTTTCTTCATCTGTGAAGTGGATAATTACATCCATGATCACTCAGCCCTCTAGACTTCATACATCAAACATTCTGTAGGTCACTTACATCCATCTGCTAAGGCAATGATTCTCAACTGGGGGGTGATTTTACTCCCAGGAAACAGCTGGCAGTGTCTGGAGACGGTTTTGGCTGTTCAGACTGGGGGAGGGGTTGCCACGGAATCTAGCAGGTAAAGGCCATGGACGCTAATACACGGCCTTCAGAGAGCAAGCCCGCCCCCACGATAAAGACCTGTGCAACTCCAAGTGTCAGGATGGCCAAGAAAGAGAAACCCTGTTCAAGGGGGAGGAACCAAGACTCCACACAGAATGACTGTCTTTTTCCTTGAATAAATCTGACTGGGGGAAGTTACGGTGGGTCCCACGCCATGACATAGGGAGGAGTACCAGCATGTCAGGAGGAGCACGTCGATATGCTTGTCCCCCCGTGTGGAGTGTACACTATTAAAATGAACTATCATTTCTCAATAGGTTTCATTTAAGATGCTGAGAAGAACTCTAATTGAATGTACCATCTGGAAACATTGAACTCCATGGCGAGAGCAGTGGGGTCAATTTACATCCTCCTCCACACCCCCACTGGGTAAGTCTGAGTGTGAAATGCCTCCTCTGTGGTTATCAGGCCGAGTCTTTTGAAACACGTTTCTATGAAGATTAGAGTGCTACTTTTATTGCAGGAACACCACTGCTCTGACCATCTTAGTGTTCCACGTTGTATTTTAAGGGGAACCGAAGGACAGACAGTATTGCTGAGGTCACATCGCAAAGGCGGTGGTAGACCTGCGATTGGGAATTGGCTCTATTGGTTCTTGGCTCCAGGTGGACCCATTTGCACCTCTTACCCATCGCCAATATTTCTAGCATATGTGCATGTTCCTTATACGCTGTGCCTCCTCAAGACAGGCTGGTGCAAATCCTACGCGGGAGGTTTCAATGAGGTCACGTGTCAGAACTCAGCTCGTGTCTGGTAGATGCTCAGGAAACATTTGTGCTCTTTGGAAGGAGCCTGCCGATGCTGAGTGGCAGTGGTGGGGAGATCTTGAAATTAAATGCCGCCTCCACATTGCTCTGTCTCCCCAGCCTGTCTCCAGAATGGAAGCAGGTGGTCACTGAAAGTTAAGGAGGTTTCTTCTGTCTCAGTTGGGATGGGTTTCATGTTTGGTTACTGTGGGGGCGTAAGACAAGTGACACCCAAACTGCCTTGTTCCAATGCTCCAGTGACCGTGAGGACTAACTGCTTTGCTAACAAGAATGAGACTTTACCCAGACTTGCTGGGTGGATGGACACATTCAATCTTCTGCGTGCACAGCTCAGTTCTGGTCCTGCCTCTGGATGTGCATTTTGAAGAGGCACTGTGTCAGGGCACCTGTATGGGACGTTCCTTCTGCCACAGAGAGTCCACAGGCTGGTTTCAGCCCTTGCCATTTTTTTTTCCTATTCACTTCTAACTTCTCTTCTGTATCCTTCTAGCTACAGAGATTTCCCCCCCCCCAAATTTAACATAAGTTTACTCTAAGTAGGATAACTCCTGAGAGGCTATGTGCAAATCCAGTTCTCTTCTTGCCTGCTGATGGAAGGAAACAAGAACTTGAAGGAAGGTTAGGGAAAAAAAGAGAGACAAGAAAGCCACGAGCGTGGAATTTGAAAACATCTTCGTTTCCTTTACAGAGATGGCCCTCAGCTTGGCTCTGGACGGATGGTCCAGCCGTTCAGCTGACAGCACGTGTACAGGCAAGCCCTTCGCTTTTCGTTTTGCTTCGGTTTGTTTTTCGCCTGTTTGTTTCTGGCTGCTCTGAGTCCTCACTGCGGCGCGCAGGCTTTCTCTGGTCGTGGCGAGCGGGAGCTGCTCCCCAGGCGCAGCGCACAGGCCTCTGGCTGTGGTGTCCACTCACGCTGCGGGCTCGACGTGCACAGCTGTCAGCAGTCACAGCGCATGCGCTTAGCTGCCCTGCCGCGTGTGGGTTCTTCATCCCCAGACCAGGGATCGAACCCATGCCCCCTACATTGGCAGGTGAATTCTTAACCAGTGGACCCCGGGACCACCAGGGAAGTTCCCCAGGCAAAGGTTTTGTTGTTGGACTGACTTCAAGCAGACCCCCCAGTGTTTCACAGAAGCAAAGCTAATTTCTAAAGGAGTAGCTACGGCATTGCTTTTCTTGCAGATTGATTTTTACGGGTTGCTCAGGTATCAATACCAACTCATTGTCAATACATAAAAAATCCACCATATGATCCTAGTCACCAGTTGAAATACTAGTGTAAGTAAATGCTCTGCAAGGCATTGACTTGAACAGCCTTCCTGTGTGGCAGGGAGAGCAGACTGAGTTTATCTTTCTGTTCAGTTTAGTTCAGTCGCTCAGTGTGTCCAACTCTTTGTGATCCTGCAGCACGCCAGGCCTCCCTGTCCATCACCAGCTCCCAGAGCTTGCTCAAACTCATGTCCATAAAGTCAGTGGTGCCATCCAACCATCTCATCCTCTGTCATCCCCTTCTCCTCCTGCCTTCACTCTTTCCCAGCATCAGGGTCTTATCCAATGAGTCAGTCCATCAAGTGGCCAAAGTATTGGAGCTTCAGCTTCAGCATCAGTCCTTCCAATGAGTATTCAGGACTGATTTCCTTTAGGATGGACTGGTTGGATCTCCTTGCAGTCCAGGGGACTCTCAAGAGTCTTCTCCAACACCATAGTTCAAAACATCAATCCTTCAGTGTGCAGTTTTCTTTATGGTCCAGCTCACATCCATACATGACCACTGGAAAAAACATCGCTTTGACTAGATGGACCTTTGTCAGCAAAGTAAAAGCTCTGTTTTTTAATATGCTGTCTAGGTTACCCCTCACCCAGACATGTTGGGGTGTATCCAGGAGACTGGTGGATTGTAGTCCACAAGGATCTACTTACATAAGGGAAAGATTGATCTGGGTTATTTGGGGGTTGTAAATTTGAGAAAACTAACTTAAGTTTTTAAAAATGGAAACAGTGTCAGACTTTATTTTGGGGGGCTCCAAAATCACTGCAGATGGTGACTGCAGCCATGAAATTAAAAGATGCTTACTCCTTGGAAGGAAAGTTATGACCAACCTAGATAGCATATTAAAAAGCAGAGACTTTACCAACAAAGGTCTGTCTAGTCAAGGCTATGGTTTTTCCAGTAGTCATGTATGGATGTGAGAGTTGGACTGTGAAGAAAGCTGAGCACTGAAAAATTGATGCTTTTGAACTGTGGTGTTGGAGAAGACTCTTGAGAGTCCCTTGGACTGCAANGGGGATGACCAAGGATGAGATAGCTGGATGGCAACACGGACTCGATGGACGCGAGTCTGAGTGAACTCTGGGAGTTGGTGATGGACAGGGAGGCCTGGGGTGCTTCAGTTCACAGAGTCAGACACGACTGTGCGACTGAACTGAACTGACTCATACATAGCCAAGTGCTAAATTCTTTAACTTGAGATTTCTAGTTTTCTGTAATTAACAATAACCTTTTGACTGTGAGATCACTGCCCTTTCTTATAATACTCCTCTGTGTCTCGCCCCACCCCATTCACCTCTCTGGAGCAGTTTTCTGAGGGTTAGTTGAGATGCTGCCTCTGGGCTTGAAGTCCAAAAATCTTCTGCCAGATAAAACACAACTCTCAACTTTCAGGTTGTGCTTTTTTTTTTTTCTTAGTCGACAGCATGCTCAGTTTAAGATTCTGTTTCTTACGAAGCTCCTCCAAGGCTACATTTAAAAGAGGTGTGAAAATATGTAGTAAAGCCATCTAATGTGGACGTACAGAACCCCATTTTATCTTTTTTAATGATTGCATAGCTTTCCACTGTTTGTGTGTGCTGTAATTTATTTCATCAAACCTCTGGTTTAATTAACATTTCAGTTGTTTCCTCTTTTTGTAATTGTAAACAATGACATTTAACATCCTGGGAAACATATCTTTGCACACTCAGACAAATATTTCTACAGGAAAAATTCTTGCAAGTGGAATATTTGGCTTGAAGAAAACATACATTAAAGCTATAATAGGTATCACTAAAAAGTTGTTCCTTTTCACATTCTTGCCAACTCTGGGTATTAGCATACTAAACCTTTGCCAATTTGATATGTCAAAACCATACTGTTGTTTAAATTTGCATTTATTTGATTAGTAAAGAGGCTGAATGTCTTTCCATATATTTACTAGCCATTTTTGCTTCATTTGAAAACTGTCTACTCATGAGCTTTGCTCAGGATTCCATTGGATTGCTCTTTTTCTCATAAAGTCATTTGAACTCCTTACGTATTATAGAAAGAAACTGCTTTGTCACACTGTTGTAACTATTTTCATATTTATCAGTTATTGATTACAATAAAGTATTCTTCTAGTCCACTTTCTTATCAAAGTCACCCTCACCTGGCTTTCTGGGAATGTCCTGTATATTTTTATGAGAAAATGTAATAAAGACATTTATTTTAACATTATTGTCAAAAAAGGAGCAAGAATGATTTTATAAACATAAATCAAGTAAAGAAGTGTAAGGTGTGTTTTTTTTTTTTAATCAAGAGTGCAAAGGGTATGACAATGCCAGAAAGAATAAAAAACATACGTTTTTCTAGAAAATTCTTGAAGCCTGGAAATTCTCCAAGGCAGAAGTCTTGCACCTCTAAGGGGAACACCTCCCCTGAGTACACAGAATTCTCAACTCCAGCAGGTGTGAGTCGTATCACAGAAATAACATGGGTCATTCAAGCTTTCTGGCTCATCATTTATCAGTCTTGTGAGCTGGTGTCCCAGAATGCTCTCACATGTGTAAAATGCAGATGATTATACCTGACTTGCGGGGCTACTGTGGTTATTAAATTGGGTGCAATAGGCAGAGGAGATTCTCACTAAATACTTGTGTTGCCACCCAGCCCCAGGAATTTTGTTAAAGAAAAATTGTACCTATAACTACACAGCTGTGACAGAGACACCTGAAAATGTAAGATCACTAACAAGTCGAATGTCAATGTTCAGCAGCTTTTTCTTAAAACACGGAAATGTCAAGAATCTTCGCACATAAGTATGAAGCCAAATCTGGCCTGTATACCCCAACACCAAATTAATTCTCAAAGGCAGAGTTTTGGGTGAAGTAGAAAAGAACAGCTTTATTGCTTTGCAAGGCCAAGGGGGCCACAGCAGCCAGTGCCCTCAAGACTGTGTCCCAGCCTGGAGGAGGCAGCAGGGTGTTCTACAGTAACAATTCAAAGAGGGCGTGATCAGCTCGTGGACACTCTTCTGATTGGTTGGTGATGACGTAAGTGGGCATCAGCATCACCACCCTTCTGGTTCCACCGGTCTAGGGTCTACAGGCTTGTGGGCAGCATATAGCTGACTTCTCCCACCTGACGGGGGTGTCAGAGTCTGCAAAACAGCTCAAAGATGTCACATGTGTCCCTCAGGGGGGACCAGGACTCTACCCCAGGGTTCACTGTTGTTTCTCTTGACTCTTCCTTCCTTGCCTAGCGCCCCTTTCCTTGTCTAATTAGCAACTGTTTGAACCTGTCTGATGGAACTCAGGGAAGGTCAAGAAGGCTGTTTCCTATAAACAAGAAATGGGGTATGCAGACCTGCTTTTGTGTCCAGGAGCCCCACAGGTCCTGCTTGGTATCAAGAGTCAACTCCAACAGGCGCTTGCCGAGGGCCTTCTGCCTCTGCAGAGATTGGATCCCGTGCTGCTGAGGCTGTTGACCTTCGACACGTGCTGAAGGCAGTTCAGGGTGGAGAGTGAGGCACCTGTGCTCCAGGGAAACTGGTGGGACAGGTCTCTAGATAGAAATTTTCAGGAACTGACTTCATGATCCCAGTTCTTGCGTCTCCTCATATCCAGAAAAGCAACCATGATATCTCCTCATGCCTAGCAGAAAACCTCTTGTAAACCAAGTACTTAATTGCACTGAATTCCCGCTTCACCAAAACCTATGAGTTGACTTTCCCCCAGTACCTCTTTGGAGCAGCTTCTCAGAAATATCTGAGGCGCTGTCTCCCAGGCTGCAGCCTCATTTTGCCCCCAATATAGCATAACTTGCAACACGCACGGTGTACATCTTTTTTTTAGTTGACACAAGTATGTGAAGATGTACTTGATTTTCTAGAATGAGTTTGAAACTATATTCTTTGTACGAGAGTAAACCTCTGTCAGTTCAGTTCAGTCGCTCAGCTGTGTCCGACTCTCTGCGTACATTCTAAATATTTAAGGTTTATAATGAAAGATGTCTTCTAGGAAAAGAGCAGGCTGCAGGATAAATATTAGGATTCATAAACAAATGAAGTGAAATAAGCCTCCAGCTTTAGTCCAAGAAGTGGATCGGGGAGCTTGTGGCAGTGACAGATCCCCTGTAGAACTACTTTTGCCAGAAGGGGCTCATGTATTTTCAGGCCATAGCCTACTGGTGGAGGAAAACGAATCGCTTGTATGCGAAGTTGTGCTGATATATAGTGAAGAGGACACTTGACCTCTGAGGTCTTCCACCCCAAAACTCGCAATCCCTGTCTGATTATGAGAAAATCATCAGACAAACCCCAATTTAATTTTATCAAATACCTGATCAGTATTCCTCAGACTGTTGAGGTCAGCAAAAATAAGCCAAGTCTGAGAAACTGTCACAGCCCAGAGGAGACTAAGGAGGCCTAAATGTAATGCGGTATCTCGTGTAGAATCCTGGCACAGGAAGAGGACCAGAGGCAAAAACTAAGGAAACTCAAACAAAATGTTGATTCTGATGAATAGTGATGTATCAAGCTTGATTCATCAATTGTAACCCCAATGTAAGATGTTAATAATAGAGGAAGCTAGATACAAGGCATATGGGAATTCTTTGTACTTTCACACTTTTTCTGTAAATCTGAAGTTGTTCTAAAATATTGTTTATTCTTTTCCTTTTTTTAATAAGGAAGACTTCTTAGATCGCCATCCATTCCACTCCTACTAGCTACCCTAAAAAGCAAAAATAAAACTTCTCCAATATGCCTGAAAGAACAATATGCTTTCGAGAAGGTTAGCATCCTAACCGCACATAAGAGTGTTTGATCCTCTCTGAATGCGTCTCAGGCTCTCTGCTCCATCTGGGTTTCTCACTGTTTTGTAAACTGGTGTGGATAAAGGACATCAGCGGATGCTAAGTAAATACTTAATTGATAGAGTGACACGATAAAGTCTTCTTTAAGTGAATTCTGAATCCGGGTCAAACCAGAACTCCTGCCATAGAATAATACTTTTCTAAGAAGCCAGCCTAGAGACTGAGCCGTGGGGTCAACATCCGGGGTCAGCCTGCACACCTGCCCGCAGCCAGCTCTGCTCACATCCACGTCCACACATGGCAGCCGACCAGTCCTAGAAGAGTCAACAATCCAGCAAGCTTGGCTCTGAACCGTGGACATGGCAGGGAATCTTGTTCGGTTATGACACCACCTTATATTTAAATATAACCAGTTCAGGCAGAAATCACAAACCCAACGTTTAAAAACCAGCAAGTCAACAGCAGAAGTCTACCTTCTCTCAGCTACATGGTGTGCTAGGAATTTGCCAGCATTTTATTTAAATTAGTGAATCAAATCATATATCTAACTGACTAATAGAAATTGGCGCCTTCGGATGAATGCATATTCTAAGCCAGTTTGCTGTATTATACATCTGCCCAGAGTGTTGTGCTGTTTGAGGATGTGGATGAGGAAGAGGATGTGGAATACAGAAGAATATCAAGCACATGTGTGTGTGCGTGTGTAAGTGTGCTAGTGGATCCGTGTATATGTTGACGTGATGTTGATGACTAACAAATCTTCCCAGAGGAAGCAATAAAGAGAAACATCTTATATTTAGTGGTCTCTCCAAATCAATTTTAAATGAAATTGTTGCCTACTGCTTTTTTTTACATTGGTAATAACAATGGTGGGGGTGACGACTGAGTGCTGACTTTCCAGGCCTGAAGATGGTAACAGAAGGCGCCCAGCAGGCCTGCCCACTCCTGTGGTTAATTAAAGTGTTTTCACATTCTCCAGGGTATAAGGCACTGTGGGCACCGAGCGCCAGAGAGACTGGTGTCGTCTAATGATCACACATTCAAATAAACACGGTGGGGGAGGGGGGGAGCACCAGGGAACAGATCCCTTCCCCCACCTCATTAACCACCGCAAGACTTGCAAGTGTCTGAGATGTGCTGATTCCATGTCTCATGAATAATAAATATTAGTCAGGCTTCCAATTGCTCAGAGGTTCAAGGTAAGGCGGACCCCTACCTGCTCAGCGGAGACCGATTCGAGGTGGGGAGTGACATTTGCAGCTCAGAGCAGTCTTGATTGCTTCCACTAAGTGATTCTTGCCAAAGCACTTTTCCTCTGACTTGTGACACCTCTTGGTCTGAATTGCACTGTAACTGTCGCTTGTCTGCACTGTTAACAAGCTGGTCTGCATGTGAAAGATGAAGAGCTTCACAAAGCCAATTCTGAGTTATCAGAGGGTGGATCTGCACAGACCATTGTCATCTCGAGGAGCTCACAGCTTCAGAAGAAAAGACACATTTTAAATATCCAATGTCCTTCCAAGCTGCTAAACTACACTGCATATAAGATTCCCCGACCCTTTGAATTTTAGTTGAAAGAAAGCAGGGGAAATTTTATTTCAGAGAGGTATACAGTTAGAAAACGCTCTGTAGGAATTAGATGACAAAAATAATGGCATGATTTTGACACTTGGGGTATTTTTCTTTCAGTTATGATATCACAAATGCAACTTTATTTACATTGCATATTACATTCCCCAAAGTGCTATTGTTGCTGCTGTCGTTGTTCAGTCACTAAGTTGTGTCCAACTCTTTGTGACCCCATGGACTACAGCACACCAGACTTCCCTGTCCTTCACCATCTCCTGGAGTTTGCTCAAGCTCATGTCCATTGAGTTGGTGATGCCATCCAACCATCTCATCCTCTCATCTCATCCCCTTCTCCTCCTGCCTTCAGTCTTTCCCAGCATCAGGGCCTTTTCCAATAAGCCAGCTATTCACATAGGTGGCCAAAGTATTGGAGCTTCAGCTTCAGCATCAGTCCTTCCAACGGGTATTCAGTATTGATTTCCTTTAGGATGGACTGGTTGGATCTCCTTGCAGTCCAAGGGACTCTCAAGAGTCTTCTTAGCATCCCAGTATGAAAGCATCAATTCTTTGGTGCTCAGCCTTCTTTACGGTCCAACTTTCATAACCGTACATGACTACTGGAAAAACCATAGCTTTGACCACATGGACCGTAGTCAGCAAAGTGATGTCTGTGCACTATTTGGCAACATTTTAAAATTGAACTAGACCATTTCTATTTTTACCTGAGTGAAATAAACGTATCGCTTAAATGAAACCTTGCACATCAAGTGCAGCACTTTAACAGCATCATCTTTTAGGATTTGAAATAGCTCGGCTGGAATTCCATCACCTCCACTAGCTTTGTTCATAGTGATACTTCCTAAGGCCCCCTTTACTTTGCACTCCAGAATGTCTGACTCTAGGTGAGTAATCACATCATTGTGATTATCTGGGTCATTGAGAAATTTTTTTGTATAGTTCTTCTGTGTATTCTTGCCACCTCTTCTTAATATCTTCTAAACTCAGCAGTGGCCACAAGACTGGGAACGGTCAGTTTTCATTCCAATCCCAAAGAAAGGCAATGCAAAAGAATGTTCAAACTACCACAAAATTGCACTTACCTCACACACTAGCAAAATAATGCTCAAAATTCTCCAAGCTAAGTTTCAACAGTACGTGAACTGAGAAAAGCCAGATGTTCAAGTTGGATTCAGAAAAGGCAGAGGAACCAGAAATCAAATTGTCAACATCCGTTGGATCATAGCAAACAGTAAGAGAATTCCAGAAAAACATTTACTTCTGCTTCATAAACTACACTAAAGCCTTTGGCTGTGTGGAGCACGACAAACTGTGGAAAATTGTTAAAGAGATGGGAATACCAGACCACCTGAGCTGCCTCCTGAGAAATTTGTATGCAGGTCAAGAAGCAGCAG
The DNA here is from genome assembly GCA_006410875.1 of Neotragus pygmaeus. Taxonomy (NCBI): domain Eukaryota; kingdom Metazoa; phylum Chordata; class Mammalia; order Artiodactyla; family Bovidae; genus Neotragus; species Neotragus pygmaeus. The sequence continues at coordinate 22,896 of SJYV01015609.1, read as the reverse complement.
TTAGAACTGGGCAAGGAACAATAGACTGGCTCCAAATTGGGAAAGGAGTATGACAAGGCTGTATATTGTCACCCTGCTTATTTAATGCATATGCAGTATTCATCATGCGAAATGCCAGGCTGGATGAAGCACAAGCTGGAATAAAGATTGCAGGGAGAAATATCAGTAACCTCAGATATGCAGATGACAACACCCTTATAGCAAAGAGGAACTGAAGAGCCTCTTGATGAAAGTGTAAGACGAGAGTGAAAAAACTGGCATAAAACTCAACATTCAGAAAACTAAGATCATGGCATCCGGTCCCATCACTCCATGGGAAATAGATGGGGAAACAGTGGAAACAGTGTCAGACTTTATTTTCGTGGGCTCCAAAATCATTGCAGATGGTGCTGCAGCCATGAGATTAAAAGACGCTTACTCCTTGGAAGGAAAGCTATGACCAACCTAGACAGCATATTAACAAGCAGAGGCATTACTTTGCTGACAATGTATGCATAGTCAAAGCTATGGTTTTTCCAGTAGTCATGTATGGACGTGAAAGTTGGACCATAAAGAAAGCTAAGCACCAAAGACTTGAACTTGCTTTTGAACTGTGGTGTTGGAGAAGATTCTTGAGAGTCCCTTGGACTTCAGGGAGATCAAACCAGTCAGTCCTAAAGGAAATCAGTCCTGAATATTCATTGGAGGGACTGATGCTGAAGCTGAAACTTCAATACTTTGGCCACCTGATGCAAAGAGCTGACTCATTGGGAAAAACTCTGATCCTGGAAAAGATTAAAGGCAGGAGAAGAAGGGGATGACAGAGGATGAGATGATTTGATGATATCACTGATTCAATGGACGTGAATTTGAGCAAGTTCTGGGAGCTGATGATGGACAGGGAAGCCTGGTGTGCTGCAGTCCGCCGGACATGACTGAGTGATNCTAACCATTTTAAGCATGGCGTTATTGCTTTCTTTCTTTAGTTTATTTGTTTTCACTTTTGCTCCTTTGTTGCATTAGTTTGCCATGCAGCAATTGAACTGTACAATATTACAATAAAGACTGCAAAGTTTTATGGGTGTTACGTCCACTACAGGGGGAGATAGTGCTTCTCTCTGGTTCTTAGTAGTCATGTTTTCTGTACTCTCTCACACACAAAAAAAGTGTTTTTCAGGTGATTATTTTCAACAGTGTCAAAGTAAGAATTTATGGTGTATTACTGTTGATTCACTTTGAATTAAAACATTTATATTGATGGGGAAAAAATAACATATTGCATAACTTGAATCTTGAATTCCATGTGTGCTCAGTTGAGCCCATCTCTTTGTGGCCCAATAGGCTGTGGCCTGCCAGGATCTGCTGTCCAAGGAATTTTCCAGGCAAGAACACTGGAGTGGATTGCCATTTCCTACTCCAGGGGATCTTCCTGACCCAAGGATTGAACCTGTGTCTCTTGAGTCTCCTGCATTGAAAGATGGATTCTTTACTACTAAATCGTCTGGGAATCATTTATTTAAAAAAATAACAACAACTCTATATGATGTAGGGAAAGATGGGACTCTTCTCATATTGAGAAACTCATTTTTCTTGAAGTGCTAGCATTTTATCTGTGTCTCTGACTGTATTGCTCAAAAGTAGCTATGACTAGTAGCTTGCCTGTCCATTGAATCTCAGGCCACCTCTCTTCTTTCTGCTGAGTCAGCTCATTGGAATTTTGAAAACAAAACTGCCCTTTGGGAATTTCCCTGGTGGTCCAGTGGTTAAGAATCTGCTTTGCAATGAATGTGGAAATGTGGGCTTGATCCCTGGTCAGGGAGCTAAGATTATATATACTGCAGNGCTTCAGCATCAGTCCTTCCAACGGGTATTCAGTATTGATTTCCTTTAGGATGGACTGGTTGGATCTCCTTGCAGTCCAAGGGACTCTCAAGAGTCTTCTTAGCATCCCAGTATGAAAGCATCAATTCTTTGGTGCTCAGCCTTCTTTACGGTCCAACTTTCATAACCGTACATGACTACTGGAAAAACCATAGCTTTGACCACATGGACCGTAGTCAGCAAAGTGATGTCTGTGCACTATTTGGCAACATTTTAAAATTGAACTAGACCATTTCTATTTTTACCTGAGTGAAATAAACGTATCGCTTAAATGAAACCTTGCACATCAAGTGCAGCACTTTAACAGCATCATCTTTTAGGATTTGAAATAGCTCGGCTGGAATTCCATCACCTCCACTAGCTTTGTTCATAGTGATACTTCCTAAGGCCCCCTTTACTTTGCACTCCAGAATGTCTGACTCTAGGTGAGTAATCACATCATTGTGATTATCTGGGTCATTGAGAAATTTTTTTGTATAGTTCTTCTGTGTATTCTTGCCACCTCTTCTTAATATCTTCTAAACTCAGCAGTGGCCACAAGACTGGGAACGGTCAGTTTTCATTCCAATCCCAAAGAAAGGCAATGCAAAAGAATGTTCAAACTACCACAAAATTGCACTTACCTCACACACTAGCAAAATAATGCTCAAAATTCTCCAAGCTAAGTTTCAACAGTACGTGAACTGAGAAAAGCCAGATGTTCAAGTTGGATTCAGAAAAGGCAGAGGAACCAGAAATCAAATTGTCAACATCCGTTGGATCATAGCAAACAGTAAGAGAATTCCAGAAAAACATTTACTTCTGCTTCATTAACTACACTAAAGCCTTTGGCTGTGTGGAGCACGACAAACTGTGGAAAATTGTTAAAGAGATGGGAATACCAGACCACCTGAGCTGCCTCCTGAGAAATTTGTATGCAGGTCAAGAAGCAGCAGTTAGAACTGGGCAAGGAACAATAGACTGGCTCCAAATTGGGAAAGGAGTATGACAAGGCTGTATATTGTCACCCTGCTTATTTAATGCATATGCAGTATTCATCATGCGAAATGCCAGGCTGGATGAAGCACAAGCTGGAATAAAGATTGCAGGGAGAAATATCAGTAACCTCAGATATGCAGATGACAACACCCTTATAGCAAAGAGGAACTGAAGAGCCTCTTGATGAAAGTGTAAGACGAGAGTGAAAAAACTGGCATAAAACTCAACATTCAGAAAACTAAGATCATGGCATCCGGTCCCATCACTCCATGGGAAATAGATGGGGAAACAGTGGAAACAGTGTCAGACTTTATTTTCGTGGGCTCCAAAATCATTGCAGATGGTGCTGCAGCCATGAGATTAAAAGACGCTTACTCCTTGGAAGGAAAGCTATGACCAACCTAGACAGCATATTAACAAGCAGAGGCATTACTTTGCTGACAATGTATGCATAGTCAAAGCTATGGTTTTTCCAGTAGTCATGTATGGACGTGAAAGTTGGACCATAAAGAAAGCTAAGCACCAAAGACTTGAACTTGCTTTTGAACTGTGGTGTTGGAGAAGATTCTTGAGAGTCCCTTGGACTTCAGGGAGATCAAACCAGTCAGTCCTAAAGGAAATCAGTCCTGAATATTCATTGGAGGGACTGATGCTGAAGCTGAAACTTCAATACTTTGGCCACCTGATGCAAAGAGCTGACTCATTGGGAAAAACTCTGATCCTGGAAAAGATTAAAGGCAGGAGAAGAAGGGGATGACAGAGGATGAGATGATTTGATGATATCACTGATTCAATGGACGTGAATTTGAGCAAGTTCTGGGAGCTGATGATGGACAGGGAAGCCTGGTGTGCTGCAGTCCGCCGGACATGACTGAGTGATGGAACTGAACGGAAATGAAATCTTGAGGAAGTAGATTTTGTATGACTTTCCATACACTTTCATATAAATTGCATCACAATTAACAGAATGCTGAGCATGGAAGAATTGATGCTTTTGAACTTCAGTGTTGGAGAAAACTCTTGAGAGTCCCTTGGACTTCAAGGAGATCAAACCAGTCAATCTTAAAGGAAATCAACCCTGATTATTCATATGTATATGAACTTTACGTATTTATACATATATCCATATATAGATATATAAACTTTATTTTTAAATGAAATGCAGTATTTCTGCATTCCCATCCCAGGTGGCACTAGTGGTAAAGAACCCATCTGCCAATGCAGGTCAGACGTAAGACACACTGGTTCGATCCCTGGGTCGGGAAGATGCCCTGGAGAATGAAATGGCAACCCTCTCCAGTGTACTTGCCTGGAGAATCCCATGGACAGAGGAGCCTGGCGGGCTATGGTTCATAGGGTGGCACAGAGTTGGCTGCAGCTGAAGCGACTTAGCCGGGCAGCACACGACACTTTGACTGGCCGCTGTCTTACAGAGGAGCACCTCTAGCCGCGTGGACACAACCAGAGCTAAGGGACAGAGCACTCGCCTAGGCACACGGTCTGAGTGCCTCCAGCTCTTGCAGAATACGTGCCTCCTATCAGTCGGGCTCACACTCGGGAGGGCTCAGTGCACAGTGCGAAGTGAGCCTCAGACTGACGTGTTCGCAGACAGCTTCTGCAGGCGGCTCTGCTCCCAACCTAGAGGTCGTCGCAGCCCCCTCGGAGCAGAAAGGCCCTGGGACGCTGACACCTGCAGGCCGGTGAGAGTGCTCATCAGCTGCAGCTCGGACAGCTTTGCCGAAGTGCCATCCAAGCCGCCTCGTGTGTGAGAGAGAAGGGCCCAAGCACCGCTGCTGCCACCTGGGGTGCTCCATGGGACTGAACAGAGTGTGTGTGGTGTGTGAGGTGGAGGTGTGTGGGGGTGTGTGTGTGTGTAGGATGTGCATGATGTGTGTGGTGGACGTATGGTGTGTGTGTGTGTGTGTGTGTGTGTGTGTGTGTGTGAAATGTGTGTAGGAGGTGTGTAGATGTGGCCTGGGATGTGTGTGGTGTGAGTGTATATGTATGTGATGTGTTTGTAGGGTGTGTGAGGTATGTGAGGTGGTGTGGGGTGTGTGTGTGTGTGTGTGTGTGTGTGGTGTGTGTGTGTGGAAGCATGTGAAATGTGTGTAGGAGGTGTGTGGACGTGGCCTGGGATGTGTGTGGTGTGAGTGTATATGTATGTGATGTGTGTGTGTGTGTGTGTGTGTAGGGTGTGTGTGTGGTGTGTGTGGTGGACATATGGTGTGTGTGTGTGTGTGTGTGTGGATGTGGCCTGGGATGTGTGTGGTATGAGTTTATATGTATGTTATGTGTTTGTAGGGTGTGTGAGGTATGTGAGGTGGAGGTGGGGTGTGTGTGTGTGTGTGTGTGTGTAGGATGTGCGTGGTGTGTGTGGTGGATGTATGGTGTGTGTGTGTGTGTGGAGGTGTGTGAAATGTGTGTAGGATGTGGGTGGTGCATGTGTGTGTGTGGGGTGTGTGTGTGTGTGTGGAGGCGTGTGAAATGCGTGTAGGAGGTGTGTGGATGTGGCCTGGGATATGTGTGATGTATGTGCAGGGCATGTGTGGCATGTGTGGTGGAGGTTTGGTGTGTGGGGGTGTTTCCTCGGCACGCACATCTGTGCTTTTCTCATCTGTGAGCAGCTGGCCTTGCCTAGCTGAGGTTCAGTTTCCAGAGACGTTGCACCAGCTTCTCTGAACCCCCTGGTGGCACGGGGGCTCGCCCACTGCACGTGCAGCAGGTTTCAATAGCTCGTCAGCCAGCCTGCGGCGGCCCTGACTCCAACTCTGAGCGGCGTCCAGGGCTTGGTTTCAGAAGGACCGGGGCTGCTCTCGAAGAGGCGGTCCCCACGGACACGGCTCTGCAGGGAGAGCGTGAGCAACCACAGCACGCTAACTCTTGCAAAATCGAGGCTGCAGGCCCGGGTCCTGCCCACCCACCTGAAAGAATCAGCCCCTTGAGGTTTTTCCTAAGTGTTGGTAGATGGCTTCCTTTGCAACTTGGAGAAAACCTCTTATGGATGGATGATGGCAGAATGAGGCTAAGAGGGTTCCCTCTTATGCTTGGCTGACTTTAAAGAGGGCTTATGAGGACAGTTTGGAATCTGCCACTGAATTCGTACTTAAATGTCAGCCCAGCTGGGGGCGGGAGCAGCTCTCAGCTGGTAGACCAGTTGCCCAATACGACTAGTCCTTACACAAAACAGACATAGGTGGATTCTCACAGGGCCAACTCTTTGCCCACCTTATGTAACACACATGCCTCTCGCTCGTCTTCTCTCCTGCCTGATGGACTGTGTGGACCCTCCCCTCCTCGCAGGCCAGTGCCATCACCCCAGCCATACGCGAAACTGCACCTGTTCCCTTGTAAGTGGAGCCTTCGGGATTTACTGTGTAGGATTTTTGCTTTGCCGTCAGCAACATCAGCGTGCTCCTGTACCAGTGGAAATGCATGCTGACAGCGTTTGGAAAAATCCCCTGAGTTACAGCCACCTCTGCACCGTTTTCTTAGGACAGATGGTATTTTGTGACAGCTGCCAGATTTACAAGACCTTCTGAGTCTATAAAAAAGATTCAGGGAAAGGCAGAAAGCTGACTAGGGAGGGGAACCTCACGGGTTTCAGTTCTGTTTTAATTTCACTGCAGATGCTTGGACTAAGGGCATGTGGCTCCACCCATTCCTATCCAAACGCTCTTGGGGAAAGCGCTTTGCAAAAGGGCCATCGTGTCATTTCATTCTATTTGATTTTGCTGTTCCCAAGGTGAATCCTAGCACTTTTTTTTTTTTACTTCTGGAAATGAATGGGCCAATTCATCTCCATTTTGGGATATTCTTTCAAGGGAAACGTATTCTGAAGTATCTTCGGATTTTCGGCCTATCTGAAGTACTATACTAGAAATCACAGTCACTTCTCACCCTACTTATTTTTCCAGAAGACTGCAACCCTCTTTTAAGAGTCCAGAAACCAGGTGATTGCCTCTTCTCGCTTAGGCCACCTGTGATTTGACCAGGAGGGGACAAAAGTCCTCAAGCACTTCTGTACATACCACAGTCAACTTAAGTCCTTTCCCGAAAGTATGAGTGGGACCAATCAGACGCGAGCACAGATCCAAGGAGCCCATGGCATGCTGGCTCTGCTACAGAGGCTTGGTAATTGGGAACACTGTGTGCACTCATCTGCGGGGCAGGGATGTATGGAAACATGACCTTGACAGTTCTGAAAGATGGGCTGTGTCCTTCAGTTTGAGCTTGTTTCAAGTTGCTTCACAATGAGGTCTATTTTGGCAGCAATACCCCAAAGCTGACATGTTCTCAGAGTATCATATTAGGAGGTGTATGATGTTGATTTGTTCTATTTCTGGACTTTACTTTGATCCCTTGATGAAGGGGGTGTCCACCAGATTTCTGCACTGTAAAGTGACTGATTTTCCACTTCGATCATTCGAGAGCTATTCCTACCGGGGGCTTGTCTGTGCAGCTGTTCCTTTTTTAGTGGCCCGCTAGTAATAAAGGGTTGTGCAAGGGTAGTTTGCTCTGTGAGGCTCTGTCAGATCATTTTGAAGAGCTGGTTGAGCAATCATTTAAATCCTTAAATCACTTGAAGTCCGTGACTGCTTTGTTAAGCACTTTGTTTTAGTGCTATGCTGGCGTAAGCAAGAGGCCAAGAGACCCTCACTAAACAACTCTTTATTTTCGCAAAAACTACTCTGGGCCAACTGTATATTTGGTAAATGCAGCTTTTGCAGCCGAATCCAGCCTTAGTACTCCAACACTGAATTCTGAGACAGAGTTTGGGGGTGAAGTAGAAAAGAATAGCTTTATTGCTTTGCAAGGCCAAGGCAACCACAGCAAGTAATGCCATCAGCACTGTGTGTCCCAGCCTGGAGGAGGCAGTGAGGAGTTCTATAGGAATAGTTCAAAGAGGGCGTGATCAGCTCATGGATATTCTTCTGATGGGTTGGTGGAGAGGTAAGTAGGAGTCAGCACCCCCAACCTTCTGGTTCCACTGGTCTGGGGTCTACAGGCTTGTGAACAGCACACAGCTAACTTCTCCCACCTGATGGGGGAGTCAGTGTTTGAAAACAGCTCAAAGACATTGTCACATGTATCCCCTGAAGGGGAACGAAACCCTTCCCAAAGCTGCACCAGGATTTCTTTTCACTGCTACCCCTAGTCTCCACGTCCTCTCCCTTCCCTAATCAGCATCCATTTGAACTTGCTCCTTGGACTCAGGGAAGGTCAATGGAGTCTGAGTGAATCCCATTTGCTGTAATCAAGAAATGGGGTGCACACAAAGACATTTATTCCCAGGACACCCCACAAGGTCCTGCTGGTTATCACGTACATAGGCAGAAATAGAAGGGAAACAATCAGGAGAGCATTCTCCAGCAACTCAAAGAATCAGAAAAGCTGATGAGGATGGCACTCAGCTTCCAGGGTCCTTTAACCACCAAGGAGGTACTGGATGGAAGTTTGTCCAGAACACAAGTGGATGTACAAACACGTAAAGATTGTTACTATGTTTGGTAATAAAGGGCTTCCCTTGGGTAATGTACTGTTAGTCACTCAGTCTTGTCTGACTCTTTGTGACCCCCCAGAATGTAGCCCACCAGGTTCCTTTGTCCATGGTATTCTCCAGGCAAGAGTACTGGAGTGGACTGGCATTTCCTTCTCCAGGGGATCCTCCTGGACCAGGGATAGAACCCGGGTCTCCTGTACTGCAGGCCGATTCTTTACTGTCTGGGCTCAGTGGTAAAGAATTCAACTGCTAAGAAGGAAATGTGGGTTTGATCCTTGGGTCAGGAAGATCCTCTGGAGAAGGGAACGGCAGTCCACTCCGGTATTCTTGCTTGGGAAATCCTATGGACAGAGGGGCCTGACGGGCTACAGTCCATGGGGTTGCAAAGAACTGAACCCCACTCGGCAAATAAACACCAACAGTCAGTAGAACTATGGCTTCTTAAATTCTGCCCCGTCACCTCTGATTCCTTTAAGACACAAACCTTACGAGGGTGAAAGAACCCTATCAATATGACTCTCAATTTCTAAAAAATTGCTAAAAATTGTGATTAAGATTGGTAGGGCCCATGTAGAAAGCAGTGCCCTGAAGGCGTTTTTGTTTTCAGTCTTCATCTAAGTCAGAGTAGAAACAGAAGCAAGGGAGAAATATTATTTGTCCATTTATAACCCTGTGGTAGAGCAGGAGGTGAAATGGTGAAATGCGTCTGGCAAGTGGGTTTAGCAGACCTCCTCCAGCACTGCGCTGCACAGGACACTTAATTATCTGCAGCAATTTTTAGCCAACCCAGTGGATTGAAGATGAGAAGTTAAAAGTTTGCAAATTTCATAAACTTAATGGAGACAAATGCAAAGACTACAATGCCAGAGAGCTCTGTGTGCCAGGTACAGCGACCACCAGCCCAGAAGAGTGATTGTTTAGATACACTTTGCAGTGTTCATGGTGTTGATTAGTTGCTAAGTTGCATCCAGTCTTTCACGGCTCCCTACACAGTATCCCGTGAGGCTCCTCTGCCTGTGGATTTCCTAGGCAAGAATACTGGAGTGAATTGTCATTCCCTTCTCCAAGGAATCATCCTGACTCAGGGATCAAACTCGCGTCTCCTGCATGGCGGGTGGATTCTTTACCACTGAGCCACTAAAGAGGTAACATTTGAGCCATTTTGAGAACATATTTACCTATCATTATCCAAAATGTATTTCCCTGGGATGATCTAACAAAGTCAATATAGACTCTTGATCAAAATGAAAATATATGCTAAGGAGCGGTGTATACTTCATTTCTTTGGAGTTTTGTCATTAAGACCCTTTAAATTTTTAATTTCCTACAGTTACTGAGCACAAAACGCAGCCTAAGGATTATCTGGATACTCTCCTACATTGTTGCTTTCTTTATTTCTTGGCCTTGCAGTCTGCAAACATACTCTCTACAGAGAACTCAAATCAGACGTCATTTCTATTATTTTTAGAATTCAGAAGTGCTTCTTGAAGAAATTACTATATAACCAGAGACTACATTCTAATGACAGAATTGGTCTAATTATGAAATTCATTGTAATATCTTACCTAATTACATGAAAAGATGGTTGTAAGATCAACAACAGGCATTAAACAGAAGTTACACTGAGGTACGGTGAAAAGAGAACTGAAGACCTAGTGTTACCCGTTCTTGGCTGTGCTGCCTAGTCAGACCCCTTTAACTTTCCAAGCTTAGGTTTTCTCATCTGAAAAAATGTGGGTGTGAGTCTTTGTCCTTTCTATCTTACAGAATTCTTTACAATGACAAATAATACATAGGAAAGGGTGTTCAGTACTCACAGACTTAGAGAACAAACTTAACAGTTGTCAGGGGGAAGGATGGGGGAAGGGATAGTAGGGAGTAAGGGGTGGACGTGTACACACTGCTATATTTAAATACACATAACCAACAGGGACCTACTGTACAGCCGAGGGAACTCTGATCAATGTTATGGGGCAACCTGGATGGGAGGAGAGTTTAGGGGATAATGGATCCATGTATATATAAGGCTGAATCCCTTTGCCGGCCACCTAAACCCATCACAACATTATTAATCGGCTATTCTCCGGTATAAAATAAAGAGTTAAAAAGAAAAGGGGGTCTGTAGATGAAAAAGTGCTACTTAAATGTGATTTCATATTATTCACTGGTGGAAATTCTTTGAAAGGTTAACAGCAGAGATCAAATACTGATCATCACTGAAGCTAAACATGTTCACAATGCGCTTCTTTCACGTGGGCACTCGCAGCGTCTTCGGTCTGTGTGATGATAAATCATAAATGTGGCGCCAGATGTTCCTTGGTCCTGAGTTCTGGGAAGCAAGTCAGAAAACGTCAGGGGTGACCGTGGAGAGGCGCTCAGAGTGCCCTCATAAAGCTCTTGGTAGCCAATGACTTATGGCGAAGAAGGAAGATGGTTTTAACTGTTCAGTGCTTAATTTATTGATGCTAACCCACTGCGCTTATTTGCAAACGTTTCTATCAAGATATAAGACTTTCCAAATGAATCCTTAATTGATAATTATCTAAACTTACCTCTACAAAAATTATATGTTTTTTAAAATTCTGTTAAGATTTGTTATTTAATGTACACCTTCTCTCTTCAAAAGTACAGTTGATATAAAACAAGCTAACTTCCTTATTTGCTCGCAAAGTACAGATGCGGGTCTATCCTACTATATTTTTACAAGTGACCTAGTTTCCAAAGAANAAATTCTGTTAAGATTTGTTATTTAATGTACACCTTCTCTCTTCAAAAGTACAGTTGATATAAAACAAGCTAACTTCCTTATTTGCTCGCAAAGTACAGATGCGGGTCTATCCTACTATATTTTTACAAGTGACCTAGTTTCCAAAGAAAAAGCAAAGGAAAGATTGAAGGAGGAACAGAGATGACATCGTGTCCATCACCACTGAAAAATTAAGAGAGCTTTCTTTCAGCTTGTAAAAAAAAATATATATATATCTTGCACAGAACCCCGAAGTGTTTCATGATAGAAGGAGCTAAATTCCCAGTTGACATGTTGTATATTCCAAGCTTTGTTTTAAGTTACAAACCCTCTTTGCTTAGCTCTCTCCACGTGAAATTCAAACCTGCCATCTTCCTTGAGTGGCACGCGTTTACTTTTTTCTCCCATGAAGGTGAAAGATTTGCTATAAAGCTCCCAAATCTTGTGCCCAGTCCCCCTCTGTATTTGCAAGGTGAATGGGAAAGGCATGGGCACACTCTGAGGCCATGGCATAGAATTTTGTGGTAATGGTGCCCCAGTTTATTCACCTGCCTTATTTTCATAGAAGTGTCACTAAATAGACATGTCTTCAGAAACCCGTGTGTGGGAGAGGCTCCGTATGCAAACGGCATAGTGGGTTGCTCTCTCTGCACGGGCAAGCAGGTCAGAGGGGTGTCAACAGCCCCTTTAGAGTCAGACTCTCTCTCCAGAAAACTGTACAAATATTTAACAGTTTTATTCCATTTATGAATCCACCAGATAGCAGGTGACCTCAGAGGAAGAAACCCTGAGGAATCAGGAAGGTGTGTGTATTAGCCTCCCAATTTATCCCCCTCACCACTGTATATAAAATGGATAACTGACTGGGGAGCCCAAGGAACTCTACTCAATACACTGTAATGACCTTTACTGGAAAAGAATCTCAAAAAGAGTTGTTGTTTTTCAGTTTCTCAGTCATGTCTGACTCTTTGTGACCCCATGGACTGCAGCACCCCAGGCTTCCCTGTCCATCATCAACTCCTGGAGCTTGCTCAAACTCATGTCCATCGAGTCGGTGATGCCATCCAACCATCTCNGTTTTTCAGTTTCTCAGTCATGTCTGACTCTTTGTGACCCCATGGACTGCAGCACCCCAGGCTTCCCTGTCCATCATCAACTCCTGGAGCTTGCTCAAACTCATGTCCATCGAGTCGGTGATGCCATCCAACCATCTCATCATCTGTCATCCCCTTCTCCTGCCGCCTTCAATCTTTCCCAGCATCAAGGTCTTTTCTGAGTCAGTTCTTTCCATCAGGTGACCAAAGTATTGGAGCTTCAGTTTCAGCATCAGTCCTTCCAGTGAATATTCAGGACTGATTTCCTTTGAGATGGACTGGATATATAGTCTCATCAATTCTATTTCTCACATCCCACTAAGAGGTTCTTGTTTTCAAAGAAAAATAGCTCTGATGTTTTAATAAAGTGTCTAGCTTGTTCATATTTAAACCGTAGGCACTAAATATTCCTTTCTTATCCTCTATTTTTTTCCATTGAGTACCGTACCATCTCTAAATATTTGATGAAGGCCATAAAGTGGATTAGCCTGCCACACATCAGTGAGTGGTGGATTTACTCCCAGTTGGAAGCATTTCTGTCCTAGGAATTTCAAAATCAGTGACCTTTCAAAAGTCAGTTTGTTTCTCCATCTGGCTCATGTCGAAGTGGGAGATCAGGCTGATGCCGCGAAGCCGTGTTTCCGCCTTTCAGGTGTCAGCATGCTGACTCTTATGCATGAGCGTCTTTGGCATTTTTCATGCCTGCTCTTTCCCTTCATCTGAGCAAAGATGGACTGCTTGTGAAGAGGGCCTGGAAGGATGGAGCCTAAGATGTGTAACCCATTCCTCTTTTTCAGTATATGGCCTCTCTTATAGTATCTTCCTATACTCTAGCTCTTAACTATCCTAAATCAAACTTTTTTTTTTTTCTAGCTGCTACTGCTGCTGCTGAGTAGCTTCAGTCGTGTCCGACTTTGTGCGACCCCATAGATGACAGCCCACCAGGCTCCACCACCCCTGGGATTCTCCAGGCAAGAACACTGGAGCGGGTTGCCATTTTCTAGCTAGGTAATGTTAATTTGCATACTATGACTAGAAAAAGGAATAATGTTAAAGGAAAAAGTGTTTTAATTTTCTAAACTGTTGTCAGTTTGTCACATGAGGAGTTGAAGCTAGACTGTCTTAACAACAGTGTATGCCATAATGCTGTATACTGGCCAATAGTTAAGAGATTGAAGGGACTAGATGCATTGCTAATAATTTCCAAGATCACATCACTGACTTATTTTTACTTTTTAAAAGATTTTCTGATGTGGATCATATTTAAAGTCTTTACTGAATTTGTTACAATATTGCTTCTGTTTTAAGTTTTGGTTTCTTGGCTTTGAGACATGTGGGGCCGCAACTCCCCGACGAAGGGATCAGACCCACACACATCACTGATTTAAATTAAAGGGGACTTGAACCAAGAAGATCATCAGCATGAGGCCTTGTTATAAATCCTGATTTTATGTCATTTTTTTGAGCCTTCTGTTTTTGAGTAGATGGATGGCAGGAATGACAATCAGCATATCATTTCTAGCTATTATCCTTCCGGATTTTGGTATATAACACACCAGACATTAATTTCACTTCGCTTCGCTTAAAAAAAATTAATTCTGTTTCTTATTCAGGTTACTCCTTGTCCTATGCTTCAAAGACTGATGACTTATCACTTTGTATACCTTAAACTTACATAATATTGTATGTCAATTATATTTCAGTAAAGCTGGGAAAGGATGGGAGAACCTGACGGCTTGCTGTTTGGATCTGAAACTTGAGTTCTTGAAATTAGGTATCCATGGTTTCATCCCTGATTGTGCCCGTCTTTTGTTTGTCTGGAACTCGGAGTTTGGTTTCTGATGTGGTCACTCCTTCAGCCTCCACGTCTCAGGTTAATCTCAAAGATAACCTTCCCAAATGATAGCTCCTCATTCTAGGGAGACATTTCAGGTTTTCAAAGTCATTGTACAGGTGGAAATCTTGCTTTCTTCCCCTCAACTACAAACTCTTTGAAGCCTAAGATCATGTCTTGCCCCAAGAATGAAATCTACTATGTTAATAATGTGTTACCCACTCAGTCGCATCTGACTCTTTGCAACCCCATGGACCCTCTGTCCATGGAATTCTCAGGCAAGAATACTAGAGGGGGTTGCCATTCCCTTCTCCAAGGGATCTTCCAGACTCAGGGATCGAACCTGGGTTTCCTTCATTGCAGGCAGATTCTATGCTACCTGAGCCACCAGGGACGCCCAGAATCTATCATAACCAGATGCAGATAGTGATCACAATTCACCAGCGCACATCTGGGGCTCCCCTGGTGGCGCTAGTGGTAAACAGCGAGCCTGTCAACGCAGGAGACACAAGAGACACGGGTTCGATCCCTGGGCCGGTAAGATCCCCTGGAGGAGGGCACGGCAACTCACCCCAGTGCTCTTTCCTGGGGGATCCCACAGGCAGGGGAACCTGGCGGGCTATGGCTCACAGGGTCGTGAGGAGTCGGGCACGACTGCGGTGAGCCGGCACAGAGGCGTGTGCCTGTCGGCTCAGCTGTAGGCTCCACCCGCAGCCCTGTTTATTGGACCGGAAGCGTGTTTTAGAGAGGGCCTCCCTGGCGGCTCAGTGGCAAAGAATCCACCTATAATGCAGGAGACGAGAGCTCTGTTGCTGGCTCGGGAAGATCCCATGGAGGAGGAAATGGCAACCCACTCCAACATTTCTGCCGGATAAATGTCATGAGAGAGGAGCCTGGTGGGCCACAGCCCAGGGGTCGCAACAGATTCGGACTCGACTTAGCAGCTAAACAAAAGCATGTTTTAGAGAAACCTGAGTGCCTTTACGCAGAGCATGGATTCTCACGCTTTGCGTATGAATTCCTCCACTCCAGTCGTCTTAAATCACACCACATTTATATTACCTGCTTGTCCCTGAAGGTATTTGAGATTGAAATGGTGAAGCCTGGCATTTGCCATCCAAGTATTTTATGTTAACCCCGTTCTGTTTTTGCTGTTGTTTGTTTGTTTCTAAGAGACCTTACCCTTCTATCATTTCTAACCTGAGGTTTTCTTGGTGCTGTGACCACATCATGGCTGACATGTTTACTATGACTTGATTTTATTCTTGGCAAATACCTGTATCATCCTGTGGGTGTCTACCACTAAAGCCTATGAGTGTGATGACTTCCTCCAGAGAAGGAAATGGCAACCCACTCCAGTATTCTTGCCTGGGAAATCCCATGGACAGAGAAGCCTGTTGAGCTGGAGTCCATGGGGTCCCAAAGAGTCCAACACCACTGGACGCAGCAGCAGCAGCAGCAGCATGAGGACTTACTATCTGCAACTCCAGTGAATATGTTTCTGGGTTGATTTAGTCTGACAAAGGCGAGAAAAGTCTTACGTAGCATAAATGCTCCTGCCATCCTTCTAAGGAAAATGCTGATTTGTTTCTTGCTTTCTTATTATTTCAGTGTATGTATTAGCTAGGATTCAATTTGGCTGCAAGTGATTAAAAAAAATAATAATAATAACAGCACTTTAAACTGGACACTTGTTCATTTTACTCTCACTTTAAGTGTCTGACTAGGTGCTCCAGGGTTGGAGCAGGAACCACGGGCGCTCAGACTCTTTCTAATTTGGCAGCTTTATTCACCACCTTGAAGGCTTCCTCTTTGTGATTCATGAGGCTGCTTTGCCTCCAGCCATCACGTTCACATTCCATCCAGCAAAATGGAAGCTAGAGCAAGAAAGGGTGCATTGCACCTTTAAGACTCACACAAAAACACTTCACACACATCTGCATTTATTTCTCATGCGCTGGGGTTCAGTCACCTGGACATAGCCAGCTGCAAGAAAAGTTGGAAAACAGGATGCTTTAGACAAAAATTGGAGATTTAATTACTGCAGAAGAAAGGGAAAATGAGTATTCAGGAATAGCTAGGAATCTCTATTTCAATATATATCACAGAATCATTACTTCTATACCTTACCTTTTCATCTCTTATGGGACAAACACAAAAATAGTTTTTCCCTGAAGAAAAAACCTACGTCCAAACATACTCAACACATCTGAAGTCAAAGCTGAAAAGCCCTAGTTTCCAGATGTATTATTTATTTTGAAAATATCTATGTTCATAGTAAAGAATAAATCTCTGCTATGGATTTTCTAAATGCTGAAGTACTTTATGGTGAGTGCCTAGGGCCATTTTTCTTTACTGGATTAATCTAATATCTGATGGATTTACCTGTTGGATTTTTCCATGAAACAGTCTAAGTGCTGCAAATAAGCAACTGAGAGAGAAAAAAGAAAGGATGTACCAACACACGACTTTCACTTAGAGAATTTAATTAGGAGCTTACAGACGACTGGAAAGCCTGGAGCCACAGCGGGGGTTTCAGAGAGCAAAAGGCAATGGGATAAAGAAAAATGATGGAACTGCCTGCAGAAGCAGGCAGGTGGCTAACGTGTTATGCTATTGTTGGTGTTGGTGGTGGTGGTGAGTTCCTAAGTCATGTCTGACTCTGAGACGCCACTGACTGTAGCCTGCCAGGCTCCTCTGTCCTCCATTGTCTCCCAGAATTAAGCTGTTGTGTACCATCATCAAAGAGCTGGTCAAGAAACCTGAAGGAAGGGCATCTCTGTTGCAAGATATAAAGTGACAGCCTAACCCTGAGGCCAAAGCATCTGCCGGCAGTCGGCGAGAGCAGAGGGAACTCCCCAAAAGCCCCAGTGTGGTGTCTGCAGGGCACTGCCATGGTTACCAGGAAAGTAGGTGACCTCGTTGTTGTCTGGGGCCTGCAGAACTGTAGGATGTTGGCTTGGGCAGCAGAGGACACGACCTGTGGGATTGCCATTTCCTCCCATCAGCAGCGGCATGGGGCCTGTGGCCGCAACCACCCTATAGGAATGTGTCTGGAGGCCTAGGAGCTTCTGCAGAGAGAACTTGAATGTCTTTTCCTATGAGATCAAGGAGAGAACCGTGACCTTTAGTCCCTGATGCCACCCCAGCGGTCCAGTCATCTCTGCAGAGAGAAGCCATATGTGTGCATGCACTAAG
The DNA here is from genome assembly GCA_006410875.1 of Neotragus pygmaeus. Lineage (NCBI taxonomy): Eukaryota > Metazoa > Chordata > Mammalia > Artiodactyla > Bovidae > Neotragus > Neotragus pygmaeus. The sequence continues at coordinate 5,686 of SJYV01015609.1, read as the reverse complement.
TCGCTACAGTCATGTCCAACTCTCTTTGCAACCCCATGGACTGGCGCCCGCCAGGCTCCCTTGTCCATGGGCAAGAATACTGGGACTTTCCTTCTCCAGCGGATCTTCCTGTCCCAGGGATCCAACCTGCATCTATCATGCTCCTGCATTAGCAGGCGGGTTCTTTACCACTAGCATCACCTGGGGAGCCCACAGCTTTCACTCTATGAGCAGCAATGCAGCCCAAGAATTGGGCTTTACTTGGGGGCAATCAGCCTTGGGGATTATAGCGTGACCAGAACATAGAGAGGGCTGCTGAGTACTCAGAGCAAAAGGAAAGGGGCTCCCAAAAGTCACCACCCAAGCGGATCGAGCATAGAAGCCCATATTCATAAAATAGGAACAGGGAAAAAAATGAAGGGGTGGGTGGCATCAGGACCATCCACAAAGCGCTGGAGTCTAAAACAGAAACGAGAGACTGAATAAGTGAGCGGGCAATGGACAGACCTCACGTAAAAATAGAGCTCTGAGCCACGGCCAGCAGCAAACTGCCCAGGAAACCAGCCCCTTATCTGCAGGGACCTTCCCAGGAAGGCAGTGGCTGGAAGTAGACCTGCAGGAAGTCTGATGGCCACCTTGAGGAGCAATCCAGGAAGTCAAACAAGGGCCTCTGCGACTATCAGCCCCAAGCAGTCAGGACTTAATTAGAGGCAGCTTCTCTAATGTTTAACAATGTTTCTTTGTCAAAAATACTCAAGTACTTTATTTGACTGCGTGGGCCTTAGCTGCAGCACGCAGGCACATGGCCTCAGTAGCTGGGCACGTGGACTCTTCCGTCATGGTGTGTGGGGTCTAGAACTCGGGCTTAGTTGCTCTGCAGAGTGTGGGATCTTAGTTCCCTGACCAGGGATCGAACCTGCGTCCCCTGTGTTAGAAGACAGATTCTTAACCACTGGACCACCCGGGAAGTCTTCACGTCACTAATTTTTGTCTCCACTTCTGGCTTAGGGGCTGCCCTGGTTGCTCAGTGCTAAAGAATCCCCCTGCCAGTGCAGGAGACTTGAGTTTGATTCCTGGGTTGGGAAGATTCCTCTTGAGGAGGGAATGGCAACCCAGTCCAGTATTCTTGCCTGAAAAATCCAATGGACAGAGGAGATTGACGGGCTACAGCCCATGGGGCTGTGAAGAGCCAAACACGGCTGAGCACCCTCTAACACTCGCCAGCTTAGGAATAAACAGAGAAAAATAGAAATGCCTCCCTAGCAAGTCACCTAGGATGCCACGCTTCTAACTGGCCATCTTCAGCTCCCTCATGCCCATAGCCCCCCCGCCAGGGCTCACCTGAAGCTTCCACTCCATAGCTGTCTCACTCCTCCGCCTGCCTCTGAGGCTCTGGAAAAGCCCGAGTGATGGGGGCTGACTCCCTTGCCATAGCAAGCTCAGAACAGATGACCCGCTTCTGCTCTCATTTGGTTGGTCTTCATTGAGAACCTTGCAAAACTAACCTCATCGGCTCTCTGTGCAAATTCCCCATTAAATCATCGCTTTATTATCATTAATTATCACCTTTATCCTCCTCTTCTGGAAAGCTTTTCCCTCTCTTCTCCGTCTATACATATCATGCCCTTTCTCAAAACCCTGTCACCACTAAGACTAGAGGCCCCTTGCCTGACATCTTTGCTGCTGCTGCTGCTAAAGTTGCTTCAGTCGTGTCCACCTCTGTGCGACCCCACAGATGGAAGCCCACCGGGCTCCCCCATCCCTGGGATTCTCCAGGCAAGAACACTGGAGTGGGTTGCCATTTCTTTCTCCAATGCAGGAAAGTGAAAAGTGAAAGTGAAGTCGCTCAGTCGTGTCCGACTCTGTTCGACCCCATGGACCAGCCCACCAGGCTCCTCCACCCATGGGATTTCCCAGGTGAGAGCACTGGAGGGGGTGCCATCGCCTTCTCCCTCTGACACCTTTAGGCCACAGTATTCTCTCACCTCCGGGAGGCGCTTAGCGTCCCGTCTCTAGAGTGCCTCTGGGGACTTGGATTGTTCGAGTCTGTATAATTGGTTGTTTTTGTTTTCTAATTCGAACGTGTTTGAATGTCTTCCCCCAGAACTCTGCATGTTCATCGAATGGTCTCTTACAGCAGCGCCTCTCTAACAGGGTCTGCAGACCATACCGGCAGCTTGGAGAAATGCAAACCGATCGGACCTGCCCCCACCTGTCCGCTGGGAGTCCCTCCAGGCCTCTCTCATGCACACGGCAGTCCAGGAAGCACTGCTCTTGCAGAACCGAATGGACCGCTTCCTTCTGAATGAACCAAAGATTCAAATAGAAGGTCTGCCTCTCGTCTTCAAGGACGGAACAAATGCAGTTGAGCCGCAGCTCCTTGTCCTGAGAACACAGCTCTGGGGGCAGTCCCTCCGTACGCATCCCACCTTCACACACTTGAGAGCCTTCATGCAGCAGAGGCTTTCATGATCTGTGATAAACAGTTAAATAACCAGCAAATTCGGACTTAGTGGTGCTGAGGCTGCCCACTGGATGGCAGGTGCTTGTAGAGAAAGCAGGCTAATGACCATGGAGAGGACTGGTTCTCACCAGAGGCTGGATCAAAAGACTCAAGGGGATGAAGTCCCGGTGCCTTTGAGCTGTCACTGCCTGAGAAGGGGAATCTCCAGACACCTAAGGTCCACTCACCCCGGGGAGCAGTCAGGAAATGGGGGAGTGATGTCAGCAAGGCAAAACTGCCCCAAATGAGGTCTTTCTCCCGAAAATTCCCACTTATGCCAAATCTGGACTCTATACATAGTTGAAACCAACTGGAGACATCAAGGATGTGAAGTTCTCTTCCATGAAGACCTTGCCTGCAGGCTGCACAGAGTCTGCAGCTACAATCACCATCAGGAGAGAACCAGCTGCAGACGCAAGTCCCCGTGTGTCTCGGAGCTTCACCGAAAGGAAGGCAGGCCAGACGACCAGGGCTTTTCTGCCTCACCTTTCAGAAAGTGTATGAAGTGGGTAATAAAAAGGACATCTGAAATTAGAGAGAGAGATGGTAGCGCTACCCAGTGTGTAGACTCTTGGCAACCAGCGACTCTTCAAAGCCTCTCCTTTTTACATCAAGTGCGTGCATGCCAGGGATCAGTTGCTCAGTCGTGTCCGACTCTTTGCGAGCCCATGGACTATAGCCCACCAGGTTCCTCTGTCCATGGGATTTTCCAGGCAGGAATACTGGAGTGGGTTGCCATTTCCTACTCCAGGGGATCTTCCCAGCCCAGAAATTGAACCTGAGTGTCCTACACTGGCAGGTGGATTCTTTACCATGGTGCCATCTAGGAAGCCCCTTTTTCATGATGATGTATTCTGTACTGCCCATGAGGAGCTTTGGTGGGGAGAGAGGGGAACAGCAGACAAGATTCAGGGCCAGACTGTGAGAGCTGCTGGCTGGTTGCTTGAAAGGATCCAAAGACAATCAGAGCTGCTGCTGAGGGAACCGAAGGTGTGCATCGGGTCAACAGACTTCAGGTCATACCCGCCCACAGAAGCACGGTTCATTCCCAGGCCTCGGTTTATTTATTATTTACTTTGTTTGTTTTCGGCCACATTCGGCTTGCAGGGACCTTAGTACTCTGGAGCAGGGATTACACCTGTGCTCCCTGCATTGGGAGCCCAGAGCATTAACCAGGGGAGTCCCAAGCAGACTGCATTTTAAACAGGCCTGGCCTCTGTTGCACAGATTTCCTGCTCATCTTAAGAATCACAATGAAATCAGAGACTAGAGTCTGAGATCTGTTATTGGCAGCACTTTCTATGTTATGATATTGGTGTGGAAACCTGATTTTTTAAAAAAGCAAATATATTAATCGCCCAATAATTCCTTCTTCTCCCCTCCGAAGGGAAAACATTAAAATTCCGCACACAGATGTGAGGCAGCCTCCAGATGAAATGGCTAGTAAATACATCAGAACCGCCTTAAAATGTGAGTCTTATCAAGAAACCATCCCAGCAATTAGACAGGACAGTGCAGAATAAAGAACTAAAAGCCAATTATGGGTCCCCTGGGCCCCAGGGAGGGTTCATAAAACTTTAATGCAGGGTGAAATAGAGAGCATCTAAACTGCAGCTGGCCAACACGCGCCGTGCACTCTGATCGCTGAGACCCGGCGGCCAAGAACATTTTCCGTGAGCGTTTGTTAGGCTGGAACGTTCTTCTGTCATGCTGCTTGCCTGTGCTGAAAGGCATTTTTCAGTTAGAAAAGAAGAGATGGGAAGAAAGATTGGAGGCACGATGGTAGTTGGCCCAGGGTGCTCAGCAGAAGAGGCTGTTCTAACCTACTCTGTGCCTAAGGGCCCAGAAGATGAGCAGAAATGAGCCAGACTCCATGAGGCTGAGCCATGGGAAAGAGCACGCGGAGGAGGGAGTATCCGGGTTGAAGGGTCCAGGACTCGGGGTAAATGCTGCTCTTTCCCTTCACTGGTGAGTTTAGGGGCTGAGCATGAGCCTTGACTTCTCTCATAGCTCAGTTGGTTAAGAATCTGCCTGCAATGCAGGAGACCCCAGTTCGATTCCTGGGTTGGGAAGATCCACTGGAGAAGGAATTGGTTACACACTCCAGTATCTTGGGCTTCCCTTGTGGCTCAGCTGGTAAAGAATCCGCCTGCAGTGCAGGAGACTGGGGTTTGTTCTCTGGGTTGGGAAGATCCCCTGCAGAAGGGAAAGGCAACCCACTCCAGTATTCTGGCCTGGAGAATTCCATGGACTGTATAGTCCACAGGGTCACAAAGAGTCAGANTGCAGTGCAGGAGACTGGGGTTTGTTCTCTGGGTTGGGAAGATCCCCTGCAGAAGGGAAAGGCAACCCACTCCAGTATTCTGGCCTGGAGAATTCCATGGACTGTATAGTCCACAGGGTCACAAAGAGTCAGACATGACTGAGTAACTTTCCCTTTTTCACTGCAGGAGCCCTTGAGGGAAATGGCAGTCCCGCTCCGGCTCCCCTCAGAATCCCCTGTGGCATTGAGCAAACCCCTGGCCCATACAGACACCCAGTAAAAACTAGTTTACCAGCTGACAAGGGCAGGTCCAAGTCTCCCAACCCAGGGACGGCCTCCCCCAGGTGCAGGCTGGCCAGCTCACCGTGTGTCCCTTGCTTGCTGCCCCGAAGCCTGGGCAGGCGACTGTCAGAGGACATGGGCGCTGGCGGCCATGCCTTCCAGGAGCGGGATGGGACCCATGCTCTGGGGACCTTAGAACAGGTGAGGTGAGGCTTCGCTGCTGGCTCAGGGGTAAAGAATCCACTTGCCAGTGCAGGAGACGCAGGCTTGATCCCTGGTCCAGGAAGACCTCACATACTGCAGAGCAGCTAAGCCCGGCCCCCGCGACTACTGAGCCGGAGCTCTAGAGCCTGGGAGCCACGACTCCAGGACTGTAAAGTACATCACGGCTGTTAGACTCCAACGGTTAGAGGGCTTCTTTTCAGAGTGATTCTAGATTATTACTAACATTGTACACAGAGTACAGGAGGTAGGGTGGACCTCTCAAGACCTCTAATGTTCTAAGTCACAATATTTGAAATTATTGCAAGTGAATCATGTATATTTGTGTGTGTGTGTGTGTGTGTGTATAAACACATACATACATAAATATATACATATAAAGTATTTTTATTTAGGTTAAAATGAGTTTGGGGAACTATTTCTGGCAGATCATGATA
>SJYV01015604.1:27-13428 GCA_006410875.1 Neotragus pygmaeus | reverse complement strand
TGGTTGGATCTCTTTGCAGTCCAAGGGACTGTCAAGAGTCTTTTCCAACACCACAGTTCAAAAGCATCATGTTCAGCTTTCTTTTTAAAAAATATAAATTTATTTATTTTAATTGGGGATGAATTACAATATTGTATTGGTTTTGCCATACATCAAAAAGAATCTGCCACAGGTATACATGTGTTCCCCATCCTGAACTACCCTCACTTCTCCCTCCTCGTACCATCCTTCTGGGTCATTCCAGTGCACCAGCCCCAAGCATCCAATATCATGCATTGAACCTGGACTGACAATTCATTTCATATATATTATACATGTTTCAATGCCATTCTCCCCAATCATCCCACCCTCTCCCTCTCCCAGAGAGTCCAAAAGACTGTTCTATACATCTGTGTCTTTTTTGCTGTCTCACACACAGGGTTGTTATCATTATTGTCTTTCTAAATTCCATATATATGTGTTAGTATACTGTGCTGGTATTTTTCTTTCTGGCTTACTTCACTCTGTATAATAGGCTCCAGTTTCATCCACCTCATTAGAATTNTTCTGAAACTGACTTTTGTTGCTCATTTTTATTTATTTTTGTGATGAAATTCTAAGATGATATGTTTCATTTTAATTTCCTAGTTCTTCTGTTGCTTTTCTGTGAATTGGAATGTTGTGACGAGTGCTTGGCCTGGTAATCTCAGTGCGGATTGAATTCTTTTTGTCACAGCTATAGTGTCATTGCAGAATAAACACAATTGGCATTTAAATGAAAGCATGATAATTCTTGTTCAACCGAACCTTAAAAATGGGATTTTCCAAACCTTTTATCCCACTTACTAAGTTCACACATATAGAAAATATAGTCAGTCGGTTCAGTCACTCAGTCGTGTCTGAATCTTTGTGACCCCATGGACTGCAGCAGGCCAGGATTCCCTATCCAACACCAACTTCCAGAGCATACTCAAACTCATTTCCACCACATCGGTGATGCCCATCCAACCATCTCATCCTCTGTCTTCCCCTTCTTCTCCAGCTTCAATATTTTCCAGCATCAGGGTAGTTTCCAATGAGTCAGCTCTTCACATCAGGTGGCCAAAGTATTGGAGTTTCAGCTTTAGCATCAGTCCTTNAAGACAAAGCAGTTAGTACTGGACATGGAACAATGGACTGGTTCAAAATTGGAAAGGAGTACATCAAGGCTGTATATTGTCACCTTGCTTATTTAACGTATATGCAGAGTACATCATGTGAAATGCCAGTTGAATGAAGCACAAGCTGGAATCAAAATTGCCGGATATACAGATGACAGCACCCTTATGGCAGAAAGTGAAGAGGAATTAAAGACTCTCTTGATGAAGGTGAAATTTTTATTTATGGAAGGAGAGTGAAAAAGCTGGTTTTAAACTCAACACAGGATGCAGGATGCTTGGGCTGGTGCACGGGGATGATCCAGAGAGACGGTGTGGGGTGGGAGGTGAGAGGGGTATTCAGGATTGGGAGCTCGTGTACACCTGTGGTGGATTCATGTCGATGTATGGCAAAGCCAACAGAGTATTGTAAAGTAAAATAAAGTAAAAACAAAAAACTAAGATCATGGCATCCGGTTCCATCACTTTATGGCAAATAGATGGGGAAAAAGTGTAAACAGTGACAGAGCTGGACCATAAAAAAGACTGAGTGCCAAAGAATTGATGCTTTTGAACTGTGGTGCTGGAGAAGATTCATAAGAGTCCCTTGGACTGCAAGGAGATCCAACCAGTCCATCCTAAAGGAGATCAGTCCTGAGTGTTCATTGGAAGGACTGATGCTAAAGCTGAAGCTTCAATATTTTGGCCACCTGATGGGAAGAGCCAACTCATTAGAAAAGACCCTGATGCTGGGAAAGATTGAAGGCAGGAAGAGAAAGGGATGACAGAGGACGAGATGGTTGGATGGCATCACCAACTCAATGGGCCTGAGTCTGAGAAAGCTCTGGGAGATGGTGAAGGACAAGGAAGCCTGGTGTACTGCAGTCCAAGGGGTCGCAAAGAGTTGGACATGACTGATCGACTGAATAACGACAAAGATAACTGATGCAATCATACTGTTCTAAGTGAAAGAAGTCAGTCTCAAGAGGCTACAGTCTACATGATTCCCTTTACATGACATTCTGGAAAAGGTACAATGACAGTGATGGAGAAAAGATCAATGGTTGCCACAGGTTAAAGGTAGGGGAAGGGTTTGACTATAAAGGGGTAGTGAGATGGCAATTTTAGGAATTAAAAAATTTTTTTAAATCTTGATTGTGATGGTGGTTACATGACTTTCATGTGTCTGCCAAATTTACAGAGCTGTAAATCCCAAAGAGTGAATTTTACTCTTTGTAAATATAAAAATACATAAATAAAAATTTAAAAATTACTGTTGGCCCTGTCTGTTGTCAGTGTTAGAATCACTCACTCTAAGACCACTGGTTCTTCCCAGAATCACAGGGTTGGGAGGAAGCTTAGAGGCACAGTCCCCAAGGCAACAGAGAACTCTCCCCTAGAGGACTCCAGGGAGCTTCTGTTTGAGAACCACCAACAGAGAGGACCTCAGCATCTCTGAAAGCAGGCCAGCTTATAGCAAATCACTTTTTGCGAGCAAGTTATTCCTTTTATTGGTTAAAATTGGTGTTACCACCACTGTTTTCTATCTGTTGTTCCTAGTCCTATTCCTTGGAGCTACAGATACAAGGGCAGGGGCCCTCTCTTCCACTTTTGGGGTGGCAGAGGAACTGCCCAGAGGCACAGCCTGAAGCCACTCGGTCAGAAACCAAGCACTCATCCCTCGTGGGCCCAGCCCTCTGTGCAGGAGTCTGTGAAGTTCTCAGCTCTGAGAAGTCTTCTGGTCTGGGCTCTAGCCACAGAAATGCCTGGACCATACACACTGGGGAACCTCCAGAGGGAAAAGACAACATGCTCCTGGGACCGCCCTCTGAGTGAAGTTGGGAGGTTACAGTCTCAGTCACTCTCTCCTTGATCAGAAAAGTCCTTTCACATGATTCGGTTCCTTTCCTCTGATTCTTCTCTGGTAGCACTTCATGAAGAAAATCCACAAATCACTTCTGGCCAGCAAGGAAGGGAAACCCTTGGATAGGACTCAAGATGGCCAAGAACTATACTAGAACTACAGCCTGGCCCTCTGCATCATGTGCCAGGGCAAAAGGGGTCCATTCCAGGGAAGAGTACCCCTAACACCGCCGGGGGTGGGGCGTGTCTCACCTGTTTGAAGTTGCCGTTTTTCCTCTGCTCCCAGTCCATCATGTCGTGAAAGATGGGAATCATGATATTCCGCACTTCAGGCTGTGGGACCAGTGTCACACCCAGGAACGGGCCAATCATTCCCGGAATGAAGTGGATCTTATGTTCACCTAAACAACACAACCCAGCAGACAGAAGTTTATACTCCAGCCACAGAAGCTTCCTGAGTAGGGCCACAGCACATGATCTGACCTTCACTGGGAGCATCAGAGAACACAGAAAGCTCTCCTCTATGGGCTTCTGAGATATTCCCTTCCCTTGGCTTTTTAAGAGTTTGCAGATTAAACTGGCTCAGTCCAGTTGAAAGAAAATTCAACAGGCACAAGTTCTTTCCAAAGAATTTGCCGGGAGGTTCTACAAACTATCTGAAAATCATTCTGAGGTCAAGGAGCAGAGTCACTACTCTAGATAGAATAGGATTTCTGAGTACCCTGCAATAGTTTCCCATAGTCTATTCACAGTATTTACTCAGCAAGGAAAATTCATCAATTTCTACTTAAACACAATGCACTACCCTGGGGTTTCTGCCTGTAGCCCAGAGGCATTTAAGTGATGAGGATGTTCAGTCTGCTAGAGGTCTGAAGTCCATAAGCCTCTTCATCATCAGTGCTCAAATGTGCCTAAGAGTCCCCCTCTTGAGTTAGCAGGAGCCTCCTGCACAGCCGTACCTTGACAGTCTGGCTGAGAGACTCTCTACGTGTACCTCTGATACCACCTCTTGCCTTCACATTGCATTTTTGATGGTAGCATTGTATTTATTCAAACCAGCTTGGCTCATCTCTCAATTTTCTTAATGAGGCCTGTCCATGGGAAGAGTGTGGTATGAATTTCCCTGTGACTAGCCCGTCAGTTGGGGCATGTTCCCAGAATCCAGGGCCAGTCTTGAAGACTATGGGACAGAACTTTTCTCTTCCTTGTAAAGGTGAAACAGAGTGAACCATCTTCCAGAGCTCTGTTTTCAGTGCTTCGGAGACTCAGGGGACATACTGTGGGCCTGTGTAGTGACTGTTACCATCAAGCAAAATCAGTTCCTGAGAACTAGAAAACATCATTTCCACCAAAACCAATGAGGTAGGAATGGCTTTCTTGGGGGAAATCTGACATGGTTTTTGAATTCTTCCATGTTGAAAGCCTACCTAAGGAGCAAGTGTTAGCTAGCCTGGAGGCAGATTCTGCATATTCCAATCTTGGTATTTGGTATAGTGCTGGCCCCCTGTGTTTCTGGGAATTTCAGAATCAACTTCAGGGTGAACATTTATATCTGGACTGTGCTGGATGCAGAGGGTATGAGCACTGAAGCTAGAGAGCTGGTTTGGGGAAATGCAGCCCCATTCAGGGGTGGAAGGCCCCAGGGCTGGCAGAAACGCCCTGCATCTTGCTTGCTGCTTCTAGCGTTGTGACTAGGATGGTTGATGGAGGACTGTGAGAGTTTATGGCCATCCTTCCTAAGACTTCAGAGTCATGAGCTTAGCTGAAAGGAGTTCTCACTGGGAAGAACAGCAGCAGCTTCTCTGGCATCCAGGAAGGCCTATCTAAGAAGCTGACAGAAGCAAAGGACGGCCCACCTAGTTACCAGGGCACCCCAAGGATTCCACCAAAACTTGACAATTTCAAGATTCAAAGTGCTGGATATTAAAGAAGCTGTCAAAAGAAAGGAGACTAAAGTCAGTCTCACCTAGATGCGGTAGTTCCCTTCATACATGCACCTGGCAGCGGGAACCTCATCTGGATGCCTGAATGCCAGAGACCCAAGGAGGGTTTCAGTCTTTACTAAAAAGAACAGCTGCCCTTGCTCATGTGCTGACTGGGCTTCTGGGACTGTGACATCTGGACTGGGACATGGACAGCCCAGAGGATCTTACATTCTTAGAGCCTCAGACTCATATTCTCACAGCCTCATCTTCTTTTTCTCCTTTTGACTTTTGTTCTCAGAAAAGGGTCTGTGCATATGTGCCGCTGGGGTCTTATCTCTCAGCTTAACTCTCCCTGCCAAGGGCTTTGTGCACATGTGCTGCACTGCACCGTCCATCTGAGGTATTATGCTGAAGATGTGTGAAGATCTCTCAGGTCTGAATTAACATCCATAAAACCTGGGGGAAGTCACTAGTCTTGTAACTTCTTATTTGGCTACACAGTATGTGTAAGGGAAGAGTGTAGAGAAAAGACCTACCCAAATTCTGCCACATGCTGAAGAGCTCATAGGCCATCATCACACGCATGTCCCCATACCTGGGAACAGAACACAGGAACCAACAACTATTAGCACAAGAAGGTTCAGGAAGACAGGAGGCCAGGGTTCAGCTCTGTTTCTAGCGTTTTCCAAAGGACAAAGTCATTTTGCTCAGTTGAGCTCTTACACTTGGCTCCTTGGGAAGCCACCTCAATGAGAACCTTGTGGACGTCTCTAGGAGCCCTTCCTGGAAACATAACCCCATCTGGGAACATGTAGGAAGATGGATAAGAGACATATGTCTTACTTATCTAGAATTTTCTTCCTCTTGGTGGAAGTAATGATTTCTAGCTGAAGGCTTGGCTGATTTATGAACAGAACTGCCAGGCTAAAATAAGAATTCCACACCTAGAGAGAGAGAGAGAGAGAGAGAGAGAGAGGAAATATGTGACAGCCTGAGTTCTTAACCTTGCAAGGAGAGATTCTAAATATATGCATGTAGCGCAGAATTTATTTCAGTGTTAAGATCTTGGTTTTTAGAAAAATATCTTTACAAACAGGACTTTCCCTTGCTTTCTTGACTTCTCTGAAACCAACAGTGTTGATTCTGGACTGGAAAACAAACTCATGGGTTTCTGGCTCCCAGCACCTTCAACAGGGGTTTCTTAGGTTATACTCTAATCATTATCAAGTCTGGAAGCTGTTTGATACTACGAACAGATAAAGAAAGCCCCCAGCCATCTATCAGACCCTTAGCTGAATCCTTCTCAAATTCCTGACCTGCAAACCTGTGAGCAAAATAAAACAGCTGTTTTAAGTAAAACAAAAACAAAAATAAAAACAGGGAGTCTGGTTTTTGGCTTTCTATGGTTATTACAAAGATAGTGACGGATTTTAGGAGCTCCTACCTTGAAGTCGAAGTCTGTCTCTGTGAAATTCTTGTGCAGCGCAGAAGACAGGTACTGGACAGTGGTGACTATGATGCTGCAGGGGACAAGGCATCGGAGAGTTAAAGGACCGGCACTGGCACCCTGCAGCTTAGCATCCGCGGTCTGCGGCCCATGTGCAAGCTTCCTGAGTACAAGTAGCTCTCGTGTAAGATGTGACTTCAAGGGAGAAGGATGTGTGTGCGTGCTCAGTTGTGTCCGATTCTTTGCGACCCCATGGAACGTAGCCCACCAGGCTCCTCTCCCTATGGGATTTCCCAGGCAAGAATACCGGAGGGGGCTGCCATTTCCTTCTCCAGGGGATCCTCCCAACCCAGAGATAGCACCCATGTCTCCCGCATTGGTAGGTGGATTCTTTAGCCCTGAGCCACCTGGAAGCCCATGTGAGAGGAATACATGGCACAAACCCCACAGAAAAATCCCTGTGGAGAAGTGCCCTACCAGTGGGTTCTAGACCAAGCTCTGCTGATACCTGGTCTTGGCGCTCTTGGCGCTACTTTTCTTTGGCCACAGTTTTCCTATAAAAGGAGGGAAGTAAGGTTTCATGGTTCTTTCAGGCTTCTTCCAGCTCAAAGAGTGATTCTAGTATTGGGGGGATCTTAGGAAAAACCTATATTATGACCAACAAAGGACTTAGAGTATCATTCTATTACTCCACTTGATAACAGGGGTTTACAGTTATTAAATCTCTACTTTTATCATATACTGTTATTTTCATGTGTAAGTAATTTGACTTCAGCCTTTGATCTAGAATCTCACTCTCAATTTTTGCTTGGGCACATTTAAGGGTTAATGGGAGGCTGGCTTGCTAGAGTCAAGAGCACAGGTTAAGAGAGAGAGAAAGGAAAGTGGGACAGGTGAGTAAGGGTTTAATTACCAAGGGCATCGGATGCCTGCCAAAGGAGCTTACACCTAACAGTGACCACCTAAGCTTAGGTGCAGAAGAGGGGCAAGGCAAAAACAGTGCATTAGAGAGACTCATTACCAGCAAATAAATTTGAAAAGTAAAAGCCTTGAAAGAAGAGGCTTGCTCCTGCAGAATGGGCTGGAGAGCCTGAAGTGCTCTGAGTAGAACTAAGAGACAGAAACAAGAGGGGGTCAAATGGAAAATCCACTATTTAAGGAAATATCTCTGCACACTGTTTATAACCATTCTTCTGTTCTGTATGAAATGTTTGCAGTTTTCAAAAAAAAAAAAAAGAGCAGAACAAAATAAAATAAAACGTACAGAGTAGAAAGACCATCCTGACATCTTGCTAATAAATCTAAAACTAATAATTTCACTACATTCTGCATAATGCCTATGTAAAAGACCGATCAGAGGAAGGAGGCAGTAGGGTAGAGGGTGGACGCCAAGTGGCCTTCTCTTGAGTAGACGGGGACCCAACAAGCAAGCACCCTACCACCCACATGACTTGTTCGCTTTGCCAGTGAGAAGCACAGGGCAGAAATACGAATGGGGCAAACAAGCGGGGTCAACCTTGGAGTGAATTCTGTGGCCAGTGTCAGAAGTGGGCAGAGCCGCATAGTCTTGGGTGGGTAATTAGCACTAGCTATGGGGGTTGAGCAGTGTCTGGCAGGCAACACAAATCAAGTCAAGAGGAAGGCTTGTGATGCTGCCTGAAACCACAGAGTAACAGAGGCCAATGATCAGGCCCTCCTCAAGCAGGAGCCCTCCTCTGGTATCACAGTTCAGATTCATAAAAGTTGCTTTCCTACCCTTACCAGGACACCATCTGCCAGGCACTTAGACTCTACTTTTGAACTATCTTTGACTATTTCTCCTCCCTGAACTTTGGTAAATGGCAAAGTCCTGCTGACTGCGCTTCCAAGCACTTTCACATTTGAACCCTCTCCTCTCTGTCCCCACAGCTTTGACCTTGACAAGTTTCCATCTCGCTTCTTCTCTCACGTGTAATAGTCTGGGGACAGCTGCGTGGAGGCTGGCGCAGGGCCCTTCCACACTCACTTGCTTGTAAGAAGTCTCATCACCATCCAGTCCCGAGGAAAGACACTCATCTTCATCAGGTTCCGGAACACACAGAAAATCTTCAGCAAGAATTCCTGGGCCGAGAGGAAAATCTGATGTGAGACGCCACCTCTACCATGGCAGCACATACCTCAACAGGTTCTCTGACCTCTAGATCATGAGAATGGAGGGGACCGGTGGGTGACGTGCTGGCTCCCTTCATGAGTTGCTTTTCTCTTAGAGGGCTGCGTGGCAGTGAGGTCTGGCCACTGCAGCAGGCCAGTACCAAACTGAGGAGAAGAGACGCAGCTCAATACCTGCTCAGCTCAGTGCCTAAAAGCCAAACAAAGGAGGTCCAGAAGACATGGCATCCAAACCACTGGTCTCAATCTGTGGGGGATGGCCCCTGAGCACTTGATTGTAAGACATTATTTTTTGGGGTGTTAAGAACACATGGGCTTGAGAAGCACTTCAGGGACAGATGAGTAAGTATCTCCAAAAATGTGCTTCTCCATGAAAGCAATGAGAACAGTGCAAAGACTGGTTAATGAAAGGCTTGCTGATTCAGGAGAATCAGCCCATTTTCTATGGGAAGAAGAAAATAAACAATAACTAAAAATTTTTAAAAATTTAAATGGCAATAAAAGCTACTTGAAGAACAAAAGAAGAGTTCAAAGTGGCTGCTTTGCGGGAGTAGTGGGTAGATGTGGTCAGGTTGAGCCAAGGAACCAGTTTTATTTACACACTTTGTAAGATGCTTTGGCTTTTAAAATCATATATACATACTGCTGTGATAAAAACAAACATTTAATTAAAAAGTAAGGGAATGATGCTTCGGATTGAGAATTGGTTAGTGTCCTTCTCTCTCTCACAAACACATACACATATGATGAAAATGATCTAGAACAGTCAGGACTGGATTTTCAAGCTCTACGCCCAGCTCAAGCATTGCTTGACCTGTATATGAGCTCCAGGCCCCTGGAGCTTATGGCTTACTTATGGCTTATGGCTCACTTCAAGGGCTGTCCAGTTCATCCCTCTGAGAAGATAGGCTGGCCTCACTGCAGTAAGTTAGGGATAAAAATCTACAGAGACCCACATCTGTGGAAAGGTAGGCCAGATCAAACACCAGAAAGTGTTAGTGATACTTTACTGTGTTAGTGATACTGATTAACTGATATGATTAATAAAGATTACACAAATGGAAAACAGTATAGTGCATTACTGTGAAACATTGACAAGTGACTTGACTCTGGATGGCAGCAAAGCATAGACATAAAGTTTACAACAGTTCCTTTATCCAGGGATGAACTCAGTAGCATGGTCTAATGCAAACACACAAGCCCTTGGAGTCTGTCAGCAGCTGATAACTCTTCAAAGTTTGGGAACACTCTCCTGTCATCTGGACCATGGGCCCATTTCTCTGGACTATCTGCCCCTCAGTGCTCTAGATCCAGAGTGATAGCCAATGGACGGTGTTTCTATTTGCTTTCTACTAATATGAATCTTTCAGAAATATGTTTTACTGAAGAAAAGTTGTCATTATTATTATTATCACTACAGTTATTAAACAGTGAAGCCTGTTTCATAGGTAACCTACAACTCAACTGCTGTGTTTATAAGAGAAGGAAGTCTTGGTTGACTGATAATTAGTGTGGCCCAGAGAAGTGTCTCTTGGAAGCACATGGTCACGGGGTTGCGATCAGTCAGGGAAGACTTGCCAGTGTTCCTGGGGTCTGGCTGTATGGGAACACCGCTGACTATCTGCTTTTGGAAGCCATACAGGGAGCTGTAAAGCGAGGCTGGTAAATCTTCCACTCTCGGCAGGGCAGGCCACTTGCACTTCTCTACTGGCAGGGGGAAAAACTGCTGGGCAGTCTTAGCTGCGTGCTTCCTTTCCTGGGTGAAAGGTCAGTGTTTCTCGGCCTACCTTGAGCTCATCTTTGCTCTGGAAGTTGTCCAGGAGGTGCTGGTAATGCGTGTCACACATCTGGCGGAGCAGCGAGAGAAGGCAGGACACATACTCACCCTGGGGAACAGCCCAAAATACACTTAGCAAAGCCGGTCACAAGAGCTGTGCTCCCCCAATCCACAGAGGGCAAGGAGAGAAGGAAGGGTCTGGGATGGCCCCAATGATCATGAGAGGGAAGGTGACAACTCTGGCCCTGAGAACGAATTTTCTTTTCTGCTAAAGGGGTGCCTGGAGGGCTTGGGAATTTTAGTAAGACTGCTGCAGCATGGGGCTAATTGAAAAATCTTAGCCTGTAAGAAAGAAGTACTGCCAATGAGACAGATATTCTAGTTTTTCCCTAGGGAACTTTTGGCTGCATAGTCCTTTGTCATTATATGCTGCCAGGGCATACTAAAGTCTGGAGGGGCCCCTGGGAACAGGGAGCTCAGACTTCTCTGGACAGAATTTGGATTCTGCCCATCCCGCTGGGCTGAAGCAGTCTTTATACAAGAATCTCCTCTGGGAACTCCCAGAGCTGACATGTGATTGCTGGAGATGGAACACAGTAGATCAACATGACCCTCAGGAAAGCAGAGGAATCACAACTGACCTTTCTGAGAAGATGAGCTAATGGCTTTAAAACTGACCTTTCTGAGAAGATGAGCTAATGGCTTTACGTAAAAATTTAAAGATTAAAGAAAAATGAGTCTTTAAAATTTCTTCATGTTCCAACTGGGGTATGCAGATGAAAACCCTGGCTTAAGGACCCCGAAGACTTTCACCATCTCTTGGAAGCTTCTGTTGTGGGGCAGCTGAGCATGGTTTCCTCTTACAAGGCTGCCTTCTCAGAAGAGATGGAGGGAAAATGACTTCATCTGCACCAGTTTTCAAATGTTTTTAAGTTTGTGGGACTATGACAACTCTTTTTTAGTCTCTCAAATCCTTTTGTGACTCATGAAATTATTAGACATATATGTATGCAAAATATATACAGATACATGAATCCCAGTTTTATCTGAAGAAATGGACATAAGCCATAATTTGTTTCGAGAATCAGATGCATTAATGTACATAAAGCATTTAGGTAAAAAGGCTAGCACATAAAGAAGTGCTCAATAAACTGTGGTTATCCTCATTAGATGTATATGAAATAAATCACTTCTTTAGTATTGCTAGTGAGTTACTGTTTATAAAGTGCATAAAGCAGGGTCTGGCCCACAGCCAGCACTGTGTCATTGCTGGTTAGAAGGATGGGCTACCAGGACATGCTAGGGAGCATATGTTCTTAACTATAGTGAGAGTATCCTGCGTAGGAGTTCCTAAGAGAGCAGACATTCTTTCCAAGCCCATATGCTCTAGAACACATCTGCTCTCTGCTCTCCCTAACCTGCTGGAGCTTGACTTGCTCCCACAGGAGCTTTCTACAAAGGGATCATTGTAGTCTCCCACCTGCCCACAGGAAGATCCCCAGCAAGCTGTTTATCACGTCCCAACATCAGGGCTAAGACGTGCACGCTGCATAGCAGCAGGGTGGTCTGGGGGGTGTCTCTCTGCCTCTCCTGCAAAGCTCTCCCAGTCTGTTTCTCTCCTAGTTAGATCATGGGAAATCACTGTCCAACAATGCCAGCGCCATTCTACCTCATCATGTTTCCCCTGATGCTCGACATTTAGATACAAATACTGTGAGCGACTGAACTGAACTGAACTGAACTGTGGCCAAAAGCAACTAATCTGTAGGTACAAGCAGAATGTGAGAAAATCACTGTGGTGCACACATCACTGGCGAGAGCCTGCTCCTAGAAGGAACAGTTGACAGCTGTCACCTTCATTCTCTGCTTTATTCCATACTACAGAAAGTGACCTGGCTCAAAGGCAAAGGCCAATGGAGATTGTGTGCAGGAAAACAGGACAGGAAGCATCCCTGGGCCTGTCTCTAAGTACACTCCTCTGAGCATGAACCTAGAGAGGAGATGGAGTCCGACTGGAGAGGGGAAAAGGGCAGCATGCGGACAACCATGCAGGGGGGGAAGCTGAGATGAGGGTGGTGTGATGTGAGATGAGGTTCCGTGTGGAGGAGCCCCGGGTTAGAAAAGAAAGCAAGAAAACCTGAATGTTAGTTACTAACAGTGATCTCCGCTGTGCACTGCGGGCACCGCTGCCCTCTTACCGCCTCCTGCGCGTGCGATTTGCTCATGATGGTGAGCAGAGTCTGTAAGAGCACGTCCAAGAGGCTTTCCACCATCATTTCTACCTCCTCCATGACATCTGCCTCCTGGAGCGAGCAGCGAGAGAGCGCAGTGTTAGTGCCAGGCTGGCTGACGCACAGTGGGCAGTACTTACTACATCAGCCATGGTCAGGAGTGGTCTTCTGACTTAGCTCTCAACACCGAGCCCCCAGCCTCACTGGCATGCAGTGTCAAGGAGCCTGGAACAACAGCTCTGTGAGGAGGGAAGGCACACCTGCCGCTGTTGCCCTGGCTTGGGGGCTGGAGACTGAGCCTCACACAGCAACACCCTGACACCTGCAATTCTGAACCTCAGGCAGATGCATTAATCTTGATACACAAGGACGAAATGAAGATTCTAAGTTAAATGTTTTCTCTGATTTTCCTAGAAAAGTCAGGAGAGAGCACAACACTGCTGACTAACACTCTGAGAAAATGGTAGAGTTCACACCACAGGGTATGGAGGCAGCAGCTTCCCTACTGCTAATGCACACAGAAGTATCGCAATCTTCCTCAGGACCATTTTCTCTGTGCGTGACCTCACTCTTTGCCAGGCCTGACTGCTGCCCAGACACGCTCCCTCTAGCTTCTCAGCATTCTTGCTCACATTCCTTGGTTGACCAGAAAGACCCTGGTCTCGGTGTGTCCCTCTTAGGTAGCCTCACAAAAATAATGGAGCATGCTTCCTCACTGAGGGCTGCTTCCCAGTCAGCAAGTTCTGACTTTAGGAAGAGCTTTGTGCTATCTTTTTCTAGATCTCTCACATGCAATCCATATCCTACAGCCTGATTTTCATGATCTCACAAAGAGATTCCCGTTGCCCTCTAGTCTCTTTATACTATTACTGGTCCAAATGTCCATCCATCTATC
>SJYV01015603.1:0-16278 GCA_006410875.1 Neotragus pygmaeus | reverse complement strand
TGGATTCATGTCGATGTATGGCAAACCCAATAGAGTATTGTAAAGTAAATTAAAAAATAAATAAATAAAGAAAGAAAGAAAGAAAGAAAATAAATGAAAGCAGTGAAAAAAAAAAAAGAATGTTATTTTGATGAAATGAGGTAATGTTACTAAGAATCCTAGCTAATAGTTTCTAGTATTATAATTAGTGCCAATATTACAGTTAAAATAAATCCCATGAAGCTAAACTAATCAAAGTTGTCAAAGTTATAAAGCATTCCCTCAACAACTTCAGTACTGGTAATAACAAACTTGCCCAAACATAGACCCCTCTTCCATCAGGAGATATCCAATGTTAGTTTCTTATGCTTACTTCTTTCTCAAGGTATATCCTGGACAAAGGGCTCACTAGAAAAGTCACTTTCAATCTATCATGGATGTCTTAATTCTATTATCAGTTGTTTATTAATTCATTGGCTTTAGCTGTAACTGCCATTTTCCAGTGCCTCCATTTTTAGTACATATTTGCAATGCCACTTTCTCCATCTTTGTCACTAAGAGAATTAGATAAATCTTATTAAAATTATTGGCAATGTTAGGTAACAACATTTTTGGAATACCAATGACAAAAAATAAAAAATAAAAAGCTCTTAACTACTAGGCTTTCCTGCAACTCAAGAATACAAGCAGAAATATCTCCCCTGTGAACTCTGCCTATAAATCATTAAGTGGAATTCAATGAAAGGTTTTAGGATCCCAACACAAAATTAAAAGTTGCCCAGTAACAAACAGAACATCCTTGTTCCAGCTCTGGTTTTACAATTGCAGAGAACAAGCAACTTTGCTCACCTTCAAAAACCTATATAAGCTTGTTCTTTAAAGTGCATCTAAGTGTATTAGAGTCACACTGCAATTGCAGTGAAAACACAGAACATAATAAATACACTAATGCTTATAATACACTAATGTTAGTGTTTGTGTGAAATAAAACTATCCACTTGAAAGAGAAATCTGTAGTCCTACATTTGAGCTCTTCATAATCCAAGCTTCTCTTTTCTTTCAGTATTTTATAAAATCACCTCTACCCAAATAAAAAGAGTAAATGATCATCAACAATATCCAACCAAAAGTCATCTAAAATATCAGAAATGTGTAAGGCATTTATGAAAAGAGAGATTTGTAACATTTGTCAAAATTAACACCTCATAAATGCTTCACAAAGAAATAGCAACTCGGAACATTTCCACTTTGAAGGGAATATAATTACACTATTAAGAGTCACTTATTTTATCAAAAACTGTTAAAATTGACATGAAAAATACATATGTTATCAAATATTCAAATGTTCTTACATTCAGTTGTATCATGATTCTTGTGAAACTTTCAAAAGAACTATTCCCACCAGAAAAGTCAACTTCTACTTATTATATAATTAATGTAGTCAATGTATTTCCCAAAGTACAAAATAGGATTAGAGTTGATACAACATGCATGATTGTTTTTGAGTCACTCAGTCATGTTTGACTTTTTGTGACCCCATGGACTACAGCATGACAGGCTTCCCTGTACTTTACCATCTCCTGGAGCTTGCTCAAGCTCTTGTCCATTGAGTTGGTGATACCATACAACCATCTCACCCTCTCTGTTGTCCCCTTCTCCTCCCTTCAATCTTTCCCAGTATCAGGGTCTTTTCCAATGAGTCAGTTCTTCACATCAGGTGGACAAAGTATTGGAGCTTCAGTCTCAGCCCCTGCAATGAATATTCAGGATTGATTTCCTTAATGATTTTATGGTTTTATCTCCTTGCATCCAAGGGATGGTCAAGAATCTTCTCCAACACCACAGTTCAAAAGCATCAATTCTTTAGCACTCAACTTTCTTCATNTTGGAGCTTCAGTCTCAGCCCCTGCAATGAATATTCAGGATTGATTTCCTTAATGATTTTATGGTTTTATCTCCTTGCATCCAAGGGATGGTCAAGAATCTTCTCCAACACCACAGTTCAAAAGCATCAATTCTTTAGCACTCAACTTTCTTCATAGTCCAACTCTCACATCCATACATGACTAATGGAAAAACCATAGCCTTGACTAAATGGACTTTTGTTGGCAAAGTAATGTCCCTGTTTTATAATATACTGTCTAGTTTGGTCATAGCTTTTTTCCAAGGAGTAAGCATTTTCTAATTTCATGGCTGCACTCATTGTCCACAGTGGTTTTGGAGCCCAAGAAAATAAAGTCTGTCACTGTTTCCACTGTTTCCTCGTCTATTCACCATGAAGTGATGGGACTGGACTTAGCTTTTAGAATGTTGAGCTTTAAGCCAGGTTTTTCACTCTCATCTTTCACTTGCAAGAGGTTCTTTAGTTCTTCTTTGCTTTCTGCCATTAGGGTGGTGTCATCTGCATATCTGAGATTATTTATATTTTTCCTGGTAATCTTGATTTCCAGCTTGTGCTTCATCCAGCTCAGCATTTCTCATGGTGTACACTGCATATAAGTTAAATAAACAGGATGACAATATAAAGTCTTGAAGTACTCCTTTTCCAATTTGGAACCAGTCTGTTGTCCCATGTCCAGTTCTAACTGTTGCTTCTTGACCCACATACAGATTTCTCAGGAGGAAGGTAAGGTGGTCTGGTACTCCCATCTTTTCAAAAATTTTCCACAGTTTGTTGTGACCTCATTAATCAAAGAGTCAATGAAGCAGATGTCTTTCTGGAATTCTCTTGCTTTTTCTATGACCCATTGGATAGTGGCAATCTGATCTCTGGTTCCTCTGCCTTTTCTAAATCTAGCTTGAACATCTGGAAGTTCTCAGTTCACATACTGTTGAAGCCTAGCTTGGAGAATTTTGAGCATTACTTTGCTAGCATCTGAAATGAGTGCAACTGTGTGGTCGAACTTTTGTGCATTCTTTGGCACTGCCTTTGGGATTGGAATGAAAACTGACCTTTTCCATTCCTGTGGCCACTGCTGAGTTTTCCATATTTGCTGGCATATTAGATAAATCTGTATTTCACTGATTGAGCCAAGTCTCTTTCTTCCTCAATCAATACACAAAAGAACTCCAAGTGCACTTACTCAGTCCATGTAGGACCAGACTTTGTAGAGACAAGCCCAGAAAGACCAATCAGTTCAAAATACTTTTTCCTTCCTTCTACTGTTGCTGACACTGCTATTGGAAAAAAAATTCCAGAAGTCCAATACAAACATGCAACATAGAAGCAAGTCCCCAAAACCTAGAGACACAGGAGTTGGAAGACAGAGCCTGTTTACTCCAGTTTTACTTCAATAGTTGACGCTGTCCATAATTTATTCTAAACTCTGGAGGATTTGTAGGTGTCAGTGAGTCCAGCTCACTCCGTTTAGACACAGACAGCCCTTGCTCCTCAGTGCCACATTCAGTGGAATGACAGCTGGGTAGGGCAGGATTCTAGCATCAATTAAGTGTTGAGCTCAAAATCAGCCCTCATCTCACTGCAGGGAGAGGATTGTGGTTGATTAGTTCTTGTTCCTTTCTGTATTTGCTAGAGGGCCATAAATCAGAAGTATGTATCAATACCAACTCATCTTTGGTGCAAGTAACTGAAACAGAGTTTTGGAGGCAGTACTCACATTCTGCTTCCTCTCACCAGGACTGAGTAACTGACTAAACTGTTTAGCTGGATTTCAGAGCCCAGAAAGGAAGACTCTTTCACTGTACCAGGATTAGCTTCTAAGATGGTTTCCTTCATGGGAAAAGCCCACACAATATTCCAAAAAAAAAAAAAAAAAAAAGAAAGAAAGAAATTTCCATACCTTTAGTTTTTATCCAAACCACTAAACAGTTAAATTTAATGGACTCTAACATGCACTAGCCTTAGACAAGACTGTCCACTTTGAAGCCTCAGTTTCACCAGCCACAAAATAATAATGCTTGTTTTCATTCTTCTAAAGATTGTTTTGAGAATGGAATGCTATTATGTAAGACAAAGAGTTTTAAAAATCAAGGCTGAAACAATTATAGCATTTAATTACCTTTAAATTACCTTTGAACAATTATAGCATTTAATTACTCTTTTCATTTGATATCATAAATATTAGTTTTTTAATTACTAAAAATTTTATGTTCATTTGGTAAATTTTAAAATGAGCTAGGAGTGGAAAGTCTATAACTTCATATATCTCCTAGTAATTCAGAGTGACAAATCTCACAAATTTAGGGTATATAGAAGTTATGGCACATGTTCCATTATTGGTATTAGCCCTGTACGTCTCTCATCATGTTCATTCCTATCTTTCACAGTGTTGTGTTTCATTTTTCTCCCTTTTTATTTTTCACTGCTCCAAGTAGTACACAAGATATTGCTTAGTTACACCAAATTTAAATAAAAAGACATCTGCCCACTGAAAGATTACAATTTACCATGTGTTACAGGTGGCAGTCATTTTCCCATCTCATGCATTCTCAATTTATAGACCTAAGTTATAGAACATGTACATACACACATATTCATTTTTTTAAGTAGGGGGGAAATATAGTCTACAATATGTGTCTAAAATCTTACATAACAATGCAATAACTTTCATGTAGGATTGAGGATTATTTACAAGCAGTTGGTCCCAAAGTAAAATAAATAGTGTATACTGATCCAATTATAAATATTAAATGTTCAGAATAAAAAATATTCCATGATAAGGTTAAAATTTGAGGCAATCTTGGAAGGAGATTATGTACAGTCATATTTAATTAGAGACAGGGAAATTTTGGGGCATTAGTTGGAATTGCCAAGCATGGCCAAGTTCAATAAGAAGGCTCTGATCAGAGTAGCACCCAAAGCAGCAAGTCTTCCAGCTTCAGGTGAGCTACTAATGCTCAGAGGAGACACAGAAAATCAGGACAACTGACAGCAAACCACCAGGAGCCTATGTAGAAGAAGCGAACTTCAAAGATATGATTGTGAATCTCACTCAGGAGATTTCGACAAACTTGAACAAAGGTGTCAGGCTAGAGAAGTACAAATACAGGTCTCTCTGCACTAAACCCAAAACAAAGTCCTCAGACACAATCTCCCAAGTATATATGCATCAAAAACTAAGGAAGGGATGTCAAAAGGAAGTGGCATTCATTAAAATTAAAGTAGTAACTCATGATGGGATATGTGGAAAGAAGGACTTTAGGAAAAAGACTGCGTGATTTCCAGCCCTCTAGATGCAGAAAAACCATTTTCATGAATGTGACTTGAATATTAATATTTGGATTATATTCCATTTTTGGTAGTCATCAGAAGAGTGACAATGGTGGAAAAAACATGTGAACATAATACTTCTGAAATACTGACCTTATTCATCTTAAAAAAAACTCAAATAGAAGGTAAAGAATACATATATGCTGATAGGATTCAATATTTGAACCATGACGATTCCTTAAAAATGTATATACATTATATATATGTATGCATGTATGTGGTGGTGCACATGCACTCAGTCATATCCGATTCTTTGCAACCCCATGGACTGTAGCAAGCAGGCTCCTCTGTCCATGGAGTTCTCTAAGCAAGAATGCTGGAGCAGGTTGTCATTTCCTACTCCATCTTCCCAACCCAGGGACTGAACCCGTGTCTCTTGAGTCCCCTGCAGCAGATTTTTACCACTATGCCACTTGAGAAACTATGTATACATAACATGTGTGCATTCTCAGTTCCTTCAGTCATGTTTGACTCTTTGCAACCCCATGGACCGTAGCCCACTAGGTTCCTTTGTCTATGGAATTTTACAAGCAAGAATGCTGGAGAGGGGCTGTCACATCCTACTCCAGGGGACCTTCCTGAATCAGCGATCAAATCCACATTTCATGTCACCTGCCTTGCCGAGCAGGTTCTTTAGCACTAGTACCACCTAGGAAGCCCACATATAACATATGTGTGTACACACACATGTAATACTATGTATACACATACATATTTATATAAAGTATGTATAAAAATATATTATTAAGGATATATGTGAATTAAACATAATGAATATAAATGTTTTATATACTTTTATATGGTATTAATAACCATTTAATAAATTTTCTTTTTATACTTATAAAATTAACAATTATAGAAACTTTAGTTGCTATATACAAAGTAGTTAACTATATATAAAATGTTAGTTAACAGTGAATATAACTATTTGCTTCTGAATAAGTCACCAAATAAATTTTACTACATTTTCAAAGAAAGTATCTAACCAATAATTATCACTATTGAGAGATTTTTGAGAAAATTACTGTAACTTATTATGAATATTTTTCTTTTTTAGCTCCTTTTGAAATGTTTCCTAAAATAGTATAAATTATGCCTATTCCTTTAAAGAACTTTCAACATTGACAAGAGATATTCATTTAGCAGAGTCAAATGTCAATATACTCTGATTAATCTTTAAGAAATCTTAAAATTTCTTTCTTAATAGGTTAAAGGGAAATCAAAGATATTTTTTCATCTAAGCACAAGATAACTGAGTTTTATTCTGGGTTCTAGAAACCACTTAATAGGTATTCTTCCCCACCTCCCCCCAAAAAAGAAAATAAGGGCTTATAATTTATTATGAAGTACCAAGGGGTCCTAAGATATACTTATTGCAAAGCTAAAAAAAAAAAAAAAACAACAACAACAACAAAAAAAACCTGCTAAAGAACAAAAGTTGCTTTTATGAACAACATTCGATGGAAATATTTATGTTTCAAAAAGAAATAGGCTTCTAACCAATCTCTGTGCTATCAAGTATTATTGTGTTGATCTCAGGGATGTTTCAAATAAATATTCATCAAAAAAAAGCAGAGATAGAATAGATAATCTTAAAAAAAAGATAATAAAAAGAGGAAAACTGAAATCATAAGTCAGCAACAAGAATCAAATAGTTGGGAATTGACAATTGAGATATAAAAACAATAAAAAAGTGCAGTTCTTATATTTTCTGACAAAGTACAAAGGGCAACATTCAGAACAGACGCAAGCAGTATTTTAATCAATCATTTGACCATGAGCTTACAAATGAGAAGAACAAAATCAAAAGGAATCCAAAAAGACACTAATAAAATTTAAGCAAAACTGGCTTTCAAGATGCATTCAAACTCTGCTAATTGTCCTCATTTTGAAAGGATTAAGTACACATTTTTCCCAGTACATCATTTTAAGCACATGTTTTCTCAGTACTGAACCCCATGAATAAAATCTGCACATAGTAGGTACTCAATAAATATCTGATTAATGTAAGAATTCTGGTGATCATTATATTTTACACACAGTATATTCAAACAGTTGTGTGAGATATTTTCCTATTTGATGATGCTGTAAGAATCTCAGTGACTATGATCTTGACATATAATATCAGCTTCTAAAAGGGTTTGCTGCTGCTGCTGCTGCTTAGTCGCTTCAGTTGTGTCTGATTCTGTGCAACCCCATAGATGGCAGCCTACCAGACTCCTCTGTCCCTGGGATTATCCAGGCAAGAACACTGGAGCAGGTTGCCATTTCCTTCTCCAATGCATGAAAGTGAAAAGTGAAAGTGAAGTCACTCTTAGCAACCCCATGGACTGCAGCCTACCAGGCTCCTCCACCCATGGCTATGTACACTCAAAGAAGGATCACTTCACAATGACTATAAACTATTTAAAGAATGTTTAAATCATCTTTGCATAATCATATTTTTTCAAAGATTACTTTTCTTTCCCTCTGTATTTTTTAGAATATAAATAAATTATAAGACTAAAAATCATGAACTGATTTTTCTTTATATTAGATTTTGCTACATTTTCTTTACATTAGATTTTGCTGCTTGGTAGATGATAAGTAGGGCTTCCCTGGTGGCTCATCTGGTAAAGAATCTGCATGTAATGTGGGAAACCTAGATTTGATCCCTGGGTTGGGAAGATCCCCTGAAGAAGGGAAAGGCTACCCACTCCAGTATTCTTGCCTGGCAAATTACATGGACTGTATAGTCCATGGGGTCACAAAAAGTCAGACATGACTTTCACATATAGATGATAAGTAAACAAACCAAATAACAAAGGTTTCCAGGGAATCAGTAATATTATTTTCTGTCCAAGTTTTGCTACTTACTTTCTGTAGTCCAAGGTGACTCATCCTCTCCCTGTCCCTCATTTCCTTATCAGCAAAATGAAAATTAACAGCACTGGCCTAATTTGAGATTGTCTTGATAAATATGGTGGCTTCCCTGGTGGTTCAGATGGTAAAGAATCTGCCTGCAATGTGGGAGACCTGGGTTCAATTCCTGGGTTGGGAAGATCCCCTGAAGGAAAACATGGCAACCCACTCCAGTATTCTTGCCTGGAGAACCCCCAGGGACAGAGGAGCCTGGAGTGCTACAGTCCATGGAGTCTCAAAGAGTCAGACAAGAGTGAATGAATAAGCACAAAGAGTTTTTAAAGATGAAGACTGAATGTAACAAAATTCAATGTTAAATTAGGTCTAACTTTTCACATGAAAGTTTAAGCATGAATTCCAAAGGACATTTAATGATTTTTATTCGGGGAAAATAAGGATGTTTATGAAAAGTCACCCTGTTTTTTCTGTGACAATAAAGCGCAGAGTAGGGACACTAATTATATGTATAAAGCTCCTGGAAATATTTCAGTAAAAAGCAAATAATTCTGTTTTGCAATTTGACAGTGTCTACAGAAAGAAAGTACCACAGAATTAAGTTTTGTATCTATTGGATGAAACACAAGCTGCAATCACGGTTGCCAGGAGAAATATTAATAACCTCAGATATGCAGATGACACCACCCTAATGACAGCGAATGAAGAGGAACTAAGAGCCTCTTGAGGGAAGTGAAAGAGGAGAATGAAAAAGCTGGCTTAAAACTCAACATTCAAAAATGAAAATCATGGCATCTGGTCCCATTAGTTCATAGCAAAAAGATGGAGAAACAATGGAAACAGTGAGAGACTATTTTCTTGAACTCCAAAATCACTGTGATGGTGACTGCAGCCATATAAAGTTAAAAATTTGCTTCTTGGGAAAAAAGTAAAGACAAACCTCAGTTCAGTTCAGTCGCTGAGTCATGTCCGACTCTTTGTGACCCCATGAATTACAGCACGCCAGGCCTCCCTGTCCATCACCAACTCCAGGAATATACTCAAACCTATGCTCATAGAGTCAGTGATGCCATCCAGCTATCTCATCCTCTGTCATCCCCTTCTCCTCAAGCTCCCAATCCCTCCCATCATCATGGTCTTTTCCAATGAGTCAACTCTTTACATGAGGTGGCCAAAGTATTGGAGTTTTAGCTTCAGCATCAGTCCTTCCAATGAACACCCAAGACTGATCTCCCTTAGGATGGATTGGTTGGATCTCCTTGCTGTCCAAGGAGCTCTCAAGAGTCTTCTCCAACACCACAGTTCAAAAGCATCAATTCTTCGGTGCTCAGCTTTCTTCACAGTCCAACTCTCACATCCATACATGACCACTAGAAAAACCATAGCCTTGACTAGACTGACCTTTGTTGGCAAAGTAATGTCTCTGCTTTTGAATATGCTATCTAGGTTGGTCATTACTTCCCTTTCAAGGAGTAAGAATGTTTTAATTTCATGGCTGCAATCACCAAAGAAAAACCTAGGCATCACTGACTCAATGGACATGAGTTTGAGCAAACTCTGGGAGATAGTGAAGGACAGGGGAATCTGTTATGCTGAAGTCTATGGGGTTGCTCAGTCAGATAGGACTGAACAACAACAGTTTATGGCAAAATCAGATGTTCCCAGGCCTGATCCTTGCTTATAGACTTGTCTACTACATAACTGAAGACAAGAAAGGAAACATAAATTTAATTTGGTCACTAATAACATGAAAATTAATGGCTAGTCCTAAGGTCCTTCACCTCTAATCCATCAGACAATAAAGGCTCCTCCACAAAGCTTCTCAAAAAGACCCAATAGTCCTATCTGAGAGTAAAAGGAGAAAAGATCCAAAGCTTTCATATATGGAAAATGTAAGCTTTATGAGGGATCAAATCTGTTTATACTCTATCCAGTCACTCAGATTATCTTTTGGCCCAGTCCAAAGTAACTTTCAAAAGAGTCCTAGTGAGAAGAAGTAACAGAGAGGACTATGTCAATGACCTGTGTCCTTAAATTATCTTCAAAGTAGTAGGACAATGGCACAGGTACAGGCAGGTTAGGAAAAGAAATGGAGCAGAGTAAAATAGCTAATCAATCTCTTAAACTGAAAAGCCTCACAACTGTTGTAACCTGAAGCCAATAGGATGATGAAAGAGACTCAAAAGAACAAATTCTTCACTAGAAGAGAACACAGTGACCACAGAATGAATGGATTATGTCTTGAGTGTCAAAAGGGAAAAAAAATATTAAGTGGAAAAAAATTGATAGTCCAGTTCATTGCAAGCATACATAGGATACTTTAGTTACTCTCCTGAACTAATAGAGAAAACTCTGAGTCTGATATTTCCAGTTATTTTTACTTATGACAGCTGAAACACAGGTAATTCAATGTTACTATTATTATTGTGACTCTGTTGGGACACCCAAGGGACAAGAAAAGTAAGGCACTGAATTTTGGGGAAATTAGGATAACGAGGAAAGGGGACAGAAACTTGAGGACAAACTCTTTATGAGGCTTTGCCTGAGTCATTTTTCACTCACCTGGTAGTATACAAAATCTCACTATGGTGCTGAGGATCCCTGACTTGAAATACAGGTTTTAAAATAATGACCAAATAAATCAAAGAGATTTTTTATTTTAGTAAAGCATTTGCCTGTGTGCTGAATCTGAAAATAAAATGAACTTATCCTGTTGTGAGCTCTTCTCACAAGTCTATTTAGTTACTTTATAGTTCTCCAAAATAATTATCATGAATCATGAAATCCTACTTTTTTCATGCCTGATGATTTAACATGCTTCGTGATTAATTTTTCTATTTAGACAATTGCCTCATCTTTTGAGAAGAAACAATTTAGTTTAAGTGACAGAGCCTTTTCTCATGTGGTTCTTTTTAATATCTGTGCTTGGATGACTCTTGCACTTCTCATCATTTCCACTACAGTAGTCAGGTATCTGTGGAAATCTGGTTTCTTTTATGAATTTAATAGGGACAGAGTTTGGAAAATAAATCAGTTTAAAAAATGCATCTTTATTGGATTTTATGAGTATATCCATAACTCTTCAAGAGACACTCTTCAGGAGAGAGGAGAAATAAGAAGAGCATAAATATACCATTAAAATTCAAAATGCTGGACACTGAGTCATGAATATAAAACATCTAAGGGATTGTGCAAGTTGTGGAGAAGAGTAGAAATGAAAAAGACAAGAAAGCCCTTGGACTCTGTTAGTAACAATAAAACAATTCGGGACAATCAGGTATGAATATACGTGTTTAGGAAGAAATTTCATAAATTTGAAGATACCAAATTTTGAAGATACCAAATTTAAATTATATAAACTAAACAAATGCCTCCTCCTTATACCCTCAGATTCAAGGCCTATGAAGAATGACATTCAAAGAACTGGTAGTCAGCATAGCTAAGTATATACGGCATACCAAGAACAAATAGAAAAACAATTTAAAAAATGTTACAATTCTCTGCAGAAATATCCCAGGTCCTTAGCTTAGGAAAAACAGTGCCACTCTTACCTTGCTAATCAAAAATGGTGTACTATTTTCCAAGAGGAAAGAAAACATGTGGTTTTAGTCTTAGACTTGCTTTATCAGTGAAGTAAAGTCAAAAAAAGAAGAAAGCTGTTCTTTCAAACTGATAGAATGCGTTGGTTGCTAAATTTCTAAAGAGCCTCAAGAAGATTTTCATATGAGCAGAATTCCCCTACTTTCTAAAATTTCTCTAAAAGCCCTTTATTTTGAAATATATTTTGCATAACTACACTAGATTTTCTTATGCTCCTATGAGATTGCTTTCCACTTTAACTGTATTGTCAGGCAACATAAAGAATATCTAAATTGAATTTTTTAAACTTTCTGTCTTAGTGAATTTATTTTTCTCTTTATAAATGTTAGTTCTGTATTGTTTGGCCTCATAATTATGTTTACATTTTTATTCTTTCTAATAGACACAGACAAATTTTAAGAGTTAAATGTATATTTGTTATAAAATAAACTTTTTTTTTCTAAAGTCATATTCAACCAATGAATAATTCTACAATTCTTTAAAAGCATAGCTATCTCTCAATCAACTAATGTGGACTACATGCATATTTGCAGCTAGAGATCTCAACAATCAGTGGCTCTCTCTTGCCTTTAGCACAATAGAGTTCCTCTATGTATTTTTTGTTGTCGTTCAGTCACCAGGTCACATCTGACTCTGCAACCCCATGAACTACAGCAGCCCAGGCTTCCCTGTCCTCCATTATCTCCCAGAGTTTGCTCAAATTCATGTTCATTAGTCAGTGATACCATCCAACCATCTCATCTTCTGCTGCCCACTTCTCCTATTGCCATCAATCTTCCCCAGCATCAGGGTCTTTTCCACTTAGTCAGTTATTTGTATCATGTGGCCAAAGTATTAAAACTTTAGCATCAGTCTTTCTAATGAATATTCATGATTGATTTCCTTTAGGATTGATGTCCTTGCTGTCCAAGGGACTCTCAAGAGTCTTCTCCAACACCAAAATTCAAAAGTATCAATTCTTTGGCACTAAGCATTACTTTGCCGACTAAGGTCCATCTAGTCAAGGCTATGGTTTTTCCTATGGTCATGTATGGATGTGAGAGTTGGACTGTGAAGAAGGCTGAGCACCGAAGAATTGATGTTTTTGAAGTGTGGTGTTGGAGAAGACTCTTGAGAGTCCCTTGGACTGCAAGGAGATACAACCAATCCATTCTGAAGATCAACCCTGGGATTTCTTTGGAAAGAATGATGCTAAAGCTGAAACTCCAGTACTTTGGCCACCTCATGCAAAGAGTTGACTCATTGGAAAAGATTCTGATGCTGGGAGGGATTGGGGGCAGGAGGGGACGACTGAAGATGAGATGACTGGATGGCATTGCGGACTCGATGGACGTGAGTCTGGGTGAATTCCGGGAGATGGTGATGAACAGGGAGGCCTGGCGTGCTGCGATTCATGGGGTCATGGAGAGTCAGACACAACTGAGCGACTGAACTGAACTGAACTGAAGCCTTCTTTTTACTGTCCAACGCTTACATCCATGCATGACTTCTGGAAAAATCATAGCTTTGACTACAGTGAACCCTATGCTTTATTCATACATTCATTTCTGACACTTTGGTGGACATGATTTTTGTCAATAACTAGTTACTGCTGCTGCTGCTGCTAAGTCGCTTGAGTCGTGTCCAACTCTGTACAACCCCAAAGAAGCCAGCCCACCAGGCTCCCCCATCCCTGGGATTCTCCAGGCAAGAATACTGGAGTAGGTTGCCATTGCCTTCTCATAACTAGTTACTACAAGAGCTAATTAACCTCCAAGACCAATACATAGTACATTGTGTACTAGAAGGGCTTAATTTGATTAGTTCAAGCATTTGGTATGGGAGGACAGACATAATCCTCCTACTCCTGGGGCAAATATGTCTTGATACCAAGTTCAGGGAATTAACATGATAATACCTCCTAAAGGAGTCATGGCCCATATATCTTTAGTCTACCCAAAAGTAAATCAGCTAACTGAGCCCAGTAATGCAAGAATGTCATGGTGCACTCAAGAAACACCATATAGAATTAGGCTAAAGTAAGAGCAAATGCAAAAACTAATAGATATCTTCTGGAGTGCAGGTAGCTTGCTATTGTCTTTAATAATTGCTATGTGTTAAATCTCCATTTTCTGAGCCAAACTACACTTTGTTCTCCCCACATTTATTTCCCTGAGTAACTTGGAGGAATAAGGAAAATCCAGAACTAGTAATAGGAGCCTGCTGCTGCTGCTGCTGCTGCTGCTGCTGCTGCTAAGTCACTTCAGTCATATCCGACTCTGTGAGACCCCATAGGCGGCCTCCTACCAGGCTCCTCTGTCCCTGGGATTCTCCAGGCAAGAACACTGGAGTGGGTTGCCATGTCCTTCTCCAATGCATGAAAGTGAAAAGTGAAAGTCAAGTCGCTCAATCATGTCCGACTCTTAGCAACCCCATGGACTGCAGCCTACCAGGCTCCTCCACCCATGGGATTTTCCAGGCAAGAGTACTGGAATGAGGTGCCATTGCCTTCTCCGAATAGGAGCTTAATGCATACTAAATAATAATGCTCACTACTGCCCTGTGAAATAACAGCTAGTCTAATTTGTAGGTAAGGAAACTACAGAACAGGCGGGTTGGGTAACCTTCTCCAGGTCACAGAGCAATTAAGGGTCAAAGTCAATTTTGGAAATTAGGTATATGTGAATCCAAAGCCTGTGTTCTAAACTTGGGTTTTACCATCTCTCAGGAGCATAAATTTCAGGCCTTTAACACTAGAGGTAAATATATTTAAACCAGTTTTCCAAGAATTTTTTTTCTGTCATAAATATCCTTTCTGCTTGCTTGAGTTATGGGCATGCCCTTCCAGCTAATGTACAACATCGGTTAGTCTAATGTAAGGCTGTTGCCAAGAGACACATCCTGTAGTTGAAATTGAATTGCATCTGAACAGCACATTTCCTTAGGAATCCTAATTAATCAATCAATGCTGATAGTTCTGATGATTATAGGTTGTGTTTTCTGACACTAAGGAAATGTCTTCCAAATCCTTTATTGCTATGGAGTAGTAAAAGGTACTTAGTGGACTCAATGTGGAACACAATGACCCAGAGAGGAAAAGGCACTATTTGATCTCCTTCTACATCAGGTATGAGCAACCTCAGAGACAAGAGCATGCTCAAAACATTGCTTTCTGATCACTCTGTGAATGAATCATAAAGTGGGCTTCACTTAAGCTTTCAATTTCCCCTGATTATCTA
The DNA here is from genome assembly GCA_006410875.1 of Neotragus pygmaeus. Classification (NCBI taxonomy): domain Eukaryota; kingdom Metazoa; phylum Chordata; class Mammalia; order Artiodactyla; family Bovidae; genus Neotragus; species Neotragus pygmaeus. The sequence goes on along the minus strand of SJYV01015603.1, from coordinate 1,395 downwards.
AGTGTTTCATAGCTTGGAGATGGTCGTATTTCTCCCAAAGATAATCTTAAAGTAAGAGAAGAGTCAGGAAGCATTGACTTGTTATACAATTTCAGAATTTAAGGTTTCTGTTTCAGGATATTTGTGAATGAAATTTGGACATTTTCTGACCTGTGCAATTGAGGCATTATGATTTTTTCTTTTGAATATGGTTATTTAAATACTATGTTGATGTATGGCAAAACCAATACAATACTGTAAAGTAATTAGCCTCCAATTAAAATAAATAAATTTATATTAAAAAATAAATACTATGGAGCTGATTGTGGCTCAGATCATGAACTCCTTATTTCCAAATTCAGACTTAAATTGAAGAAAGTAGGGAAAACCACTAGACCATTCAGGTATGACCTAAATCAAATCCCTTATGATTATACAGTGGAAGTGAGAAATAGATTTAAGGGACTAGATCTGATAGAGTGCCTGATGAACTATGGACAGAGGTTTGTGACATTGTATAGGAGACAGGGATCAAGACCATCCCCATGGAAAAGAAATGCAAAAAAGCAAAATGGCTGTCTGAGGAGGCCTTACAAATAGCTTTGAAAAGAAGAGAAGCAAAAAAGAAAGATATAAGCATCTGAAAACAGAATTCCAAAGAATAGCAAGAAGAGATAAGAAAGCCTTCCTCAGTGATCAATGCAAAGAAATAGAGGAAAACAACAGAATGGGGAGGACTAGAGATCCCATCAAGAAAATTAGGGATACCAAGGGAACATTTCATGCAAAGATGGGCTCGATAAAGAACAGAAATGGTATGGACCTAACAGAAGCAGAAGATATTAAGGAGAGGTGGCAAGAATACACAGAAGAACTGTACAAAAAGATCTTCATGACCCAGATAAACACGATGGTGTGATCACTCACCTAGAGCCAGACATCCAGGAATGTGAAGTCAAATGGGCCTTAGAAGGCAACATTATGAATAAAGCTAGTGGAGGGGATGGAATTCCAGTAGAGCTAGTTCAAATACTGAAAGATGATGCTATGAAAGTGCTGCACTCAATATTCCAGCAAATTTGGAAAACTCAGCAGTGGCCACAGGACTGGAAAAGGTCAGTTTTCATTCCAATCTCAAAGAAAGACAATTCCAAAGAATGCTCAAGCTACCTCACAATTGCACTCATCTCATATGCTAGTAAAGTAATGCTCAAAATTCTCTAAGCCAGGCTTTAGCAATACATAAACCATGATGTTCCAGATGTTCAAGCTGGTTTTAGAAAAGGCAGAGGAACCAGAGATCAAATTGCCAACATCCGCTGGACCATCAAAAAAGCAAGAGAGTTCCAGAAAAACATCTATTTCTGCTTTATTGACTATGCCAAAGCCTTTGACTGTGTGGATCACAATAAACTG
>SJYV01015590.1:0-36441 GCA_006410875.1 Neotragus pygmaeus | reverse complement strand
GAGAGCTGCTACTATGGGAATGCACAGACAGGGATCTTCTCCCAGCTTTGTCTTTAATTTGCCATGTGACCTCAAATCACTCTCTCTCTGGGTCTTGGTATCTTCAGTCATAAGATGAAGGGGCTGAATTTTCAGGTGGATTTTCCATTACTCTATACTGAAAAATATCCTGAGAAATAAACAAAGATATTTGGGTTCCTGTGTCAGAAAGGCAGCATTTGGAGGGCTGTCTAATACCACAAGACCTGGTGCAGTGCCTTGCATATCCTTGAAGCTCAGTATGTGCTTGTTACATAAAAAGTGGTCTTGATTTGTATTTGTAATTTAAACATTTTTTAAAAAAGCACCTTTCTTCTTAAAAAAGAGATGAAAGGACTGAACTAGATGCCCCTCTAGTTGTCCTCTATTCAGAACTTATATTTAGGTTTAATTATTCCTGCCTCTCCAGTGCCCCCCTCCCTCTTTCAGCCCTGCCCACTGTCACCTGCCCCCTAGGAAGGCACAGGGTCATATATGTGCTGCCACAAGTACATCTTGGGTGCTGTGATGCTGTGCTCCTTGCTGGTTGCCCACACTGACCCAAGGGCAGGCAGGGTGACCAGGATTCCATACAAGGTTCTGGATGTCGGTTTTCAGGGCTCTGCCAGGCCTGACCGTGCTGGAGATTCTCTGACTTCATACAGATCACATTTTTGTCATCTGCAAAGGGGAAGGACTGACTGAACTTGCCAGAGGCAGAGACAGTTGGCTGGCGCAGAAGTCCTCTTTAAGCCCAGCCTGCCTTTTGTTGCTGTTTAGTCACTAAGTCATGTCTGACTATTTCCCATCCTACGGACTGCAGCACACCAGGCTTCCCTGTCCTTCACTATTTCCTGGAGTTTGTTCAGATTCATGGCCATTGCGTCCATAATGCTATGTAACCATCTCATCCTCTGCTTTCAATCCTTCCCAGCATCAGGGTCTTTTCTGTTGAATCAACTCTTCACATCAGGTGGCCAAAGTGTTGGAGCTTCAGCTCTAGCATCCATCCTTCCAATGAATATTCAGGGTTGACTTCCTTTAGGATTGACTGGTTTGATCTCCTTGCAGTCCAAGGGATTCTCAGGAGTCTTCTCCAGCAGCACAATACAAAAGCATCAATTCTTTGATGCTCAGCCTTCTTTATGGTCCAACTCTCACATCCATACATGACTACTGGAAAAAACCATAGCTTTGACTATATAGATCTTTGTTGGCAAACTTATGTCTTTGCTGTGAATATGCTGTTTAGATTTGTCATGACTTTGCTTCCAAGGAGCAAGTGTTTTTTAACTTCATGGCTGTGGTCACCATCGGCAGTGATTTTGGAGCCCAAGAATATAACATTTGTCACTGCTTCCACTTCTTCCCCTCACCCTCATTAAGAGGCTCTTTAGTTCCTCTCCACTTTCTGCCATTAGAGTGGTATCATCTGCACATCTNGTGCTGGAGATTCTCTGACTTCATACAGATCACATTTTTGTCATCTGCAAAGGGGAAGGACTGACTGAACTTGCCAGAGGCAGAGACAGTTGGCTGGCGCAGAAGTCCTCTTTAAGCCCAGCCTGCCTTTTGTTGCTGTTTAGTCACTAAGTCATGTCTGACTATTTCCCATCCTACGGACTGCAGCACACCAGGCTTCCCTGTCCTTCACTATTTCCTGGAGTTTGTTCAGATTCATGGCCATTGCGTCCATAATGCTATGTAACCATCTCATCCTCTGCTTTCAATCCTTCCCAGCATCAGGGTCTTTTCTGTTGAATCAACTCTTCACATCAGGTGGCCAAAATGTTGGAGCTTCAGCTCTAGCATCCATCCTTCCAATGAATATTCAGGGTTGACTTCCTTTAGGATTGACTGGTTTGATCTCCTTGCAGTCCAAGGGATTCTCAGGAGTCTTCTCCAGCAGCACAATACAAAAGCATCAATTCTTTGATGCTCAGCCTTCTTTATGGTCCAACTCTCACATCCATACATGACTACTGGAAAAAACCATAGCTTTGACTATATAGATCTTTGTTGGCAAACTTATGTCTTTGCTGTGAATATGCTGTTTAGATTTGTCATGACTTTGCTTCCAAGGAGCAAGTGTTTTTTAACTTCATGGCTGTGGTCACCATCGGCAGTGATTTTGGAGCCCAAGAATATAACATTTGTCACTGCTTCTACTTCTTCCCCTCACCCTCATTAAGAGGCTCTTTAGTTCCTCTCCACTTTCTGCCATTAGAGTGGTATCATCTGCACATCTGAGGTGGTTGGATATTTTTCCTGGACTTTGGGAATCCCCCACCCCTCAAAAATAGGCATATGTTCTCTTGCCCCAGAAATTAGCCTGAAGGGCGCCTACCTCTAGAGACTGCTGGAGAGGGATTGTGAGTTCCCACATTAGACCTTTACTGTCCCTTAGAACATTCACCAGCTTATGGGAAAGACAGAGTGGTTAAAAGACAAAGGGGGCTGGAATTCCAGCGGTGCAGCTGGCCTAGCTTCATGACGGGAGATTAAAGACGATTTTGCTGCTCTGGGCCAACCCTCCCTGGGCAATTCAATGCAGTTCCACAAGGACCTCTAGCGGCTGTCTAGTCAAATTACAGTTTCCCTGGCTCTTGCACAGCTGGCTGCCTGGGCTGACCCCTGAGCAGCTTTAACCCTGCTCCGCCATGGCACACACCTACACGTGATGGGAGAGGGTTTGCCCCAAGGCCCAGAGAAGACCAGTGACCGACACATGACAGGGGAGGCCTTCCTGAAGTGTTAATACTGAGAGAATGGCTGGCTCTTTTCTCCTCCACTCCCCAGTGTAGCCATGTCTTGAGACGCTGTGGACCATCCCGCATGGTGATGGAGACTAACCGATGTTTAGCCACCCCTCCCATCCTAGGCATCATCCCCGCCTACCACAGGGACCCTCTCACAGAGCATTCGCACAGGGCACCGGCACAGTGTTTGAGCTGGGGTTTGAAGGCTTCAGAGCTCACACCCTTTCCTGTGCGCTGCTGGCCCCGAGAGATGTCAGCATACCACCTGTGAAAACCTGGGGTTTTCTTACAAAGAAAAAGAATTTCTTGCCAATGATTTTTTTACTACACGTCTTTAATACAAATGGCAAGACATTTCTTCAAAACATCCAGACGTCACCAGCAGCTGAAAGGTCATTGGATTCTTGGGGAAAGAGCTAGATTTAAGGACAGGGCCTGACAGGCAACTGTGTGAACTCCCTCAGCCTGACTATCTGGGAACTCCAACCTTCTCCCCAAAGTAAGAAAAATAATGTGTCTTCCACCTACTTCTTGGGCTGTTGCAAGGATTAGATAAAAATGCTGTGAATGAACCTATTTTATAAAAATAAGTCTTATGACAATCATAACATTTATTTTTGAGAAAACTCAACCTGAAATTACCAACTGATATTCGAATAAAGGGAAGAAAAGCAACGAGTGTTTATTGAGTTTGACTCAGCAGGTAAAGAATCTGCCTGCAAAGCAGGAGACACAGGAGACTCGAGTTCAATCCCTGGGTCGGAAAGAGCCCCTGGAGGAGGAAACAGCAACCCACTCCAGTATTCTCGCCTGAAAATCACGGGGACAGTGTAGCCTGGTGAGTTAAAACCGAAAGGTCACAGAGAGTCGGACATGACTGAGCCGCTAAGCACACACAGGTAGTGTTACCATTACCTGGGGGCTTCCCACCTGGTTCAGTGGTAAAGAATTCGCCTGTCAATGCAGGAAATGCAGGTTCCATCACTGAGATGAGAAGATCCCCTGAAGGAGGAAATGGCAACCTGCTCAAGTATTNAAGGATTAGATAAAAATGCTGTGAATGAACCTATTTTATAAAAATAAGTCTTATGACAATCATAACATTTATTTTTGAGAAAACTCAACCTGAAATTACCAACTGATATTCGAATAAAGGGAAGAAAAGCAACGAGTGTTTATTGAGTTTGACTCAGCAGGTAAAGAATCTGCCTGCAAAGCAGGAGACACAGGAGACTCGAGTTCAATCCCTGGGTCGGAAAGAGCCCCTGGAGGAGGAAACAGCAACCCACTCCAGTATTCTCGCCTGAAAATCACGGGGACAGTGTAGCCTGGTGAGTTAAAACCGAAAGGTCACAGAGAGTCGGACATGACTGAGCCGCTAAGCACACACAGGTAGTGTTACCATTACCTGGGGGCTTCCCACCTGGTTCAGTGGTAAAGAATTCGCCTGTCAATGCAGGAAATGCAGGTTCCATCACTGAGATGAGAAGATCCCCTGAAGGAGGAAACGGCAACCTGCTCAAGTATTCTTGCCTGGAAAATCCCAGGGGAGCTTGGACAGAGGAGCTTGTCGGGGTACATTCCATGGGGTCACAACAAGTCGGACACAATTGAGTGACTAAACACACATATACACCGCTACATAAGAGCTGCCAATTAAAATTACAAAGTACTATCTTTACCTGTAAGTTCAGCATAGAGTGAACACTTTCACAGACTCTTTGCAGGGCTGTTCATTGACACAGTCTTAGGGGCAATGTATAATAGATCCCACCAGCTTTTGGCTTGTGTATTCCACTGCTGGGAATCTCTCTAAGGAAACAAACAGAGATGTGGAAAATACTTCATGCATAAAGATATCTTTCTTAAAACAAGGAAAAATTGGAAGTAATTTAAATGGTCGAATACTGGAGAAAGTGGTAACAGTCCTTAACTTTGGCCTGTCCAGTCTCCCTTCAGTTAACATAGCTTCTTTTTTTCCTTTCAGGAGCTCCACTTCAAAATTTGTCTGATCCATGTGGTTCTGAACAGTACTGAGCTGAACTGTCAACTGCAGGGAAAGACACAGGATGGAGACCTGGCCAATGAACGCATTCCGAGACACAGATCATCCAGGAATGGCTCCCATGGCTGGGAAAGAGCCATCTTTTTTCCCCTAAGATTGCTGACTTCAGTTAAAACCAACACAGTGGAAAGAGGAGCCAGGAGATGAAGAGTTGGTTCTGAAGGAATATTTTAAGGCCAATGAACTCTTCTTTTTGCTTAAACTACTTTGACTCAGGTTTCTGTCACTATCAACAGAGTGCTAACACAGATCATTATTTGGTAGCTGAAAGAGATTAATATGATAAAATATTTGCAACCATTCTAAACCATCTTCACGAATGGTTTCTAGTAACATAAGCTTATGATAAAGTGAAGCGTGATACACAATCAACATATAACATGATCTTTATAGTTAAACATTTCCTGGGAGCAAAGATGTTTCTTCTAAGAAAACACATCAGAACACTAGCAGTCATGCTGGCTGGTGAGATTGTTAACTTTTAAACTTTTATTTTGTGTATTTTCTGTACAAAGATACATGCATGCAGGCCAAGTTGCTTCGGTCATGCCCGATTCTTTGTGACCCCAGGGACTGTAACCCACCAGGCTTCTCTGCCCATGGAATTCTCCAGGCAAGAATACTGGATTGGGTAGCCACTCCCTTATCCAGGGGATCTTCTCGACCCAAGGATCAAACTTGGGTCTCCTGCATTGCAGGCAGATTCTTTATCATCCGAGCCACCAGGGAAGCCCCCACAAAGATATATATCTTACAATAAGTAATAAGGGAAAATTAAGAAAAAGATACAATTTTACTGGTTATTTTATACCTTCCTTAATTTCCAAAAGGACCTAAGTTACCATTGTCTTCTCAGATGAAAATATATAGAGCTTTTTGAAGTGACAGTTTGGAATTTCCCTTACAATATTGACCTACCAGTTTTGCACCAAGTAGAACTTTTTTTTTTCCCCCACTTCTAAATCTGAAGACATGCCCCCCTACAGAAAAGTAGAGTCTCCTCTTCAATGATTTTGTGATCTTCAGTCTGACTGTGACTAAGAAGGAAAACGTGACAGGAACAACCTCCAGTCAGAATATGTATGCACTGATCTCATGGAGCTGAACCTCAGGTCATAAAGGTCCCCACTCCACCTCATACTCGAAAGGAATCCAGAGCTGGACTAAAAGACAGAATGAACCATGACTATTGGCCACAGTCTAGTAAAGATAAATGGCCTTGACCAGCGAAGCACAAATCCAAGGTGAAGGCAACATCTGCCAGGCACAGCCCCCTGGACTTAGAAACTCAGGGTTAAGCCACTCCCTCTCCCTACTTCGGATCTTCTCTTTACTTGATCAGGGCCTGCCTTGCTTTCTGGGCCAAAGCTAGTCCGAGTCCAAAACACTCGTCCCCTCTCTCTTTCGGGTCAGGGTTCTGCCCCAGTTCCGCAGCAGGTAATGCAGCACAGGACAGGAAGGGGTAAATCCACGACAGCCGCCAGCAGCAGCACAGGCCAGGCCTCAGCTTCTCTCCTTTGCTCTGCTGGGCTACTTTCACTCCAGGGTCCTCTTATCGAGGTCATCCATCCCATGCCAGCCCATGGTGGACTTGATCAGCTCTGCTGTAGTCCCCTCTTACTCACGGTTTTGCTTTCTGCAGTGTCAGTTACCAGTGGCCAACCTCAGTCCAAAAATGTTAAATGAAAAATTCCAGCAATAAACAATTTGTGCATTTTGTGTGTGCTGTTTTGAGTAGCGTGATGAAATCTCATACCATGAATCATCCCTTTGCCCAGCAAATTGACGCTGTGTGTACCCATCACTTAGTAGTAGTAGTCTTGATATCATGGTGCTTGTGTTCGAGTTACCCTTATGTTACTTAATAATGGTCCTAAATACAAGGGTAATGTTGGCAATTCATATAGTCTGTCAATTCAGTTCAGTCGCTCAGTAATGTCCGACTCTTTGTGACCCCATGATTTATAAATTAAACTTTATTGTCTGTATGTATAGGAAAAGAACATAGTACATATAGGTTTGGTACAACCCTGGGTTTCAGGCACCTGCAAGGGCTGGGGACAGTTTTGGAAAAGATCCCCATGTATAAGCGGGAGATTATTTTTGTTTAGTCACTAAGTCATGTCCGACTTTTGTGACCCCATGGACAGTATAGTCTGCCAGGCTCTTCTGTCCGTGGGATTTCCCAGGAAAGAATACTAGAGTGGGAGAGTGGGTTGCCATTTCCTTCTCCAGGGTATCTTCCTGACCCAGGGGTCGAACCTGTGTCTCCTGCATTATAGACAGATTTTTTTGCCACCGAGCCACCTGGGTAAGCATGTGGAAGATAACTGTACAAGAAATCATCATTTGCACAAAAAATGGTCTACAGTGCCCCCTGGTGATCAATCAGAACATAGTACCTGTTAGTCGCTCAGTCGTGCCCGACGCTTTGCGATCCCATGGACTGCAGCTCTCCAGGCTCCTCTGTCCATGAGATTTTCCAGGCAAGGAAACTGGAATGGGTTGCCATTTCCTTCTCCAGGGGATCTTCCCAACCCAAGGATCAAACCAGGGTCTCCTGCACTGCAGGCAGATTCTTTACCAACTGAGCTACAAGGGAAGCCCCGTCAGACTTAATTTGCACATTCAATTAAAAAGGAAGCCATAGCACCTTCAGTGAAAAAGTGGTTGACTCTCCTCTGTGATAACTGGATCTTACTTGAATACAGGTATTTTTATATGGTATCAAATGATGAAGAGAAAATTCACAATAACTGAGAAAAGGGAGAAATACAGATAGACACTCTCAATTTAATTCTATCACAAGTTACCTTGGCGCCCAAGGCCCTGAGGAAAGACCCTTGACAAAGCCTGCATTCTGGTAAACCTCCAAATTTTAAGACACAATGAATCGTTTACCAATAGGAAAGGGTCAAGTTATTCACTTTAAGCTTTAAATCACCCAGAAGTTAATTTAACAACCTGCTAAAACACAAAGGGATTTCGGCAGTGGACGATGAAAAAAAGTGCAATAAATATTACCATCTCTGTGTAAGAAAATAAATACAACACATTTCATGAAAATAATGCTTTTTATTATTAATGCTTTGAGTAAGAAACCTATTCCACCAAGTTTAAGACACATCATTTTTCTTAAAGAGAAGCTGTTTGCTGGATTTCAGGTAAGTTCATTTTGTAGTTTCAAACTCATATTCAACTTCCTTTCTCTTAGCCATTTAAGGATTCAGTTGCTTGATTCCTGACACTCCTCTTATAAAGGATCTCATAGTCTTCTAAAATCATATCTATGGGTAATAAAAGCAAACAGTTTCTCCCCTTCTGAAGAAATGCGATTTTTAAACCGTGTTGTCCCACCTCTGATGACCTGATTTAGGCAGTAACAGCATTAGAAGCCCCTTAGAGATCTGAAGAAGTTGAAAAAGGCTTAGGCCATTACTGAGAGAGGTGGAAGATGGATTTTGGCTCTGGTTGAACCTGGTCCATGTCCGGGTTGACATTAAGAAATGTTATAAAAGAACACAAGAAATAACTTACACATAAAATGCCCCCTCTTTTTCTTTCATAATCCTCTTTTGGGACGGAAAAAAAAAATGTGTGCTTGTGTATATGTATTTTGAGTGGAAGAAACTAATTACACAGTGTCCACTTAGCTAGGGAAATCAAATTCAGAAAATTTTATGAACTTCCTTTATTAAGTTAAATTAAGGAAGTTTTATCATCCTTTGTTCTAGATATTTATCACTTTAGACTTGAGGTTTTTTTTTTTTAATGTTCTGTATAAGAGATAGTTTTGCCTTGTGTTGGATTAACAACACCCAGGACTGTCAAACATAAGTGGACCATGAGTGGGATGCTTCACTTGTGTTTCATCATTGTTTGTCTTGGCAAGATTTATCCAGGTGCATTGTAATAGGAGCCCTTAATACAGACTCAGGCAGCAGTTATGGGGGCGTGGCCCTCTCCCCAGCACAGCGGTTTTTAGGAATTGAGAACACATACTTGAGTACTTTTGAATGCCAATGGTCAATCTAAAACTGGTAACTCTTCCTCTTCAAGGAGCACTGTTGGCAAACTATTTGGAATTAATGGAATAAAACGCTGATCATAAAGTAAGACATGTCTCTATGAAAATGGCTTCAAAATATGAAAAAATATATAATATATCCAACAATCTCATCTTCCAAGAAATCCAGTAATAATCCAACTCAATTTTGTAAGCAAGCAAGCAAAGAAAGAAAACTGGCTAGTCTTCTGGCATACTTTCCATAGAAAAACAGTAAGTGCTTCAAATCTTTGTGAAACTTCCTAAGAAATTTCACGCATGAGGTTAAATTCGCCATATACTGCTTCACCTAGAGAGGGGAAGAGAGAGGAAGAAAAATTATTTCATTAAACTGAGTTGACAAATCAAAAGTTAACTCATTTTTAGGAAAGGCTAGAGACATTTCTGATCTAAAAGTTTTAAGATCTCAAGTTAATTTTGGCCACTTAGTGTAGTAAAGAAAAATCTGAGTTTGCTAAAATGCAAAAAATTCACCACTAAATTGAGTCCTGGTTTAGGGTCAGGCATAGGGTCTTCATCTCAGCTCTCATCCCACCTCTCCAAGCATGACGCTGATACACTTTAGCAAGCGCTGCCAGGACAAAACACTGATCAGCAGCTGAAGCTATTGTGATTATCTCATTCAAGAATATTGGAAGAGTTAAAAACAAATGAGAACAGAAGGGGTCCCAAACATTAAAGCAAAAGAGCAGCAGTCATCCAGCACTCAGCCGGGGGAGGTGATCCTGATCCATTTTCCCACTGTGGCCCTGACCACGGACATGAGGAAATCCATCTCCAGGTAAGGGAGGGCGGGCAAGTTTGCAATTCATTGACCTCTCCTTACCTCCGTCTTTCCCCAGAGGCCTGCTGCTCAGACTTAACAGTGAGAGGAGGCAATTGCTGATACTTATCAGAACTGCTTGCCCAAGCACCTCTACAAATACTTCTGGTAAGCATTACCACCTTCCATTCAACATGAGTCTAGCAAGAGAAGGACTATTGTGCACTCTCTTGGGCTATTAACCAGTCCTGATGGCAAACTTGGTGGGTGGAACGGTGACCCACTCCTGGGTTCTGAAGTGGGTAGGAGTTAGAAGCATCTGTTCCAGAAGGTCACATTCAAGGTACTGCCCATTCTTAGGATTCTCACATCCTGTCTCAGGAGGGGTCACACCCTGGGATAGTCTTCTGCCCTCCTCTCACAAGGACAGAAAAAAATGCGTCCTCTTATCTCCAAGCTGCAGAAAAGGCCCATTCATCCATGTTAACAAAATAGAAACCTCAAATTTATCTTTTTCATTGATTTATTCAATGTGCAGACTTATGGGTTTTCTTTTCCAGTTTTACTTTGTTATTAAAGCAAACATTGCCCTCTGGCATGTAATTTAGACAAAGATAACTGTACTTCAGAGACTGTTATGGCCTGTAAAAATGAACTTTAACCTTGAGGAGTGGGCCTGTCATCTTACTGACCATCCTCCTTGATAATTTGTTGCCTAGCCATAATGTTATAATTGCTATCTCTGTCTTCCTTCCTGAAAAGATGGCTTTTCAGGTCCAGAACACAATCACTGGCCTGGACCTCTTCTCCTGCAGGCACAATAGCAGAATAAATGCCATGACTGTTTGATTCATTTTTGTTTTTGTTAGATTCTTTATTCAAACAAGTCAAGAATCTTTGTCTCAAGGGATCAGCCTGACAAGTAGACAGTGTATATTAAACACCTACTCTGTGCCATGCACTCTCCTAGGTTCAGTTTGGAATGAAAAACCAAAACTAAAACCTGAGTTTTGCTGTGAAGAGATTTAGTCATGATGGAAAGGCAATGGTTCACCAATAGATCTGTTATACAATATAATAAGGCAGAAGAAATGAATGCTGAGAATTTAAGCCCAAACCTGAGCTGCAACCTACAAAGTCTAGCTTAGCATGGACACGCTCACCTCCACAAACAGCAGCCAGTCTGTCACAAGCAGAAAGTTTAAATTACACTGGAATTGGAGCCTGGCCAGCTACCAGTGATGTGAGCAGCGGGGCAGCACAACCTCCTTTAGAAACACGGTGATGGTTCTGGAGCTGGAATGCTGGGCTTTGAATCCCAGCACTATTGCTTCCTAAAACTTTAAGCAAGTTTCTGACTTTTCTGTGCATCAGCTCTCCATCAGAAAAAAACAAAGGAAAAAAGACTACCTAACTCATAGGACTGCGGTGAGTTGAGTGAGTTCAGACATGGGAAGCCGCCAGTTAGCACCAGCCGACAATGCCCACCAGACGCTGCTGCTGCTGCTGTTATTGCTGCTGATACTGTCATCACCATCCGCGAGGCCTTGAGGCTGCCAGACAGGCCAACACGACCCGTGTCGCCTGGGAAAAGTACCAGTCCCTTGTATTCCTTCATTTGAACCCTAACCTAATTTCAAAAAATTTGATCACAACCTTCTTTCCCACCCTTTCCCATCTTCAGGTTATGTTCTTCTCTCATTCTCTCTGATTGCTCCTTCCAGCCAAGTGTCCATTTCCTGGCAGGATATACCACACACTCCCACAGGCACTACAAGACCAGGGCCTGAGGATCTGGGTCACATGCTCAGACTGCATGTGAATCCTTCACTATGGGTAAAGTACCCGGGTCTGATTCTCATGAGAAAATGCCATCAAGGGTCAGAACTAGGCTCCATAAGCACAGACCTAAGACAGGGTCTTGGGAATTCCCTGGTAGCCCAGTGATTAGGACTCAGCTCTTTCTCTGTTGTGGCCCAGGTTCAAACCCTGATCAGGGAACTAAGATACTACAAGTCATGAGGTGCAGGCAAAAAAAAAATATATATATATAGTCTCCACCTGATGTCCTAACTTGTAGATAGAGTTCAGGGTGTCTCTGATGGGGAAAAACTGGGATGGAAAGAGGTTTTCATTTTCATTAAGCTCTAACTGAAATGTATTATTCTCTTTAATGATGAATGCAGGCAATAAAAAAAGTGGTGACAGTGTATCTGTGATGGCCACTGGCAGAAATATAGAAATTACAGATGCTTTCATATCATGACACTGTTGCTGCCAATGTCTTAAAATATTCACTTCTCACTACTCTGAAAGTACAGAAAGGTTATGGACTCTCTACTGGAACTTACCATTTAACGTATTCATTAAAAAGCCAATATATTACTATATATCCCATATTTTATATACCCCACATTTTATAAAATATTTTTATAAATGTATTTCCATATAGTTGGTTTCTTTTGTAATCTTATGTACTTTATGTACTATAAAATACTATTCCCAGGGGAGTCATAGGCCTTACCAGCTTGCCAAAATGATCCATGGTACAGGAAATGGTTAAGACCCGTTTGCTTTAGAAGATTGAGGACCACTGATAAGGGCTGCAATATTAGAAAGACGGAAGATGTATAAATACTTACTGAGATGTGGCGTTATAATATTCTGCAGGTGTCACTATTTTTGGTCCACCAAAGTAGTCCAGGACCCAGATATTGGTTATATTCAACTTAGCGAAGAACCAATTATGGCTAGATGGCCAGGTTTTCATCTCAGGGTGTCGAATGAATAATGAATTCTTTGCAACATCCATTTCTGTTTCACTCACCTAAAAGACATATAAAATAAACCTACTCATAGCAATGACATTTTGTTTTCTTGGCTGTTAAGAATATGTGATTCTAGCATTCCACAAACCCTAAAGAGTTTATTTAGTTATAAATTCTGATTTTTAAAATTATTATTTCTAAAATTGATTATTGATCAATAATTGACATATAACTCTGCATTAGTTTTAGGTGTATACAATACAAAGATTTGATATATGCATACCCTGCAAAATAATCACAGGTTTAGTTAACGTTCATCACCACACATAGTAGTAATTTTTTCTTGCCTTTTTTCCCCTTTGTGCTGAGCACTTTTAACATCTACTACAAAGTTTGATCTTAAGCAATCAAGAGGCAGTAAAAGAAGCTTGAAGAAATGCAGAGGACAATGGAGATTTCAAATGTTGGTGATGACATATACTATAATGATGTGGGAAACCATCATGAGTACCAGTTTTCACTGTGAAATAGCAATTTTGAGCTATCAGAGTTATTAGCACAAAGTACTATAAAAAATATTGCTGGTGATTATGCTGTGTAACATTAGCACTTTTATCCCACTGCATGCATATGTTAAACACATAGATGGGTGCACTTAAAGGATATGTCTTGAGAAGAAGCACAATGGAACTCAAGTGCATCTGCTGCCCTCCCCTTTCTCTGACCACTGAAGAACACTCAGCTCCAGAAATGCAGCCACATGGAATTTTGAGACCATGATTAAAACCTATCTGAGGTATTCATGGAGAAGGCGATGGCACCGCACTCCAGTACTCTTGCCTGGAAAACCCCATGGACGGAGGAGCCTGGTAGGCTGCAGTCCATGGGGTCGCTAAGAGTTGGACACGACTGAGTGACTTCACTTTCCCTTTTTACTTTCATGCATTAGAGAAGGAAATGGCACCCCACACCAGTGTTCTTGCCTGGAGAATCCCAGGGACGGGGGAGCCTGGTGGGCTGCCGTCTATGGGGTCGCACAGTCGGACACGGCTGATGCGACTTAGCAGCAGCACCAGCAGCAGCAGCAGAGGTATTCCTGATTGACAAGGTCAAGAAGTCTGCCTACTGGCTTAGCAATCAGATCAGTCCTCATGACACCTTGCCCTTTGCCCTTCCCACTGTTTTATTTAACCTCTTCTCTCTAGCACTCACCCCCGACTATCTAAATTTACTTCTAGTATTTAATATAGATACTCTCCCTTGTCTTCAATTTTTTTAATTTATTTTTAATTAGAGGACTAGTTGCTTTACAATATTGTGTTGTTTTCTGCCATACATGAACATGAATGAGCCATGCATACAAGTATGTCCCCTCCCTCATGAACCTCCACCCCACCCCTCCAGGTTGTCACAGAGCATCAGGCTGAGCTCCCTGTTCTATACAGCAACTTCCTATTGGCGCTCTGTTTTACACATGGTAATGTATATATTCCAATGCTACTCTCTCAATTCATCCCACCCTCTACTGCCCCCTCTATGTCCATAAGCCTGTTCTCTATGTCTGAGTCTCTATTCCTACTCTGCAAATAGCTTCACCAGTACCATTTTTCTAGATTCCATATATATGCATTAATATACATTTTCCTCTGACTTACTTCACTGTAGGTTCATACACCTCACTAGAACTGACTCAAATTCATTCCTTTTTATGACTGAGTAATATTCCATTGTATATACGTACACATCTTCTTTATCCTTCATCTATCAGTGAACATCTAGGTTGCTTCCATGTCCTGGCTATTGTAAATAGTGCTACAATGACAACTGGGGTACATGTGTCTTTTCCAATTACAGTTTTCTTAGGGTATATGCCCAGTAGTGGGATTGTTGGGTCATATGGTAGTTTTATTCCTAGTTTTTAAAGAAATCACCATACTGTTCTCCACAGTGGCCGTTGTCAATCTACATTCCCACCAACAATACAAGAGGGTTCCCTTTTCTCCACATCCACTCTAGCATTTATTGTTTGTAGATTTTTTGATGATGGTCATCCTGATTGGTGTGAGGTCATATCTCACTGTAGTTTTGATTTGCATTTCTCTAATAATAAGCAATGTTGAGCATGTTTTCATGTGTCTATTAGCCATCTGGATGTCTTCTTTGGAGAAATGTCTGTTTAGGTCTTCTGTCCATTTTTTAAATTGGGTTTTTGTTTTTCTGTTGTTGAGCTGCATGAACTGCTTGTGTATTCTGGAGAGTAATTGCCAGGAGCCACCACAGGAGATCTCACCCATGACAAAGGTCATGCGGAGAAGACCTGACAGGCAAAGGCAGATCAGGACTTCTGTCTGTCTACTGTTTACTATATTATGCCTTTCAGCCACTCTTCTGATAGCAGGGGGCTATCCCCGACCACCTTTCTCTGGAGAAAATCAACTTAGGGCTCTAAGTTGATAAGTCTCCTGGGCATGAAAGGAATATTTCTATTCTAACCCCTCTGTTGGCATTCTAGCTTGCTTGACAGGTTTTTCCTTACTCTTACAACTAATGCACATGATTGTTTACAAACTTCCCAACCATGAAAGGCATGGGAAGCCTAAACATTCTAAAAGTCCTAATGGGCATAGTGCCCTTTAAGGGGTGAAAAATTATTAGAATAGTACTGGTAAAGGGCTTCATTATTGGGCCAGTGCTTGCTGCCAAGTTTCCATATCCCTTATCCATTATGCACCTGGGAGTGCATTAGTTAACATAGTTGGAATGTAAGAAAAACAAGTAGTAGCCTTGGAATTAACCACATCAGACCTTTGAGCTAATAAGTTCTTTCTTTGTTGTAACCCACTGCACCTTTGCTCCATGAGAATGTAACTCTGTTTAGTACTTTCTGAGGCTGACACAGATTAGAGGTATAAAGAAAAAACACTTCAAGGGAAAACAAGTTTTCTGGCTGACCAACCTTTATCAAAAAAGGGTCATAAAATGTCAACAGGCCTCTAGGCCAGAAGATACTGTGCATAATATAAGACCCTTGTTTATAGAAAGGCACACAGAAAAAAATCTTGGTTTTGATAAGGGCCAAACTGCTGGAGTGTTGGTTTCGATAAGGGCAAAACTGCTGGAGTGTTTGGACTGACTCTGCGTGACCTTGCATCTTTCATTTCCCTCTATGTACAAGTCAGGATATAAAAGCTCCTTTTGAAAATAAAGTTACGGGCCTTGCTCACCAAAGCTTGCTCTCCCTGTGTCATTCATTCACCGATGCCATTCATCTTGAGGGTATCCCTGGACTCTGCTGAGGCTGGACTCCGGCAAGTAATCCTTTGTCAGTTGCTTCATTTGCAATTGTTTTCTCCCATTCTAATGGCTGTCTTTTCAACTTGTTTATGGCTTCTTTTGCTGTGCAAAAGCTTTTAAGATTGATTAGATTCCATTTGTCCATTTTTGTTTTTATTTCCATTACTCTAGGAGATGGTCATAGAGGATCTTGCTGCGATTTATATCAAAGCGTGCTCTGCCTATGTCTTCCTCTAAGAGTTTTATAGTTTCTGGTCATCTTTAAGCCATTTTGAGTTTATCTTTGAGTATGGTGTTAGGAAGTGTTCTAATTTCATTCTTTTTCATGTAGCTGTCCAGTTTTTCCAGCACCACTTCTTGAAGAGATTATTTTTTTTCCATTGTATAATTCTGCCTCCTTTGTCAAAGATAAGGTGCCCATAGACATGTAGGCTCATCTCTGGGCTATCTTGTTCCATTGGTCTGTATTTCTGTTTTTGTGGTAATACCATACTGTCTTGAAGACTGTTGCTTTTTGTCTGAAGTCAGGAAGATTGATTCCTCCAGCCCTAATCTTCTTTCTCAAGGTTGCTTTGGCTATTCATGGTCTTTTGCATTTCCATACGAATTGTGAAAATTTTTTATTCTAGTTCTATGAAAAATGCCACTAGTAATTTGATTGGGATTGCACTGAATCTATAGATTACTTAGTCATTTTCACAATATTGATTCTTTTGATCCAAGAACCTGACATATCTCTCCATCTGTTTATGTCCTCTTTGATTTCTTTCATCAATGTCTTATAGTTTTCTGTATATGGCTCTTTTCTCTCATTAAGTAGGTTTATTTCTAGGTATTTTATTCTTTTTTGTTGCAATGATGAATGGGATTGATTCCTTAATTTCTCTTTCTGATTTTTCATTTTTAGTGTATAGGAATGAAAAGGGATTTATGTGTATTGATTTTGTGCATACTCTCTTGCTAACATACTTACTCTGCTTTCTGCTCTAAGCCACTGTTAAATACGGAGACAAGGAATCCAAACATGGGAAATATTATACAGTGTACAACATGGTCAGGAGTATGAACTTAGAGCAGATGTTCCTTATATAGGAGCTTAATAGCTGTTACATCTGTTCAGCTTCAAAAAATAGTTCCTTTTTCTTATTGAACATCTATCTGCTCAATATCTTATTGAACACCTACATGAAAGTAACCAATTAAAACCTTTAGTTTTTATGAAATTACTTTACATATTAGAATATATTCTAACTCTGTACCTCAATCACAACTTTTATTTTATTCCCAAAATATGTCTTCCTTCACTGTTAATAACGATGATCTTCTAAAACCAGTATCTGGTGCCCTCCGCTTCTGCCGGTGCTGCTCCCGTGCCCTCTGCGCTTCCCGCGCCCTCTGCAGCTACCCGCGCCGCCGCTGCCACCGCCGGGTCCCAAAGCGCGGCCCCGCTGAAGAGCGCGCCGGCCTGCTGCCCAGGAGCGCTGCGCGGCGAAGAGCGGCGCCGCAGAGTGGGCGGGCGGGCGCTTGGGTGGACCAGCGTGCCATGGCCGACCAGAGACGCGCTCACTCTCCACCTCTGGGGAGTCCCTGTACCACGTACTGGGGCTGGACAAGAACGCAACCTCGGATGACATTAACAAGTCCTACCGGAAGCTGGCCTTGAAACACCACCCTGACAAGAACCCTGATAACCCGGAGGCTGGGGACAGGTTTAAGGAGATCAACAACGCCCACGCCATCTTGACGGACGCCACGAAAAGAAACATCTATGACAAGTATGGCTCACTGGGGCTCTACGTGGCCGAGCTGTTCGGGGAGGAGAACATGAACACCTACTTCATGCTCTCCAGCTGGTGGGACAAGGCCCTGTTCATCTTCTGCGGGCTCCTCACCTGCTGCTACTGCTGCTGCTTCAACTGCTGCTACTGCTGCTGCTTCAACTGCTGCTTCAACTGCTGCGGTGGCATGTGCAAGCCCAAGGCGCCGGAGCGGGGGGAGACCGAGTTCTATGCGTCCCCTGAGGCCCTGGAGGCGCAGCTGCAGTCCGGCGAGAGGGAGGCCACAGACACGCCATCGTCATCCAGCCGGCTCCTGTCACGGAGCGCACCCAGCTCATGGCTGATTCCCACCCCGGCTACCACACCGACGGGTTCAACTAAGTCCAAGATCAGTCAGCACCTGGCCACTCAACCTTAGAATCATGAACTGTAGTCACAGAGATGGCGTGGGAGCCACCCTGGCCCCACGAGGGCCGCGCAGACCCGCCTCTGTGCCCGCCCATCCACCCTCGACACATGCAGTATTTGCAGTAGTTTGCTGCTGCTGCTAAGTCGCTTCAGTCGTGTCCGACTCTGTGCGACCCCATAGACGGCAGCCCACCAGGCTCCCCTGTCCCTGGGATTCTCCAGGCAAGAACACTGGAGTGGGTTGCCATTTCCTTCTCCAATGCATGACAGTGAAAAGTAAAAGGGAAGTCGCTCAGTCGTGTCTGACTCAGCGACCCCATGGACTGCAGCCTGCCAGGCTCCTCCATCCATGGGATTTTCCAGGCAAGAGTACTGGAGTGGGGTGCCATTGCCTTCTCTGTAAAGCAGTTTCTGCTGCTGCTGCTGAGTCCCTTCAGTCGTGTCCGACTCTCTGCGACGCCATAGACGGCAGCCTACCAGGCTCCCCGGTCCCTGGGATTCTCCAGGCAAGAACACTGGAGTGGGTAAAGCAGTTTACCCACAGACACGCCATACGGTCAAAATAAAATATAAAATAAAAAATAAAACCAGTATCTGTTCTTACATGATATTTACCTTGATAACAGTTCCTGATAGTATTATGTGAGCACAGAGGGGACTCTGGGGATCAAATCCATATTTCCTGCAGAAACTAGTCTCTGCCAAAGACATAGTCAATGTAGCATATGGATTCTCCTGTAGAGAGAAAATGAAGACCTCTCATGTGAAATATTGTCTCTGAGAGGTAATAAATTTCACACGTTGCATTCACATTGTCCCCAGAACTTGACGATTCTTTCAGGAAACAATGAATTGGAAAATACCACCTTCCACTTGGGAAAATTACTACTTGGATAGAGATTGATCTTTATCCTTTCTCCAGAAAAAAAGTGTTTTGGAGGTTGTTTCATATTTTAAGTAACTAACTTGGTAAGAATTATGTTAAACACTTTTCTTTTTCTTAGACTCCTAATTTGTCCCATACTTACCAGAGGAATTATAACTACATTACCACCCAAATACAAGACTGATCTCCAACCTTCACTGAAAGCTAAAGGATTAGACTAATGTGAAACTAATACATAAAAATATCACAGTGGTTCAACTAGCTAATTGCACAATTTAAGCAAGAAAGTAGCTGAATCATGCTTCTTGGTTATCTTATGCTAGCAGAAACCGTCATGTGATTTCAAAACTGGAGAAGTTGCTCACTCCTGTTCTAGCAGTAAGAGAATTCTTAAATTAAAAATGTGATATAAGCAAAATTCCTAATTCTTTCTTATTCAGAAATTAGCTTCATAAAAGGCACTGTTGACAGATTACAGCAAAATTCACATGCTACATTTAGTGTTTTAAACCTCAAATGTCTTGTGTGTGGGATTTTGCCATCTCACAGTGACCCATCAAAACAGTGAGTCATAAAGAGATCTCTGTGGAATTATTAGGCCAAAAATTTGCTGTCAACAAAATCTATTAGGCAAGGCACTAGGGAGACCAAAAATAGGGGACGGGGAGCCTCAGACAAGGTCTTTCCCTTCTCTGTGAGTTTATAATCTGGTTGAAAAGTCGAACATAAACGTTTAAAAATGGAGCCTCAGACAAGGTCTTTCCCTTCTCTGTGAGTTTATAATCTGGTTGAAAAGTCAAACATAAACGTTTAAAAATGCAAAACAAAGACACAGAAGAGGTCAAAAGGCAGCACATAACTAACTGCCAAGTGAATGACAGCGTATTTGAAGTTCAGTGTAAGGAGATATCAGCAACCTGGAGTGATATGGAAACTCCAGGGAGCCTTGTAAGATAGTCAAAATCAGCACAAAAGTGAAAAGATGTATTAAAGGTTAAGGGCATTGTAACTGCAAAAACACAGGATGGGGAAAGTATACAAGACTGTGAGTAGTGAAAACCCAATTACATGCTCAAGTATTCATAATGATGTTATGTGTTAACTGCTCTCATTTTTGATATTGATAATAAGTTCACCCCTTCTTTTTCTTGATTAATCTGAGTAGAGGTGCATTGTTTTTTCAAAGCACCAGTTTCTGGTTTTATCAGTTTTCTGTATTTTCCTGTTTTATTTTTCATTGATTTCTGCTCTTATATTCATTATTTCCAACTGTCTTTTGACTTTTGATTTCATTGGTCTCCATGTTATAGCTTTTAGAGTGGAAGCGAAAGTCATTGTTATAGTACCTTTATCTTTCTAATATAGGTGTTTTTGTGCTATAAATTTGCTTTTAAGCACTGTGTTACCTGCAATCCATAAATCAAGATATGTTTTGCTTTAATAAAAGCAAAAAAAAGTTAAAAATATTTTGTAATTCTGTGATTTCTTTTTTGACCATCTATTATTTTATAGTTTTCAAATATTTCTTTGTGTTAGTGATTTCTAATTTAATTCTGTTTTGGACACAGAGCATATTTATGTGAAACTTGAAGTCTTTTAAATATATTGAGACTTATTTTATGTCCCTAAGTAAATGTTTTCTGTATTGGTAAATATATCATGTGTACTTAAAAAGAATGTATATTCTGGTGTTTTTTGGTTGTTCAGATGTGATAGTAAATCTGGTTCTTCTTATTCCATCTTGACTAAAAAGTGGAAGTCAGTAATTTTTTGAAACTAGTTAGATATAGTTTACATTTCATAAAAATTCATCTGTTTTAAGTGTTTGGTTCATTGCTTTTTTACTATATTCATGAAGTTGTATAGCAGTCACCACTACCTAATTCCAGTATATTTTCACCATCCAAAAGAGAAAACCCATACCAGTTATCAGTCACACCCATTCCCCCTCTGCCAGCTCTTGGCAGTCACTACGTCTGCTTTCTGGTCTCTCTAGATAAGCTTATTTTGTAATTTTAATGTAAATGAACCATATAATATGTAGCCTTTCAGACTGGCTTCTTTTGCTTACTGTAATATTTTTAAGGTTCATCCATATTGCACCATGTATTATTATTTTTTATGCCTAAATAATACTTCATTGTATGGATATTTTATTATGAGGAAATGAATTAGTCACTTTTTTGGCAGGGGGTGGGGAAATATCTTTTTTCCCTAAACTTCAAAGCTTTTTATTTGCATTGGGTTATAGTTGATTAACAGTGTTGTGCTAGTTTCAGTTGAATAATAGAGGGACTCAGCCATACATATACGTGCATCCATTCACTCCCATACCCCCGTCCTATCCAGGCTGGCACATAGCATTGAATAGACTTCCATGTGCTATACAGTAGATTCTTGTTGGTTGTCCATTTTGAGTATAGCAACCTGTACATGACCTTCTGAAACTCCCTTCCTCCTGGCAACCATAAGTTTATTTTCTAAGTCGGTGAATCTCTTTCTGTTTTGTAAATTTGTATCATTTCTTTTTAGATTCCACATATAAGGGATATCATATTTCTCCTTCTCTGTCTGACTTACTTCACTCTGTATGAGTTGGTAGACATTTGAATTACTTCCCTTCCCTTTTTGCCTGTTGTCAATAATGCAGCTATGAACTTTTGTGTACAAGATTTTATGTGATATGTTTTCAGTTCTCTGAAAATTCTACATTTTGTTGTAGAATTGCTGGCTCATAGGGTTACTGTTTCAGGTAAGGGCTTCCCTGATGGCTCAGACGGTTAAAGCGTCTGCCTGCAGTGCGGGAGACCCGGGTTCGATCCCTGGGTTGGGAAGATCCTCTGGAGAAGGAAATGACAACCCACTTCAGTACTCTTGCTTGGAAAATTCCATGGACTGAGGAGCCTGGTAGGCTACAGTCCATGGGGTCGCAAAGAGTCGGCCACGACTGAGCGACTTCACTTCACTTCAATGCACGCCTAACCAGCGCAAGAGAGAAGATCCAGAAGTTTGGGCTGAGTTCAAACTTATCTCTACGAGGCTGGCTCTCCTTTCCAGGCAGAATTTAAGCGGTAGTCGAAAGGCTCGCGCTCCAGCCCCGCGGAGCCACACTGCCCCTCCGGCTCACCTGCAGGTTGCCCACCGACTGCTGCAGCGGGCTCAGGTAGAAGTAGGGCACGCCGCTGCCCTTGCCCGGGGGCCCATCGCTGAGCGATAAGACGTCGGCAAAGGGCCGGCCGCGCACCCCCTCCTGCGTTGAGATGGTGGCCAGTGCGCCCCAGTCACAGACGTTTGTCACGAAACGGGCCACGAGCGCCGCATTCTCCCGGGGTGGCAGCGGCGGGAGCAGCTCCGCGGCGTCCCAGTCCCCGTGGCCCCGGCCGCCCCGGCCTCGCGCCGGTGCCACCAGCAGAGTCACCAGCGCGGGCGCCAGCAGGAAGGCGAGCACTGCGCGCATGAACTCGCAGGCACAACCCGCCATGACAGTGACTCCAGCGAGAATTCGGAGCGCGGCGGCCTACCCAACCCGAGCATAGCCCAGAGTCGGGCCCCGCCCCCTCCGAAGGGGACCAATCGGAGCCCTCGGTTGGAGGACAGGGGCGTGTCCCTTGGCCTGCTCCTCCACTTGCTGGGACTGACAGGTTATCCACCTCCCTGTCGCTCCGCCCCGCCGCTGTCAGGATTGGAAAATGGTCCTGAATAGGGTGTTTGGAGAAGGAAATGACAACCCACTCCAGTGTTCTTGCCTGGAGAATCCCAGGGACGGGGCAGCCTGGTGGGCTGCCGTCTATGGGGTCGCGCAGAGTCGGACACGACTGAAGCGACTTAGCAGCAGCAGCAGGGTGTTTGTTTCTTCGGTGCCTGATAAAACGGAGGCTGAAAGAAATTAAGCAGCTTGCCTAGGTCTTACTACTAGGAAAGGACCAGCCTTTTCACATGTACGCCTTCCTTTAATAACTTTGGTTATGACTACCTGATATCTGAGAGGGATTGCGCTTCCTACTTATGCTCCTCCTTTCCGTTTACTTCACTGTAGACTCTGAGGAGCAGCAAACGGTCCCAGAGAGAAGGACAGAAGCCCCCAATTTAGACTATTTTTGTAAACTACTCCTGGCGTTGGAGACTCTCAGATAGAGACATTTTGGTATTGTCAGGGTACCATCCACGAATTTGAATTCATCGAAACCAGTTGTGGTTTCCCAGATGGCGCTCGTGGTAAAGAACGCACCTGCCAACGCGTGAAACAAGAGACGCTGGTTCCGGCCTGGTTGGAAGGATACCCTGGAGAAGGAAATGGCAACCTACTCCAGTATTCAGTATCCAGCCTGGTGAATCCCACGGACAGAGGAGCCTGCTGGGCTACCGCCCACAGGGTCGCAAAGAGTCGGACACAACTGAAGCAACTTAGCGTAGGAGCCAGTTGTGGACCTAACTCATCAGGCTCGGGGGCAGTGGTTTCATAAATGTCTTCCTCTTACTGACCCTCCCCTCATGTAAGTGGCATCTCCTTTTTGCTCCTCCTACAGTCTATTCTAGGGTGATTCCTCTTTCTGATACTCTTGGGAATTAATAAGTAACCTCATAACACCTGATCTGCCTTCTTTATAATTGTAAACTGAAGTCACATATCCCCAGAGTGCGTCCTCATCTCCTTGGCGTGGCCTCAAACCCAAATTTTCATCGTTGTTATATATGCCGCGTGGTAGTGCTGCTGCAGGCGTTTGTCACTAGGCCTGGCCCTGTCAACTCGTAAGCCTTGTAAATCTGGTCTCTGAGGCTGAGATGTTCACCAAAGGTGAGGTAACTTCCCTCAGCTGCCCTGGGCTGGTCAAGTGAGCAGGTGGCAGCCGCAGGTATGTGAGTCAAAGCCCTGCGTTAGCTTCCTGCTTCCAACTCCGCCTCCCCATACTCAGCCGAACAGATTTTAGGCTGCTCAGTCAGAACTTTGGTGGAGAAATGAGATTTACTCTGAGTAGCAGCCTTCAGTTCCCTCTGGTGGCCAAAAGGTGTTACACAGACTGCTTGTACGTTCAAATAAGGGGGTGAACAGTTTAGTCAGGTTGTTTTCCTTTTTAATAGCCGAATTTGGGAGAACTTCAAGCTAAATAGAAAACGAAATGGGAGAAATTTAAGAGGAGGAAGATCAGGTTTATCGTTTTCAAGACAAATATTTAATGCGAGTCAATTGAGTGCCTTCCAATTACAAATATTTCATCTGTTACTCTTAAGGAAAACATGTGGGTTTCACATTTGGAGTTCTAATCTCGGCTCTGCTGCTGTCAAGTCATGTGACCCTGAAACTTTATCTTTTTGGACCTCTGTTTTCATTTTTTAAAGGAAGAGTTGGGTTAG
Source organism: Neotragus pygmaeus (assembly GCA_006410875.1). Classification (NCBI taxonomy): domain Eukaryota; kingdom Metazoa; phylum Chordata; class Mammalia; order Artiodactyla; family Bovidae; genus Neotragus; species Neotragus pygmaeus. Next base: position 12,284 of record SJYV01015590.1, on the reverse strand, counting down.
ATGATATCTGATACATTTTCTGGCTCTAAATTCTGTTTTTTTGCTAACATGTGAAACAGAGGCCTTTTGTAACTTTCAGAATATGAATAATTTTTTTGCAAGAAGGTCACAAGTTTTTTTTGTTTGTTTATTGCTATACCACTATTGCTGGTATATGGAATAACAGTAAGCCCTATTACTGCCCCATTACAAAACAGATACCTAGAACTTGGTTTCATGCACCTGAGCGTGAGAATACAGTCAAGAAACCCTCTAGTTTTAAGCACCTCCCCTCAGTGTCTGTCTTTGCACTGGCTGCTCTGCTCAAAATTCTCCTCCCTTGGTCACCAGAATTGCTACTTACTCACATCTAGATCTCCATTCAAATGTCACTTCTCAAGTGACAGAGTCGGACACGACTGAAGCGACTTGGCCACTCTTCCTAAGATGCTTTCCTGGGTTTCTCTCTACTGGACAACCCTGAGTATTTCTTTCACAGTGTAGTAGTTCAGAACGAGTCACCCCAAAATGTGCCACTTTGGCATGTGATTTTTTTTTTTTTTTTTTGGAGAATTTCATTTTATTCATGAGGCATTTTTTTTTCCTAGTAGACAATGTTGGTATTTCTTCAGTCCATTCAAGAATTTTTTTTAAATGTCTTTTAACTTCACATCTATAGAACAACGTGAGATAATTCAAAGGAATTGCAATGCCAAGACTGATTCGCAGTGATAAAAATAATCACTAATTAGAGCCTTTGTTGAGAAGATTAAGCTGTTATCCTTTTTTGAGAGAAAATCAGTTAAGAGCTCTCTGAATATTCTGTAGGATGTCTTATTTTTGTCCTATTATTCTATTCTCTGCAGTGGTGACAGCTGCAGAGAATAAGCATATCCATAAGAATCCATAAGCATATGGATTAATCTTATGAATTATTTTGAGCTAGAAACAATCAAGGCCCAAAAGACTCAGGAAGAATCTTTGAGCTTCCCCCTAACTGCCTAAAAGAATTAGGAGACTTGTTCCAGAAAAGAGCTATCAACACAGATAATTTAAGGTGAACTAGGCAATGGCACCCCACTCCAGGACTCCTACCTGGAAAGTCCCATGGATGGAGGAGCCTGGAGGGCTGTAGTCCATGGGGTCGCTGAGGTTCAGACGTGACTGAGTGACTTCACTTTCACTTTTCACTTTCATGCATTGGAGAGGGAAATGGCAACCCACTCCAGTNCCCACTCCAGGACTCCTACCTGGAAAGTCCCATGGATGGAGGAGCCTGGAGGGCTGTAGTCCATGGGGTCGCTGAGGTTCAGACGTGACTGAGTGACTTCACTTTCACTTTTCACTTTCATGCATTGGAGAGGGAAATGGCAACCCACTCCAGTGTTCTTGCCTTGAGAATCCCAGGGACAGCGGAGCTTGGTGGGCTGCCGTCTATGGGGGAGCACAGAGTCGGACACGACTGAAGCGACTTAGCTGCAGCAGTTGTTGTAGACAGAGAAGTGCTGTCAGCCAGAAAGTAACACAGGAAGCTGCAGATAAGGAAAGACTTTATTTGGAGTTTTAAGAATTGCAATTCAGGAGACACAGATTTAGGTTACCCTGAAACAGTGTTCCAAGGAAAAGAGTCAGGGATTGTTAAAGCCAAAAAAAAAAACAAAAAAAAAAACCTATGAGGTTGTTAAAAGTTGCCTAGTGAGAATTATGATGACTTTAGAGTCAGAAAATATTCGTCCATAAGGAATCACAGTCATTTTAGCGTAAATGTGTGACAAACAGATACTGTCACAAGTTATTTTAGGGGAAGGGTCCAATTAGTATCTTGAGTTTCTGGCAGGTGTTTGGATGACTTCATCGGGTCAAAAGGTCAAACTCCTTCCTGGCTGAAACAGGCTGAGACATAAGTTACATAAGTGTGCATAAATCACACTTCTTTAATACCTTCCTGGTTTCATTTTTGAGCGCTCTCTTAGCAATACCTACTCCATTTTTATTTTCCTTTCACAGAACCCAACAAAGTCTATTTGTTAAATTCCCTTCTGTGTCCTGTTGTTTCTCTATGGCCCAGAAAACATTTGTTTACCAAACATTTTATTTTTTTTTTCCTTTTCCTGTGAATTGTCTTATTTTCCTCCGAAGTTCCAGACTCCTACCCCTTTCTCTTTAGTTTGGGATGACATCAGTGCCGTTCAGTCGCTCAGTCATGTCCGACTCTTTGCAACCCCATGGACTGCAAAATGCCAGGTTTCCCTGTTCATCATCAACTCCTGGAGCTTGCTCAAACTCATGTCCATCGAGTCGGTGATGCCATCCAACCATCTCATCCTCTGTTGTCCCCTTCTCCTCCTGCCTTCAATCTTTCCCAGCATCAGGGTCTTTTCCAATGAGTCAGCTCTTTGTATCATATGCCCAAAGTTTTGGAGCTTCAGCTTCAGCATCAGTCCTTCCAATGAGTATTCAGGACTGATCTCCTTTAGGATGGACTGGTTTGACCTCCTTGCAGTCCAAGGGACTCTCAAGAGTCTTCTCCAACACCACAGTTCAAAAGCATTGATTCTACAGTGCTCAGCTTTCTTTATGGTCCAACTCTCACATCCATACATGACTACTGGAAAAACAATAGCTTTAACTAAATGGACCTTTGTCAGCAAAGTAATGTCTCTGCTTTTTAATATGCTGTCTAGGTTGATCATAGCTTTTCTTTCAAGGAGTAAGCGTCTTTTAATTTCATGGCTGCAGTCACCATCTGCAGTGATTTTGGAGCCCAAGATGACATAGATCTCAGTTAGCCTGACTGCTTTTGGAAACTTTCATGCTATGTGGATTCCCAGTAATACTTAATTAAAGTTTACTCCTGTTGTGTGTGTGTGTATACTCAGTCTCTTAAGCCTTCTCCAACTCTTTGCGACCCCATGGACTATAGCCTGCCAGGCTCTTCAGTGCATGGGATCTCCCAAGCAAGAATACTGGAGTGGGTTGCCATTCCCTCCTCCAGGGGATCTTCCTGTCCAGGTATTGTACCTGCATCTTCTGTGTCTCCTGCATTAATAGGTGGATTCTTTACCACTGAGCCATTTGGGAAGCCCCTTATGTCTCCTGGCTTATATCATTTTAATTATTCAACTAGTTAAAAGAACCAAGAGAGGAAGGGGGAAATTGTCTCCTCCCAACAATAGCAATCATATCACTCTGCAACAACATATTTATTTAGCTCAGCATTTGTAACCCTCTGCAACTAGCATGTTTATTTAATAATAGCTGGTTATTTGTTCATTGTCTCCCTCGTTAGAATGCAAGTTGCAGGAATGTTGTCTATCTTGTCCATTTCCATATCCTCAATGCAGTGTAGGCACTCAATAAATACTTCTTGAATGACCGAGTTAATGAGTAATATTTGATGGAATGCTTTGCAGATAAAGCCTTATAAATCAACAATTAGCAAATGAGGACAACTGAATGGAAACACTCAAAAATAGCAACAGGTTCTTTAGCTCTTAATTATCAAACTCTCCACATCGGAGTACTAGGAAAAGCCCTTAGTTAGGAGTGTCTGGATCAACCACCTGGATCCCACTGCTTCTCATCTGTACTTTCTGTCCATCTCTGAACAGCCTGAACTGATCCCCACCTCCCATAGGTCCAATGGGAAGTAGTAATCTCCTTACATCTGAGTTCCATCCTGGTGAAAGGTGTAACATCTTTTACATGGTGTCACCCTTGTCTATTTGTCTGGGTCACTATCAGTCCCAGTTTCATCTAGTTCAAGAGCAGTATCCTGGCACTGAGAACAATGCCAGGCATCCAGCAGGCACATATTACATGCTGTTGACAAAATGAATTGTGTCAGGACAGTTATACCAACTGTAGAAGGTTCTCAGGCTATCTGCAATTGCTTAGGAATTTTCTTTGCAGTATGTATGTTTCAAATGTTAGGCTGCTTAGTGAAGTGGTGAAAAGAATTAGCTTTGAAGTAAGCCACCTATGCATGACCTTGATAGGAAGAGTTCCTTCACATTAAAAGGGGGGAATAATAGCTCCTACCTCACTGGGTTTTTGTGGAGATTAAATGAGATAATACATTGAAAATACCCAGCATAGTACTTGAGACATCACAAATGCTCAGTAATTTCTAATTGTCATCTTAGTGATTGTTACTTTTGTTCCATTCTTTCTGTTCCTACTTTCTCTTCTGCAAATCTGTAGTTTGCTTCATTTAATTTCTTTTTTGAGATTTAATACTTTCCACTGTGGCTTCTGTTTTGGGGTTTTTTTTTTTAATGCCTTCTGAAAAAAAAAATTTTTTATTAAATGGAAATTCCTCAAGCAGCTACTCAGAAATTTCATTGCCCACCCCTACTTTCAGCAGGAAAATGCCCATGCATGTGATTTTTCATTAGTAAGATGTCCTTTCTACCACACTTATCATCCACCCTCACTTTAATCAAATATTCCCAGACTTTAAAAAGCAGTAATACAAACCTTTTGTTGACTACCTTAAGTTTTACATTTTATTCTTTCATACACACTTATATTTGAATAACAATGGTTTCCCAGATACTTTGGAAATAATTATTGATGCCTCTCAATCTATAGGACATGTTTTCCACCTGCCTAGATAGTGCTTGGTAAATAAAAAGACATATCAACAAACATCTTTTAAATTAAGTGTTTTTAATCAAAAGCATATCAACTAAGCTTTAGAAGAGTAATCTTCCCAGTATTTCAATGATTTAGTAATATTAAATAGGAAAAGAAAGTTATCTGTGAGTCAGAAGAAAATTATTAAAATTTGTACTAAAAGCCTTTCATATCATTATCATAGTAGTTTGAGTACAAATAAGAGTATCTATATCAAGATAAGATATACATCCACTTTGCCTGCAGATGCCAAAATTTCCTCTCCTTATGCATTTGTGTATTAGATTTATACATTACATAAGTATGCATTGAGTGAGTCAGTCAAACCCTGGGGGCACTGTAATAAGTGCTAAGATACCAAATATTAATAGACATTGTCCTTACCTTTTAGTGAAATTTCTGCCTGGTTAATTAACAGATAAGCAAATACAAAAAATTATAATTCAGTGTCGTTAGTGCTATGTAGAGAACTATGCAAGGGGCAAAGGAAACCAGAAGAAGGAACTCGGGCCTACAACAAGTGAAGGCTTTATATCAGAGGCAGTTCTTGAGTTGAAACCTGAAGGATAAATGGGAGCTTGCAGACAATGAGAAGGCGGGAGAGAGAGAGAGAGGGAAGGGAGGGTTTTATACAGAGGACCGAGAAGGTACATGGGCACAGAGACACGATGTGTTGGGAAGACAGCTGTTGTTGAAGGGAGCATGGAGAACCCGTAGGGGGAGACAGGCATGTTCAGCTGTGTAGGGGAAATGGATTATTCCACAGGCTGTAGTCATCTCAGGGACCTATTGGAAACAGACCCCCTTCTAAGCTCACTCACACAGTTGTTGGTAGGATTCAGTCTTTTGTTGTTGGATAGCAGCCCTCAGTTTCTTGCTGGCTCCTGGCTGAAGTGGAGAAGGCAATGGCACCCCAGTCCAGTACTCTTGCCTGGAAAACCCCACGGATGGAGGAGCCTAGTGGGCTACAGTCCACGGGGTCACTATGAGTCGGACATGACTGAGTGACTTCCCTTTCACTTTTCACTTTCATGCACTGGAGAAGGCAATGGCAACCCACTCCAGTGTTCTTGCCTGGAGAATCCCAGGGACGGAGGAGCCTGGTGGGGTGCTGTCTATGGGGTCGCATAGAGTTGGACACTAATGACGTGACTCAGCAGCAGCAGCAGCTGGCTGAAGGCCTCTCTCTGTCCTTGCCACGTGGGCCCCTCCATAGGCAGCTCGCACCAGGGCAGCTGGTTTCGTGTGAAGCAGCTAAATGAGGGAGAAAAGAGAAGGCCAGCAAGATAGAAACGAGAATCTTTTTTTATAACTTTTTTAATAATCTTGGCATGTCACCACAGCACACAAAGAGGGGGAATTAACACAAAGTGGGAAAGATGGGTGTTTGGGGTTGGTGAAGTTATATAACCTTAGTGTTCAGTTACAGATTTAGAAAAACATCTACAAGTTATATTTATCCTCCAGTCCAGCTCTGTACTCTCCTCTGGTCTCATGCCTTAGTCTAGAAACAGAACACAATGAAAAAGGGAAACGTGACTAAAAGAGAAACTGCGCCACATAAACGCAAAGTACATATGGTGGCAACAACATTTGGCAACAGTGGAGCAGCTGACACCACGGTGGCCATTTTCACGTGGCTCAGCTAATGGTGCTGCCAGCAGAAGGGCCCTCACGAAGCAGGGCCGGCAAAGGTGGCCTCAGCAGGCAGTAGAGTTTGCTTTCATTTGTTTGTGAGCCTGCAAGAGGCATCTTGGTGATGGGAGAAGCTTGGAGAGAAATAAAGCTCCCTCTGTCACGTGGGGAGATGAGGGCCACAGAATTAGAGTTTACTGTTGACATGATCTGTTTTGTCTCCTAAGCAAACATAAGCTACCTATGTAGGTAAAAGTTTCATTGGGAACTAAGGAAGATCATTGGCCTGTTCGCTCGTGGTGAGTGAGTAGACTTTGGTCAGAGGTCTTAAAGTGGCAAGCACTACACTGAATTCAGAACAGCCATTCTTAGGTTCCTCTTGTGGCTTCCATAATCAGTCACTGACAGGCTTAGGCTTGGAATCAAAATCTTCACTTATCAAAAGAGTCTAGGAGTTGGGACTTCCCCGGTGGTCCAGTGATTAAGACTCTGCACTTCCATTCCAGGGAATGCAGGTTCAATCCCGGGTAGAAGAACTAAGATTCTGCATGCCATTCAGCCCCCCCCCGCAAAAAAAGTGCAAGAGTGATGTAGGGAGGTGTGGGGCGATAGAAGTGACTTGGTTGTTTGTTAAGAGTTTTCCTAAAAGCGATATGGCAAATGCAAGTTAAGTTGTGACATATATAATATTATGTGGCTTGCATATAGGGCTTATCGTATTAAAATTTTGCTCCATACACAGTTACTTAAACCAATATTTGATAAATACTTATTTGTGTAATGTGAGTATATTTTTGCACAGTACAAAAATCCACGTTTACTAGATCTAGTGCCTTATTTCCAACAATCACAGGTTTCATAATGTGGGGGATGATTTGATTTTAGAAGTCAAATTGTGACTGAAGGCAGTGTTAGCAACCTGGGTGACTACTAGCATAATAAAGTCAGTAACTGGAATGAATTAGAAGTCCTTTAAAAGTTTTTCCTGGATTTCCCTGTTGATACTGTGGATAAGAATCTGCCTGCCATTGCAGGAGACACAGGTTTGATCTCTGGTCCAGGAAGATTTCACATGCCTCAGAGCAACTAAGCCCACATGCCCCAACTACTGAAACCAGTGCACCCTAGAGAAGCCACTGCAGCTGGCAAGAAAGCCCAAGTGGAGCAGCGAAGACCCAGTGCAGCCAAAAATATAGAAAATAAATTTTTTTTTGTTTAGTTTATTTTTAAGTGGAGGAAAATTGCTTTACAGTGTGTTGGTTTCTGCCATACAACAATGCAACTCAGATATAATTATACATATATCACCTTCCTCTGGAGCCTCCCCTGCTTCCCCTCATCCCCCCTTCTATGTCATCACAGAGTGCCAGGCTGGGCTCCCTGTGTTATACAGCAACTTCTCACCAGGTATACATGGTAGTGTATATATGTCGATGCTACTTCCTCCATTTATCCCATTTTCTCCTTAATAAATTTTTTTTAAAGTTTTTCCTCATAAATTCCATTAAGGATGTGAGAAAAATCACAGACCAGAACACACTATAAAAAAATTATCATGCTCTTTAAGTAGTTATAAATTCAGTTCAGTCGCTCAGTTGTGTCCGATTCTGCAACCCCATGAACCGCAGCATGCCAGGCCTCCCTGTCCATCACCAACTCCCGGAGTTCACCCAAACTCATGTCCATTGAGTCGGTGATGCCATCCAGCCATCTTATCTTCTGTCATCCCCTTCTCCTCCTGCCTTCAATCTTTCCCAGCATCAGGGTCTTTTCAAATGAGTCAGCTCTTTGCATCAGGTAGCCAAAGTACTGGAGTTTCAGCTTCACCATCAGTCCTTCCAGTGAACACCCAGGCCTGATGTCCTTTAGGATGGACTGGTTGGATCTCCTTGCAGTCCAAGGGACTCTCAAGAGTCTTCTCCAAAACCACACTTTAAAAGCATCAACTCTTCAGCATTCAGCTTTCTTCACAGTCCAACTATCACATCCATACATGACCACAGGAAAAACCATAGCCTTGACTAGATGGACCTTTGTTGACAAAGTAACGTCTCTGCTTTTTAATACACTGTCTAGGTTGGTCATAACTTTCCTTCCAAGGAGGAAGCGTCTTTTAATTTCATGGCTGCAATCACCATCTGCAGTGATTTTGGAGTTCCCCAAAATAAAGTCAGCCACTGTTTCCACTGTTTCCCCATCTATTTCCCATGAAGTGATGGGAACAGATGCCATGATCTTCGTTTTCTGAATATTGAGCTTTAAGCCAACTTTTTCACTCTCCTCTTTCACTTTCATTAAGAGGCTCTTTAGTTCTTCTTCACTTTCTGCCATGAGGGTGGTGTCATCTGCATATCTGAGGCTATTGATATTTCTCCCAGCAATCTTGATTCCAGCTTGTGCTTCCTCCAGCCCAGTGTTTCTCATGATATACTGTGCATATAAGTTAAATAAGCAGGGTGACAATATACAGCCTTGGCGTACTGCTTTCCCAAATTGGAACCAGTCCGTTATAAATTAGAGCAGGTTATTTCTTTCCTCACACCCTCCATGGCCACTCATTGCACTTAATATCCACATTGCTTTGCACAGCCTGCAGGTCCTACCTTGCCTTCCTCTCAAACCACAGCTCCTCCCCTCATTCACCCTGCTCCAGCTACATGTCTCCTTGTTGGTCCCCAAACATCTCAAGCCTTTTCCAGCTTGAAGTCTTTATACTTGCTCTTCCTTCCTCCAAGAACTTACTTTAAGTGAGCAGTTTGTGAGCCAGCTTCTTCTTACTCTTCTCAAACGTTAAAGATAACTTCACAGAGACTCTCCCTCACCACCCCACCTAGGATAGTCATTTCCAGTCACTTCCAGCACCATCGGTCTGCTTTATTGCCTTCCTACCACTTACTTACGACAATGAATAATTACATGAGTTCATTCTCTCTGCTAGAGTGGAAACTCTAAGAGAGGAGAACTATCTTGGTCCATTTGGTTGCTAATATAAAATACCAGACTGGGTGGGTTAAAAACAATAGAAATTTATTGCTGACAATTGTGGAGGCTGAAAGTCCAAAATCAGGGTACCAGCATGATCAGAAAAGAGACCTCTTTTAGATCAAAGACTTCTGTGTCCTCACATGGTGGAAGGGGCAAGGGAGCTCTGTGCTATCTCTTTTATAAGAGCACTAATCCCAGTCATGAAGGCTCCACTCTCATGACCTAATCACCTCTCAAAGACAAGCCCTCCTCACCTTCTAACATCATCACATTGGGTGTTAGGATTCCAACATGTGAATTTGGGGAGGGCATAACCATTCAGACCTTGTCTGTTTTGTTCCACTTTGAATCCCCAGAGCATAGAACAGTGCCTGGTCCACAGTAGGCGCTCAAGCGCTGACTGTTAAATGAATTAGTAAATGTAGAATTAAATCATGTGAAAGATTTTAAATATTTTTAACTGAGTTTACTTCTATAGTGTATTTAACTTGGAGGACAGTTTAAGATCATACCACTGTACATTTCCATGCCTCTATCAGAACTTATTCTTTCCACCCCTAAAAATTCTGGGCCACTCTTCAAACTATAGAACTGATTCTGTTCCTATTGCTCTATTCAAAAACAAATAACTTGAAAGTGAGAAACCAGAGCCCTTTACAGAGTGCCCTCAAGAGACTTTATTTTGAGTGTTAAAGACACGTGGTAAGTCTGTTGCAAACAGAGAAGCCTGGTGCTAGAGTGCAGGCGTGGCTGTAAGCTCACTCCCAGCCGTTTCTCAGTGGCGGGAATGAGAGGATGCCCTCTCCCACGGTGTTACCTAAGCTGTGAGCACTCTGTGCACCTGTAAAACTAGCTCCCCAAATAACAGTTCCTTAGTTATAGAGCCATCTCAGTGTAATCAATACGGCCAATATTAGTTACACACCGTGTGCCCAGCAGCAGAGGACTAAGGTCATGTGCTGTGGAGGTCCAGGACTGTGCGGGCTCCAGTGGAAACCCCTCAGTCCTCCAGAGGCTTTCACAGTGGGTTTGCTTCCAGAGTTCTTCCAGGGCCCTGCTCTAGACCCTGCTGCACTGCTGTCTTATGTAAGATACGCCTTATTTCCTTCCTCAGGTCTGAACAAACTGAATTCGGTGAGTTATCTAGCCCCAAGCTTCTTGGTTAAGGGATTATGAGCTCTTTTTNTATAAGGATGGAGGTGGTTTCTGATGATTTTGTATAAGACATATTATTCTTTGAATATGTGTTGTCTAAATATATTAATGCCTTTTCCAACTCACCTCCCTAGTTATGTTTTAAGGCTGGTTTGTGTTCCTTGATCACTCAGCAGTTCAGATTGGGGGCAGATATGGAGCACAGTGATATGGAGGCTAGAATGACAACGAGCCTGGATAAGACACCTGGGGGAATCACTTTCCTTGTGTCCTGGACAAAGAGAAGATTTCTCTGTAAGGTGTGAGCATGCCTGCTGAGCCCAAAAACAATATCAAGGATAGGGCACGATAGGATGAGACTTGTCTGTTGGGTCACTGGTCACAAGGCAAGAGGCACTCCCTGCACTTCCCATAAGGACTGACACTAAAAGGCCGCCTCATCTACCACCTCCAGTCTGGCAGTGTGATGTGAAGGAGAAATCCCAGCCCAGGGACCATTCAGAGACTGCACATCCCGATTCCTCTGCCCCTTTCTGAAGGGTAGATGGAGAAGAGCCAATGGAGGTGAATGGAACAGTAGGGTAAAACGACCAAGCTGAGTGCTTTCCGGTTTCCAGAAGTGAACCCTCAGGCACAGGGCACAGCAAGAGGACAGAGCACCAGAAGAAAGTAAATATGAGACCCCCTGGAATCTCAGGGCTCTCTTAACTCCCCAGCACATTCCCCTGGGATGTCCCAGTCTTAGCCCCAAAAGTCCTGTATCCACAGAAACCATTCAGGAGCCTTCCAATCATGACAGCTGAACACCCTGGCCAGCACTGACTCAAAAGAGCAGTGTAATCAGGGCCATCAGTAAAACATCCCCATAGTGGGGATGGGGGGTCACACATTCACCACTCTGTCTCCCATTCACCATTCCTGGGCTTTTTCCCAGGATTGCTCTCAGGAGAAAATTCTAAGCGAATAAAAGAAGTGACTAGCAATGTAGGCAGTCCCATTAGCCCAGAAACTAACATTCAATGAAACCCTGAATAACACACTTCAAGCATTTTGTATAAAAATAGTATTTAATGTTTTTAACTTAAAATTACATCATAAAACACATTCTATGAATTCTAAATTGCTTACTTCATAAGCAATTAAAATTAAACTATTACCAAAATTATAAAACTATAAATCATCCACAACCCCTATCCTCATAACTTACCATTGTTATCAATAACACAGGTACATGTATTATTCTTTTACTTTTTTTTTTTTACAAATTATGCAATTACCACAGCTTTGTAGAACATTTAGAGAAATCAGCAAAACTATAAAGAGAAAATAAAGTCACCATAATAACCCCATCACCAAGAGATAATTATTCTCAACAATTTGTTTATGTTGTTGTAGTCAGCAACTCATAAATACACCCTCTGTGTTCTTTCATTTTACAAAATTAGAATTATATTTTCCACTTTTTGCGATTAGCTTGTTTTTACCTATCAAAGTATTAGATAGCTTAGACCTCTTCAGAAATTTTGCATGCATCCAAGGCTTTAATTGGATTTATTTTTATTACTTTCATAAAATACTCAATTTATTCCACGTAAGTAGAAAGTATTTGCATTGTTAGTGACCATATGGTGATTTCCAATATTAGTAACAACTTTTGGCAATTATATTCTTTCCTCTAGCATGGATTGCTACCAGCTATGCTGGCCAGCAGGTCTAGACTGTGATCTGGGGGCCAGTATAACAAGGGACTGATGGGGTCTCTAGCTGGGGGAGAGGTGGGTGGATCATGTGACAAAAAATGCTGAGAGCGGGCCCTAGGGAGAGAGGATTCCAGTGTCAATGGCCGCAACGAGATCTTCAACTAAAGCGACTCATTATATCTTTTTTTTTTT
>SJYV01015589.1:23962-40467 GCA_006410875.1 Neotragus pygmaeus | reverse complement strand
CTTTCTATGTCTGTATCACTTACAGCCTGCGTGTGCCTCTGTGTGCATCTCCTGTCAGGCTCTGCATTGTCAGCAAAGCACTCACGTCCACACATAACCAGGGTGACTGCTGGGACCTCCTGAGTTTGCACGCACATGTGGCTCCTAATCTGGACTGGGACCTCCTGAGTTTGCATGCACATGTGGCTCCTAATCTGGACTGGGACCTCCTGAGTTCGCGCACACATGTGGCTCCTAATCTGGACTGGGAACTCCTGAGTTCACAGGCATATGTGGCTCCTAATCTGGACTGGGACCTCCTGAGTTCGCGCGCAAATGTGGCTCCTAATCTGGACAATGAACCGCTTCTTCTCATGGTGTTAGCGTGGGTGCAGATCACTAATGCTGCAGGGAATAGAAGCTTTGGCTGGGTTGGGAAGAAAGGAGTAAAAGGCAGAATCAAGTGCAGGAGAGTCTAAGGCAGAAACACAGAGGGAAGTGTTTTGTCTGGTTTTCAAACGAGTGAGAAAACCAGGTCGAGGCACCCGAAGAGTCATGTTGGCTCTGGAGGGGGTCAGCGATACTCCCCACAGTTTGTCTCCACAAAATACCAAGCACACCACTGTAACAGCAGAAGCGAGAGGTCTCTGAGTATTACAGCTAGGACTGATCAACACACCCTCACGTCTATACACACAGAGCTATAGAATAATATCAAACATACACAGGCATTTTATAAAATAAACACAGTAGGCGTTGGCTTTCTCCAAGTCGCCCGGCCAACATGCTGATGTTGACGCACTGCTCAGTCTAATCTGTGTTCCCAATGTGAAGGCTGAAGCTGAAACTCCAGTACTTTGGCCACCTCATGCGAAGAGCTGACTCATTGGAAAAGACTCTGATGCTGGGAGGGATTGGGGGCAGGAGGAGAAGGGGACGACCGAGGATGAGATGGCTGGATGGCATCACGGACTCGATGGACGGGAGTCTGAGTGAACTCCGAGAGATGGTGATGGACAGGGAGGTCTGGCGTGCTGTGATTCATGGGGTCGCAAAGAGTCAGACACGACTGAGCGACTGAACTGAACTGAACTGAGAATTTTTCAAGTTATCCCTTACAAGATAAGTCTTTAATATTTATACCACTGGAACATCTGAGACTGGAGGGAGTCATGCAGTCAAGGAGAATTTCAAATCAAAAGGGTTACTCCAAGGTACATACATGCCATTCCTGACAATGTGGTTTACTCAAAGTATCACTTTTCACAGGCACTGAATTCATAATAAACACCTGTGAATAAATAAACACTAAGCCTCACTGGCCTGTACCCCTGCCCACACTGCCACAACAGCAGATATGTTTTATGGGAGAAAACATAATAAATATCTTAGACACGTAATTTTGTACCCACTTTAGCTTCGTGTCATGGCCATAAGCATTGTCCAAACTGGTCATCTATGCATGTGGGAGCACAAGAAACAGAAAGACGTCTAGACTAGGTGGCAATGCCGGTTCTGGAGGGTCAGGATGGCAAGGAATCCCAAGCCTGCTTCAGTGAAACACACTCCCTTCCAAAAGGCACAGAGTAAGGTAATGATTTGATAAGAATTTTACACATGAGCAGTAAGTTCCTATGTATGGTGAATACACACACCACATTCAGGAATCAGGAAGAAGCTATCATTCTTTTAGGAGAAAAGCAGACATCAAAAAATGACAACTAGGCCAATCTACCACATGCTCAAGAAGCAGGACCCACTGAAGACTTTGACCTTGAATAGTCTGATGTGATGGGATAAGAAGGTTTTTAGGCTGGGAGTCAGCAGACAAGTTTTTGGTCCGAATATGCTATTAACACTGATACACTATGCGACCTCTGGTAAGTCACTTAAACTTCTGTGCCTCAGCTTCCTTGTCTACAGAGCAACGGATTAGATTTTTATGTACCCTTTCTGCTCTTACATTCTATAGTTCTCATCTCTCTCCTCAAGTCTTCCTTCTTATTAGTGCTTGATTTCAGGAACTGAGAATTCTCCATATTCTGACTACAGACTGTCTTCGTCTACCCCTGAAATCACACCAATACCCGCTTCAGATCCTCTTTTTCTCTCCCTCTTCTGGTTTTCTTCCCTCAACTTCAGCTGCGCTTTACTCCAGTCTATCATTTTCCAAAGCCACCTCTGGGTTAGGATTCTATGTATCTGTCCTCATTATAAGCTACAAGCCCCTTGAGGTCAGATGCTGGGCCTTACACAGGGTCTGTGCAGTAGCCAGCCAACAATTTCCCCAAAAATAGATTCTTGAGAATGACTCGTGATCCTAACCTTGGTAAAACAACAAAAGGTCTGGTTTAACTTTAATGACTGATATATTTTCTTAAAAATAAAAATGTGAGTGAGCCTGGGGAAACTCAATTCCTCTCACCCTGGGTGAAATGAATGCCTTTGAAAAGGAATGAGAATTAAATGACATTTCAGATCATTATAAATGGCTCATCTTTAAACATAGATTAGCCAGGATTCATAATTTTCAAAGCAAACATGGCTCAGGTAAATAAAATACATGTTACCAGACTACTTATTCGCAGACTGCACAGCGACTGTTAATGAATTACGTTGTCAAGTGACTTAAAAATCTAATGACTGGAATAAAGTTAGTTTCTAAGGTGGAACATATGATGTACTCACTATTGAACTCTGTCAAAATTTGCTTTTATTTAGTGGTCAAGAAAAATTGGTCTCCTGTTTAGTTACTTTATTTCCCAGTTTTAAAAAAGGGCTTTACTTTGAAATCACCAAGAAAATAATCACTCGTTAGTCTTAACAGAAATCTTGGCTCTGTTTTTTAAGACATGTACACATTCTCCAACAGAGGAACACAAATCAATAAAAAATGTATCACTGTAGGTGACTTGGGAAGTACTCTGTGCATCACCAAACATGATTTATATGACTTCAAAGAACTTCCCTTACTTCTTCTCCATCCTAGCTTTGCACACCTTTTTAGCTCAGAAAGACATTAAAGATTAAAATAACTGAGATGAAATTAGAAAGTGACATAGCAGTACAACCTTTAAAAAGGAAGTCATTATTTTTTTTTAATTTCCCAAATGAATAGAAGAAAATGACAAGTAAATTGTAAACTCTTAAAAAAGAGTTTGAGGTTTCACAGTCCTAAATGGTAAAGTAAAGGTATGAGGCACAGATGATCAGTTATAAGGTGGTTCATTGGAGCAATGTCAGTACTGAATGGGTGACTCAAACACCTGCTCTTAGCCCTGGTGGCTCAGACGGTAAAGCATCTGCCTACAATGCGAGAGACCCACGTTCGATCCCTGGGTTGGGAAGATCCCCTGGAGAAGGAAATGGCAACCCACTCCAGTATTCTTGCCTGGAGAAATCCATGGATGGAGGAGCCTGGTGGGCTACAGTCTATGGGGCCACAAAGAGTCGGACATGACTGAGCGACTTCTCTTTTTCTTAGCAGTCAACTGTGAAACTTCAAATGTAAAGTAATACAGTGGCATCCAGACCCAAAGAAGCTCATTTAACTTATACAAACTTAATAAAGAAAGTCAGCGTGAACATAGAGAAAGTAAACAAATAAGTAAACAACTTCAAATAGAGGAAAAAGTTAACCATTCAACTGGGACGGTTTCAAGATAAGCTACTTTTTAAAAAAGTATTGTGGCTCAAGACACAAGGCAACTATTTCATCAGAGGCACAAGTTACGAGTCAGTGACCTGTTCAATGCAAGGGAGAACCTGTGTTTGTAAAAGACGGTCTGCATGAGATTTACTTCACAGGGGACAGCGGGGGGTAACTTTGACCACATGTAAATTTAATCTTAGCACAGAACTGCTGAATAATGTGTGACTGTATTTAGTGTCGTATGTTTGGAATTTCCCTTTCAGTAACTCTGAGCCAAGTGTCAAGCAATTATTCAGTGGAATCTTAAAGGTCCAGAGGTGTCTTCATCTCCCCCGGCATCTGTGAAACATAGAGTGCTGGTAACTCCTCCTCTTCCTATGGATCTGACCCATTGGAGATGTGGGTAGACATGAAGACCATGGGATATTTGAGCCAGAACTGGAAACAGCTGGAGAGGTGGCCCCAAGCCGCTGTGTTATAAAATGAGAAACCTGAGGTGCGAAGAGGCTCAGGGAATCGGAACAAGCCGACACTTGCAGGAGCAGGGCCTTGGGAAACCTACGACAGAACAGGCAGGCGCTTCTCCATTAGAAAAGCATCGTGTGGGTGGAGCCTTTCACTTCCCAAATGGGCTTGATGCTGAAAAGTGAGCTGGAATAAAACTGGATGCCTGTGGCCTCGCTGAGGTTTACCTATGGTCAAAGCAAAAGTTTTAAAGGTTTCAGAGTCTCTACAACCATCTTATACTTGAGTTCAAAAGTTCTTCTGACCCATTTGCTGTTATCAAAGCTTAATATATATTTGAAAGAAAGAAAAAAGTCAAAGATGACACAAACAGATGGAAAGATATACCATGTTCTTGGATTGGAAGAATTAACACTATCCAATGACTATACTCCTAGAGGCAGTCTACAGAATCAATGCAATCTATATCAAACTAGCAATGGCATTTTTCACAGAATTAGGGTAAAGAACCTTAAAATTTGTATGGAGACACAGAAGACCCCAAACAGTGAAAGCAATCTTGAGAAAGAGAAGCTGAGCTAGAGGAATCAGGATCCCTGGCTTCCGACTGTGCCGCAAAGCTACGGTGACCAAAACAGTAGGTGCCGGCACAGAACAGAAATACAGCCCAGCAGATGGAACCCAAAGCCCGGGAGAAGCGCACGCACCTATTGTCAGTTAATCTGCAACAAAGGAAGGCAAACTATACAACGCAGGAAAGACATTCTCTTCAATAAATGGGCTGGGGAACTGGACAGTCAGTTACTTGTAAAAAGTGAAATGAGACCATTCTTTTGTGCCACACACAAAGATAAACTCACAATGGATTAAAGATCTAAATGCAACACTTCAGAAACTAAAGGCTTCCCAGGTGACACAGTGGTAAGGCGTCTGCTTGCCAATGCAAGAGGTACAAGAGACGTGGGCGTGAGCCCTGGGTCAGGAAGAGTCCTGGAAATGGCAACCCACTCCAGTATTCTTGCCTGGAAAATTCCTTGGACAGAGGAGGCTGGCAGGCTACAGTTCATGGCATCACAAAGAGTCAGACGTGACTAGCACACACGCAAGAAACTAAAAAACGAGCTACCACGTGATCCAGCAATTCCATTCCTGGGCTTATGTCTGGAGAAAAACGTGATCCAAAAGCGTACATGCACCCTGATGCTTAGTGAAGTTCTGTTAACAGTAACCAAGACACGGAAGCAAACTAAGTGTCCATCGACAGATGAGCGGACGAAGAAAATGTGGTGTCTATAGTCGCTGAATATTTCTCAGCCAAAAAAGAGAAGAAGAAGAAGGAATAAAATAATGCCATTTGCAGCAACGTGGATAGACCTGAAGAGCACATACTGAGTGAAGTGAGCCAGACAGACGAAGACAAATACCGTATGATATGTGGAATCTAAAAATGATATTACAAATGAGCTTATTTCCAAAACAGAGACAGACCCACAGACTCAGAGAAGAACTTATGGTTACCTTCGGAGAAGTGTAGTGGGGAGGGATAGATCGAAAGTTTGGGATGGACATGTACACGGTGCTACATTTAAAACAGGTAACCGACAAGGACCTACTGTATAGCATAGGAAATGCTGCTCAATATTTTGTAATCATCTGAGAAAAGAATTTGAAAAAGAATAAATACCTGTATGTGTATAACTGGATCACTTATAGCACACCTAAGACTAAGAATAAATTTATTTTAATTGGAGGTTAATTACTTTACAATATTGTATTGGTTTTGCCATACACCAACATGAATCCACCGCAGGTATACACGTGTTCCCCATCCTGAGCCTGCCTCCCTCCTCCCTCCCCGTATCATCCCTCTGGGTCGAGACTAAGACAACATTGTTAATGGACCATGTTCCAGTATAAAATAAAAATTAAAACAAACAAAAAGATTAATGTATTTCTTTTTCTTGGAATGCACTGTATTTAAAGCATTATCTGGTGTTATTTGTCACACCAAGGCACTTTTACAAGGCGTTACTGATGTTCCCTGAAGCCTTTACTGCAGTTATGTTGAGGATTGGAAGTGCCAAACCAATCTACCCTCTGTACACAAACGCACATGCATTACTCTGATTCGTCAGCTCCAGTCCAAGTGGAAGTGATGAAATATTGCACCAAACTAGAGGACACTTTGGCTAAATGAAACATTTGTTTTTATTTAAGTATCTATTTTTATAGAATAAAGGCATTTGGCAATTCTCTCATATCTGAAAATAATTAGAAAAAATATTTTCTAATGTAGAGATGTAATTTTCTACATAAATGAACACATTCCTATTTGGAAGGCTGATAGATAAGAACTCTGAGGAATTCATAGAAGTGCTGAGGCTATGGAACTCTCCTCACGCTGCCTGCCTGCACCTGTCCTATAAAAATGGAATGCTGACCTTAATTTTCTTATACTTAGAGATGTGATAAGTGCTAATTATTTAATATCCACATATTTTTAGAAGCTGCAGTCATTATCAATATTAACTGAAAAATGACATTAAATGTTGAGACTTTTATGCATTAGACTCCAGAAGACTTGTTGAGATGTAACAAAGGGGATTCAGAAGATGGAGGCAAGGATAATTCAGGTTTAGGGAGTCCTAAAGCTTTTTACCATAGTCTAGTCAAGGCTAAGGTTTTCCCTGTGGTCATGTATGGATGTGAGAGTTGGACTGTGAAGAAGGCTGAGCGCCGAAGAACTGATGCTCTTGAACTGTGGTGTTGGAGAAGACTCTTGAGAGNTAGTCTAGTCAAGGCTAAGGTTTTCCCTGTGGTCATGTATGGATATGAGAGTTGGACTGTGAAGAAGGCTGAGCGCCGAAGAACTGATGCTCTTGAACTGTGGTGTTGGAGAAGACTCTTGAGAGTCCCTTGGACTGCAAGGAGATCCAACCAGTCCATTCTGAAGGTTATCAGTCCTGGGCTGTTCTTTGGAAGGAATGATGCCAAAGCTGAAACTCCAATACTTTGGCCACCTCATGCAAAGAGTTGACTCATTGGAAAAGACTCTGATGCTGGGAGGGATTGGGGGCAGGAGGAGAAGGGGACGACAGAGGATGAGCTGTTCGGATGGCATCACTGACCTGATGGACATGAGTATGAGTGAACTCCAGGAGTTGGTGATGGACGGGGAGGCTTGGGGTGCTGCGATTCATGGGGTTGCAAAGAGTCAGACATGACTGAGTGACTGAACTGAACTGAACTGAAGGCTTTTTAAAAAATAAAGGGAGTTTTGTAAGAAGAAAATATAAATTCATTAAGAGTAAAGTTGAAGACTCATTTAGGATGACAATCATCACAGAAATGACAGATTGTAAAAAGCAGACAAACACAAACGTCGTAAAATCCAGAATAACAGCGGCATCAGTCACCCACCGCCTGGCACCCTCTCAGTGGTGCTTTCCACAGAAACATTTCTGGCTCTGTCTGTTGTGATCCTCCTTTTTCCTTCCGGGGTTCACAGAACTGCAGGGCATCCCGGGAGCAGGTCATCCTGCATCAGGATCTCAGATCCTGAGCTTCTGTGTCTGGACACCTGGTGAGTCACTGAGTGGGTAGCCCGAGTATTCCTGCACGCTAGTCACTCCTGCACCAGGCCGGCGAGCAATAATCACGCTTGGAAATTACTGCAAAGGACATAAACACATTCCGTTCAACCTGAACCAAACTGATGTATTTTCAATTCAACTCCCACTTCAGCTGGATCTCAACATTGCCTGCAGCCACAGGAAGGAAAGTGCAGCAGAGGAGAAATTAAAATAGAGACAGTACAATGAATCCATTGTGGTTAAAGAATATGACTCTTGGAAATTTTGCAACAGAAAAGATGAATGGAACAGGGTGGGGCCCCCACCAAGGCAAGTGAAAGGCCCTGAAGCTTCAGCCTGCCTAGTTCCTGATAAGCCCTCATCCGCAGAAAGAACGCATCCCAGCAAACGGATGGAGTGAAACACGCCCAGTGTTTTCTTTCAGGAAGATTCACGGGGGCGGCACAGCAGGACCGAGGGAGGAGCAGACGCCGGGCAGGAAACGCGAGGGACAGCGGTTGCTTAGCTGCGGACCGAGGGCCTGCTGAGCGGCCTCAACCAGCAGCAACTTCCTGACACCCCTGCCCCTTCATGGTTGGTCATGGACACGCTGCCAGCCAGGACTGAGCGTGGATGAAGAGGAACCAATGGCCTCTCTGTAGCCAGGCCTTCTTTTTGAAGTCTCACTGTTTCAGGCTCCATGTTGAGACACTTCACCTCCTAGACCTCCTGATGTCAGACGACACTTTCCTACAAACCACTAGCCTTCGTCCTAGCTGACGCACTGCTTAATGTGGGGCTTCAGACTTTCCTTCTGAAAGCCACGCATGAGTTCTAGGAAGAAACGAATGCAAAACGGCCCAGGCGTGGCCCCTGGCGACCCTGCTATCTAAGGCAGGAAGCCGGGTCGCGATGCAGCTCAGAGGCTGGACTTCAGCTGGAAGCGTAAAAAACAGCTCTCAGGCACCCTGTAAGGGCCAGCCACGCTGGCGCCACAGTGAAAACCAGAAATGTGTAGCACACCCTTCCCCTCACGAATCTCCACCTTCTATGAGGATGCTGCGCTGTTGTCTGGTTGCTCAGTCATGTCCAACTCTGCGACCCTAGAGCCCGCCAGGCCCCTCTGTCCAGGGGATTCTCCAGGCAAGAAGACTGCAGCAGGTTGCCACGCCCTGCTTTAGGGGATCTTCCCAACCCAGGATTGAATCCAGGTCTCCTGCACTGCAGGCGGATTCTTTACCAGCTGAGCTGAGGATAGAGGCTCGTAAAAATTCTCAATATTTATGAGGGCAAAGAATGACAACAAATTTTTAAAATTTAATATAAATTGATAGATTTTAAGACCAAGAAATGCATGGAGAGTTGCCCAGTTCAGTGGTTCTGCTGCGAGTCACTGCTGACACTCACTACCAGAGGCCCATGAGAGAGAGGCCTTGACGTGGTTATTCACGAAATCAGATATGGTATCTGTGGGCCATTGAAACCTCGTTCACTCTACAGAAGCCGGAGAAGTGTCTCCCAGAGCACCCTGTGGTCACTTGCAGAGCTGGTTGCTGCTTGATGCTAAGGGGAAAATCACAGCGGGTCAGGACAGCTGAGTTCTCAGCCTGAACATCATCTTCTCGCAGGGGCCTCAGTGATCAGTCCTCCAACAGCCAAATGACGGTGGGAACAAGTCAAACAAGGCCTCTCAGTGTTTCAGCAGAAGGGCTCTGTTTCCATCTCGTACCCTCCCAGGATCTGCGACCGTCACGAGCATGACATTTGCCTAAAGGTCCCAGGTGTAGGGAAGTACAGGAGAGGTGTGCCATGGTGCTCAAGAAAACAGGTTAAGATATGTTTTGCCATCTTCCCACACACCTTACACCAATGTATGAGAGGCATATGTCTCCACCCCTAAACCAACTGATTAAGAAAATGAGAGAGCTGTGCACATTCTCCAAGCTGAATAAATCAGAGAAGGAAATGAACAGTCTCTCGCCGGGCTTACAGTCCAGTGTCAGCGCAGGGGACGGACACGCAGCCAAGCCGTAAATAAGCAAACTGCCAAGTGTGTTAGAAGATGGGAAGAACTATGGGAAAAGGAAAAACAAGGAGCCAGGGAGACTGGGGGCCTCGGGGGAAAGGGAGGCATGATTTTAACTAGGACGATCGGGGGAAGAAGAAATTACTGAGAAAGGTGTGTTTGAAGACAGACTTGAGAAGGGGGCATGTGTGAGCCCCATGGGCAGCTGGGGTGCAGGGACGTTCCAGGCACAGGGAACAGACAGGGCCAAGGCCTCGAGCATTCCCGACAACAAGAGTGGGTGAGACGCCTCAGAAAGCGCTGCTGGGAGCCAGAGTGAGGAACTCCGCCCATGGCAAAGGTCATGAGGAAGGAGGCTTGGAATATGCAAAGGCGTGATCAAGCCTCAGGAAACTCCCTGCTCCCGAGCATCTACCCCAAAACCAGAGTCTGTTTTATGCTCTCATCTACACCTCTGACTTTACGGGGGGCTCTCCCCATAACCATTTCTCTTGGAGAAGGAGTTAACTTGCAGCTCCAGCTAATAAAAATTCCTGGGCGTGACAAGAGTGTTTCAACTTACAAACTCCTCTGAAGGTTCTCTAGCCTCCCTGATCAGGTTCGTCTGGCCGCATGTGATGGTTTACAGCCTCCCAACCTGAGAGGCATGAGATGTTTTAGACTTACTAAAGGCAAATTCTTTTGGGAAGTTAGAAATTATTAGTATAGTGGGTCGGTTAGGAATTATATTGGTGAAGGGTTTTTTCATTTGTTGTGCCAATAATTGCTGCTAATTCCCTGCCCTGGGTGTGACAAGGGTGTCTCAGGTCAAACCTCTCTGCTGACAGACTAGCTTGTGTGACAACCTCTCAACCATAAACAGCACAGAGAGGTTGGAGTATTAGCATAGGGCTTCTCTCATTGTTGAGTCAATGATTGCCACCAGGCCAGGCCTCCATATCCGTAGGCACCTCAGAATATCTTAATCAATGTATTTAGAATATAGAAAAGGAAATATAGTAGTTTTTGATGTTAGCAATACTAGACTTTTTGAGTTAATGAATTTTCTCTTTCGTTATAGATCACTGTACTTTGTTATAAATCACTGTGTCCTTGCTATGTAAAAATGTATCACTATCACTATCTTAAGACTAAATAGATCTTAAGGGGAACATTAGTGAAAGGATTTTCATTCGTTGGGCTGATGTCTGCTGTTAAATCTCCATATTCTCTGCTCTTATAATGAATATAACTAGCATATAGGAGAAATAAGTATTAACCTTTAAGATTAATCATGTTAACCTTGGATTAAATAAGTTCCTTTCTTGATTGTAACTCACTACATCCTCACCCTATAGGAATGCAACTTTATTTGGAGGGTGGTGCCTGGTTTAAGAAATAACACCCTTGGAAAATATATGTTTTTTGGTTATCAGAAAGAAAGGGTCATAAAATGTCAGCAGGCCTCATGGCCAGAAGATGATGTAAAACCCCTAAGAATTTTTTTTTTTTTAATGTAAAGTACCTGATTTTGATAAAGGTCAGGACTTCTGATCCCTGCGTGACTCTGTATTCATCCCTATGTGTAACAAAATGTA
This sequence comes from Neotragus pygmaeus, assembly GCA_006410875.1. Classification (NCBI taxonomy): domain Eukaryota; kingdom Metazoa; phylum Chordata; class Mammalia; order Artiodactyla; family Bovidae; genus Neotragus; species Neotragus pygmaeus. The sequence goes on along the minus strand of SJYV01015589.1, from coordinate 29,196 downwards.
TATAAGCAAACCTAAAAAATAAAGAAATGGGATCAGTTTCTGGAAAGACCGATTCCCCCAGGTCATTTCTCTCTTGCTCCCTGTTTTTCTGCCTGAATTCCCATCTGGAGCATGGATGCTATTCCACGTAAACCAAGTTATTCAGCCTGTTTTTCTCCACTAATTTTCCTACTACACTATCCGTTTCTAATCTCTCTATATATCTGTAATTAAATAAGTTTTTTCCTAGGAGGCCGATTCCGTCCCCACCTCCGAATCACCCTGGATCCTCTGGGGCTGGACCCCGGCAGAGCACAAAGACACAGCGGCGCTCTGGCTTGACCTGCATCTCAGCAAAATGCACACATGGAAGCCCTGCCAGTGCCTCTGACATGGCCTGGGAAGCAGCGCCCCTGCACATGTAGCTGATTAGGATGAGGTCATCCTGGACTAGGCCAGGCACCTCACCCTGTGTCCTGAGAAAAGGGAGAAATCTGGACATGAAACAGGAATGATAACAGAACTGACTTCAGAGTATTGTAATAAGGATTCATGGAGTTAATCTTTGTCATGAACCTAGAACATGCCTGCTGCTGCTGCTAAGTCGCTTCAGTCGTGTCCGACTCTGTGTGACCCTGTAGACGGCAGCCCAGCAGGCTCCCCCGTCCCTGGGATTCTCCAGGTAAGAACACTGGAGTGGGTTCCATTTCCTTCTCCAATGCATGAAAGTGAAAAGTGAAAGTGAAGTTGCTCAGTCATATCTGACTCGTAGTGACCCCATGGACTGCAGCCGACCAGGCTCCTCCATCCATGGAATTTTCCAGGGAAGAGTACTGGAGTGGGTTGCCATTGCCTTCTCCGAGAACATGCCTAGCACTCAGTAAAAGTTATATAGGAATTTGTTAAATCCATAAAAAGCAAGTACGTATCTTTATTGGAAAAAGAGTGATAAACAAAATGAAAACAAAAAGGGCTAAAAAAGACTTCATATAGTAAAGAGAAATTCTTCAGGCTCTTAAAATAGTTGCCCCTACAAAACAGTGTGTGCACTAGTCACGACTCCACCTGTGTGCTCACTTCCTCACAGGATCCTCACCTACCTTAAAACTTTGGGTTTGACAGATTTGTAAACACTGCAGAAATGTAAGGAGAACTTTCTCAAGACATAATAGCTAAATAAGCGAAAACAGACCACTTCTCAACAAAAGCAAATGGTGTCCCCTCAGCGGGCACTGGGGATTCCCTGGTAGCTCAGCTGGGAAAGAATCTGCCTGCAATGCAGGAGACTCTGGTTAGATTCCTGGGTTGGGGAGATCCGCTGGAGAAGGGGTAGGCTACCCACTCCGGTGTTCTGGCTGGAGAATTCCCGGGGCTGCGTATTGCACGGGGTCGCAGAGTCAGACACGGCTGACTTGCCTTCCCGGCGAGCACTGCAGCGAGGGGCCGCGCAGGCAGGCAGCCCTGTAGGCTTCTCGGGCGAGCAGCGGCGCTGCGGCCACAGGAGTCGTCCACTCAGTCCGCAGGGCAAACTCAGGCCACGCCTGGGGCCTGGTGGCTGCAGTCCCGGGGTCGAAAAGAGTTCCGCCCACCTTAGCAAGAGCAACCACCACCCTGAAGAAGCAACCCCAGGGATGAGCGTCTTCCTTCTCTGCCCACACAGCCGTGCATGGTGGCGAAGCAGCGTCCCAGCTCCCCGTCACACCGCCTCGCCAGCCCGAGCCCCGTCGCAGGCTCCGCCAGCCGGCCCTGCGGCCCTGCTTCCTGCTTCACTCCCGGGCTCCTGCTCCCATCTGGCCCGCCGCTCACTGCAGCCATGCCCAGGCCCAGTGGACAGATCAATCCCACTGATAACAGTTTCCTTGAGATCAGCGCTCTGACTGCTGGGGAAAGTGCAGGGGGCACGCAAAGGGGCTCCTGATGTATCTGAGGCTTTGAATCCTTGAGGACAAGCGTTTCTATTCCACGCGGCAGAAGAGGTTCTCCAAGAGGGGCCAAGAGCACAGCCGTGAAGGTGACAGGCAATTGAACAGACTTTACTGTCTGGGAAATTACAATGATCGTTCAAAATTTGGAGGCTTTGGCGACAACTGTTCATTTTCCTGAAGCTAAAACCCACTTTGGTCAGAGGAGTGGGGATCACGGATCTGCAAGTTCATCAGGAGCTGTTGGTGAATGCTGACCATCACTGGGGATTTCTGTCATGAATGTCTGCCTTAACTCAGCGCGGCACCACTTGAAGTCCACCCAGAGTCACCTGCGTAGTAAGTAAGCAAGCTCCATCCCCAGTGTAGACAGAGACCAGCCTGCCTGTGCTGGCGTTACAATCTTTTTTTAGTTTTTCTCCCCCATTCGCTGCCTTCAATGGAGAAAATTGGTTCTAAGAGCCAGCAAGCTAAAGGAAAGAGCAAAATGTGATGGGAAAGTGATCATTCAAGTTGTTTTATGAATGACAGGCAGATCCAAGAGATTCACTCAACATGGACAGGTTTTATTAGCAAAACTGCTCTTTCAAATGACCAGAGGAGCTAGGTTTCCAAACCCATAAATGGTTAATTGCAAGCATGCCCATTATTCTAAATTCCTATTAATTTCTCAATTCCCAGTCGGTTTCTGCTGCCTTCAAAGGCGTATTTCTATTTGCAGCTGCTGGCACTTGGTAGGGATGGCTCATAAATTCATCTAATGGTGGGTCAGCTAAGAATGTGCCCAAATGACCGACAGCTGTATTCTATTAGCCACCTCTCTGAAGAAAGACACTGAAAGGAACTAACCACGACACTAATCCCTTTTTTTTTTGTTTGTTTGTTTTTTGGGGCAGAGAGAAAAGTTGCGTAACTATCAGGTAATTGCTATCAAATGGGAAAACAGGAGTCACTTAGGGCAACCAGGGAGCATTGGCGAGGCTGAGAAACCCCCCAACAGGATTGGTATGTGATGGTTAAAGGACCAACTGCAAAACCAGAATACATGTTCAGATCACGGAAAAGAGACAATTAACTGCAAGACATGTTGACTCATCTGCTGAGTCGCTCACTCTGTGTTAGAGCCCCTGAAAACAGAATGGGCTGAAACAAGCTGCTTTCACACAGTGCTGGCCCAGTTATCTTTCAGGACTGACACCTACAACCCGTAAAAGCAGCCTCCTAGCTCTACTGGGTCATCTCAGCCTTCCAATCACCCGTCCCCCCGCACACAGAATCCCATCTCCTGCCAGCATGCAGTGCTGAGAGTTACAAATAAACCTGCCGCTACGGTCCCCAGTAATAATCGCGATTTACCTAAAAGGCATGCGAGTGTCAAGGTGTCAGCTTAGTTTCTGAATCTCGGTGAACACCAGTGCATACTTCCTAGGGTGCGGAGAATGAACCTACCCTAAAGAAATATGCCTGGAGAAAAACCGCACGATTCAGCTGAACCGCTGAACTGGGATGGCAGAGGTGCAACCCGGGTGCTGGCCCACGCCCTCTGGGGAGACAGGAGGAAGAGGCACAGCTACAGGCAGTGAAGCAAAGGGTGTGTGAGCCTCCGCAGGACAGACAGCGGGCACATGAGCCTCTGCCAACGGTGGGCGCAGGCCTCAGACATTGCTGGACCAATAATCACAGGCTTCCCCTGGACCAGTGCCAGACCCTCGTCAACACCAGCATTCTCAGCGCAGATGGCATACTGCCTTAGAGGGAACATGTGGAGGGTGGGAGACTGCCTCAACCCGAGGACAGTGGTGGTGAAGAGGACACGACTCGCGGACCTAGATGCTCACACTAAGTGAAGCCAGACAGGGAAAGGCAGACCCCACGTGCAATCACTTCTAGGTGGAATCTTTTAAAACGATGTGAATGAACTTATTTATAAAACAGAAAAGGACTCATAGACGTAGAAAAGAAACTTAGGGTTGCCAAATGGACAAGAAGCGAGGTGGTGAGGGATAAATTAGTCTGGGATGAACACACACACACTGCTGTATACAAAACAGACGAGAACAAGGACCTATTGTACAGCACAGGGAACTATGCTCAACACGGGTAACAGCCTGCAGCGGAAAGGAGCCTGAAGTAACCGAATCGTTTTATTCTACACCTGACACAACATCACGAATCAACTATGCTTCCATAAAAAAGGAAAAAGGATTTGGGGTCAGATTCCCAGTGGCTCAGTTGGCAAAGAATTCACCTGAAATGCAGGAGACCCGGATTCGATCCCTGAGTTGGGAAGATCTGCTGGAGAAGGGAAGGCTCCCCACTCCAGTATTCCTGGGCTTCCCTGGTGGCTCAGCTAGTACAGAATCTGTCTGCAACTCGGGAGACCCGAGTTTGATCCCTGGGATGGGAAGATCCCCTGGAAAAGGGAAAGGCTAATCTGGCCTGGAGAATTCCATGGAGTAAATCCATGGGGTCCCAAAGAGTTGGACACGACTGAGTGACTTTCACTTCACTTCACTTTTACACTTCAGATCCAGTACAATCACGGGAGCTTATCTTCTAGCTCTGTGCCCTGGGAACATTTCTGAAGACAGTTTGCTCGATGCAGAGCCTGAGACAAGGATTAGGACACACCCAATTTATTGAGGGCGGATCATCAGGGAAAACCTACATGAGAACGCAAGGAGGAGGTAGGGCAGGGTTGAGAGGGAGAAAGCGCAGGAAGGACCTGTTTCTGTGGAGGCTTCGCTTCAACTCCTGGCTCTCCTGGGTCGTCCCTGGGGGCTCTGGAGGGTTCAGCCATAACCGGAAGTGTCCTGTCTGGGGTCACAGGGCCTGGCTTCTGTGGGTGAGTCACTGATCCCGGCCCAGAGGCAGAGGGGAGGCTTGGGGGGGCGCTCCCATCGGGTAGGGGGCAATTATATGGGCTCAGCGGCCAGCGCCGGGGCAGCCGCGGGAGGGGCCTGGGCCCACCCTGCGTGGGGAAACCCTGCAGGAGGGGACACAGGAAGGCTCAGCACGCATGCATGCTGCTAGGTCTCTTCCGTCGTGTCCGGCTCAGCATAAGCGAGCACAAACCCCGAGGAGGGCGCGCCTGGGCACGCTGGGGCGAGGGCAGGGGACCCGCGCAAGGGTCGCCTCTGCAAGGCTCGGGGCCGGCAGGCAGAGGCGGACGCTGACCTGGCCGCTGGGGCAGGGTCCCCCTGACCTGTGAGCAGCTGGCCTCCAGTCTCGGGGGTTAAGGTACAAGCAGGCCAGATCGGCAGCTGATGCTGTGTGCGCGTCGCGGCTCTCGGGGCTGCGGGCGGGGGCCACGTGGGCGGGGGTGCGGCTCGA
>SJYV01015589.1:0-14647 GCA_006410875.1 Neotragus pygmaeus | reverse complement strand
TTCCCTGGTGGCTCAGACAGTAAGGAGTCTGCCTGCAATGCAGGAGACCTGGGTGCGATCCCTGGGTTAGGAAGATCCCCTACAGAAGGAAATGGCAACCCACTTCAGTATTCTTGCTTGGAAAATCCCACGGACGGAAGAGCTTGGCAGGCTACAGTCCCTGGGGTCACAAAGAGTCGGACACAACTGAGCGACTTCACTAGGAAGTCATTTGGGGTTTTTTAATGAAGTACTTTGACCACCTAATGTGAAGAACCGACTCCTTAGAAAAGACTCTGATGCTGGGGAAGATTGAAGGCAGGAGGAGAAGGGGATGACAGAGGATGAGATGGTTGGATGACATCACCGACTCGATGGACACGAGTTTGAGCAAGCTGCAGGAGTTGGTGAAGGACAGGGAAGCCTGACACATTGCAGTCCACGGGGCCACAAAGAGTCAGACACAACTGGGTGACTGAACAACAATGGCAGTGTAACACTGATATTTATTTTGAAAGACTCTTCTTCCTGCATGATAGGGAATTAGTTAGAAGCAAGGGTCCAGTTGGATGCACGGGAGAGTTAGAGTTAATGGCTAGAGTCCAACAAAGAGGACATCAGTCTATACTTATGCTAGTTTGCAAATGGTGAGTATAAAAAGAGATATATTTCTGGAATAAAATGTTTGATCTCATTTAAGCCTTACAACCATGCTAGGAAGTTGATCTTATAAAGCCCATTATACAAATCAGTCAATTGAGGCTTCAAAGAGTTATCAAAATTTACTTAGTCCCACAGGGATGTTGGCATAGTTAAGCCATGGAAACCAGGTCCCTTAATTCTAAATCATATTCTTTGTCAGTCATGCTGCTGTTTCTCCGTATTCTGCCGTGCTGGGTTTCTCACATTGCTCTGACTTTTCTTTCCTTTTTTTTTTAATTTTATTTTTTATTTTATTTTTTACTTTATTTTACTTTACAATACTCTATTGGCTTTGCCATACATCGACATGAATCCACCATAGGTGTACACAAGCTCCCAATCCTGAATCCCCCTCCCACATTTACTGTTTTCTCACATTACAATGCTGTTCCATGCAGTGAAATCCTGAAAGTCTTCTCCAAACATTTGCCGCTTCATGGTCCTAGTCTTTGGTAAAATCTGTGCTTTATGATTTCATAGCACGTTTTGCTTCCCTGCTGTCTCCTTATTTCTCTCTTTAGTAGTTTATAAGTTTTTAAAGACAGGCAGTAGAGATTTTACTTTTAAAGCCCCAATGCCTAGCAAGATGCTAGGTTTATAGGGTGAGCAAAAACGTTTAAATTAAAGGAATGTTCATGATAACCATCTAGATCAAGCACTCAGACACCTGGTAGATTATCTGTACAAAACTTCTGCCAAATGATCACTGCAGACATCTGCCGTTACCCTTGATAATACTTTATTGACCACTTTCTAAGTCTCAAACACATGGCTTAGACACTTACTACATTATCATATTTAATAATCATAAGGTCTTTATGAAGTACTTGCTACGATTATATCCATGTTGGAGATAAGGGACCTGAGTAACTTACCTAAGGTCATCAACTCCAGAATTCAAATTTAAATGGCTCTGAATTCAAAGATCCTTCATCTCTATTACAATGCATCCATTCCCATTATACTTGTTTGATATTCTTTTTATTTTTTTTTTTGGCTATCCAGTGCTAGATGGCATGTAACACCTTGACTTCCCTGACCTTCCCTGACCTGAGACTTCACAAATGACGTCTTCTCCATGCCAAACAAATCTGATAGAAACGAGTGGTTCTTTCTGACCCCTGCCATTTCTGCTCTTTCCAACTCCTTCCACTAATGGAACGGAGAGCCTGCTTTTGGTGTACAATGACATATATTCAACTTGTGCTGAAATGATGAGAAGGCTTTCAACAAGCTCTGGCATCAATTGATAGGAATCTATTCCTTTTATAAATGCATTTAAAAATATAAGACATTAATAAAAGTATTTAAAAAGCAAGTTGTTGGAATCTTACTTTTCAGTGTAAATCTAAAGGTTGCTTTCACCTATGTGAAAGTTTTGCTGAATGTTGGCCCTGCTCTCAGCACATGAAATCTTGCAGTCATGGAAGGATTAGCGTCCTAATCCCAGAAGCAGTCTAGTCTGCCAGAGTGTTTTCCAGTTTTGGAGGTGGTGGAATCATTGAGTTTTCAATTGCTTGTAACCCATATATTCTCTGTCTAGGATCAGCTTTCCGATTGAGCCAAGGAACCAGGCAGAGGTCTGTTTGAAAGACAGTATCTCTCTGTGAAAGTAAATAGGCTTTAGTCTCAAAACATAAATTTTGTACCCAATGTATCAAAGCATTGTGGATTTGAAGTGGATCTTAACGTTCACATAATCAAACAACAATTCTCAGCATCCTTATAAATGGCTTCCTTGGCCATGCTTTATAAAGGAAGAAAATGATTGTTAGAAAGACAAGTAACTTGCCTAAGTTGCAAAGCTGGATTTCAAATGTAGGTCTGAATGATTCCAGAGCCTAAGCTTTTAAACATTAAGCCCTTGTCCTATACAAACTTTCCTTTAGTATCTTAGCACTGTTGTATTTTCCCGTTTGGTTTCAGGTTAAATATCCCCATAGCCTATAATTTTTCTTTACATGATGTGTCTTTGTACCATCCTCACCAGTAGTCCCAGTCTTGGTTGACTAAGGGTTAGAAGAACTATAGCCCTCCAGTCCAAGTGCAATAGATTATTTAGAGAGACAATCAAAAGTAGAAATGTAAAATAATGTGAGAAATTCAATTTTATTTAAGTTGCAGAATATAAATATCAATATTAGAGACTTTTTCAGGTTTCTTTGCATTTAATAATCTACCCCTGATAAAATCACATATCAAAATATTACAAAACATATTTTCTTCCTAAGTGAAATGAGAAACCTACCTTAGAAATCTTTCTTGCAATTTAGCATAAAGGATAATAGATCATTTGGTCCAACCTCTGGCATTTTAGGGCTTCCCTGCTGGCTCAGAGGTTAAAGCATCTGCCTGCAATGTGAGAGACCTGGGTTCAATCCCTGGGACAGGAAGATCCCCTGGAGAAGGAAATGGCAACCCACTCTAGTATTCTTGCCTGGAGAATCCCATGGACAGAGAAGCTTGGTGGGCATTTTGGGAGAAAATCGTGGCAAATTCATTCATAAAATACAGCATTTAGTACCTATTAATTTGCCAGGACCTCTGATACATCCTGGACTTCCCTGGTGGCTCACTGGTAAAGAACCCACCTGCTAGTGCAGGAGACACAGGTTGAGTCGCTGGGTCAGGAAGATTCCCCTGGAGAAGGAAATGGTAACCTACTCTAGTATTCTTGTCTTGGAAATCCCATGGACAGAGGAGCCTGGTAGGCTCCAGTCTGTAGGGTGGCAAAGAGTCGGACACAGCTTAGCAACTTAACAACAATTGGTATCTTCTGTCTTTTTAGTTGTATTCCTTTAGTATGCCCAGCTCTAATTATTCTTTGATTCTGTGAGGACTGACAACTCATGACCTTACCTACCTTTTGATGTCCATTATCCTTCTCAAGTCTTTGTTTCCATTTTATTTAACCTATATTTCGAGTTCAACTTTATAATCACTCATTGACAGATCTTAATTTTCCCCTGTACATCATTCCTGCCACCATAACTTCCCAGATGTGACTCCCAGCTTTGTTAATCCCAATTTCTCCCATTTAACACATGCCCCTGAACTGCTGAACAAGGCTGGAGTAAACATACCGTGATACTGGTTGGTTTTACTTTAATTTGTGATCATAAACCTTATGTAGTTTCAATTTACTGCCTGTCAGTCTTGCAACTACATTTGGTTAGTCAATTCACTCTCCTGCCATCCTGGTTTACTATTTCACACCTGTTTCTCTCTTCTGGAACATGTACCGTTTCTCTTTCTCTTTATGCTGAATAGTGTCCTTGATTCTTATTTCACCGAGAATGTGGAGAAAATCAGGAGAAATCTTACTTCACTCAGCAACACATCCATCAAACCTTCTGGTTTCCTACCTGTGGATTTTGCTTTCCCTTCTGTTTTAATAGATGAACGAACAGAGCACAAAGTCTTAAGGATTATGGTTCTAGGCATATGGGTCCTCTCCTAATGAAATGTATCAGCTAATGAGAACGGTAGGTTTTAAAAAGATGACTTTGTGTGACTTGATGTCAGAAAAGTTGGGCGCAAGTTCTCCATCTGTCATCAGCTAGCTGTATAACTTTGAATGTTGCTGTTGTTCAGTTGCTAAGTCTTGTCTGACTCTTTGCAACCCCATGGACTGCAGCACGCCAGGCTTCCCTGTCCTTTGCTATCTCCTGGAGCTTGCTCAAACTCATGTCCATTGAATCACTGATGCCATCCAACCATCTCATCCTCTGTCATCTCCTTCTTCTCCTGCTCTCAATCTTTCCCAGCATCAGGGTCTGTTCCAATGAACATCAGATGGCCAAAGTATTGGAGCTTCAACTGCAGCATCAGTCCTTCCAGTGAATATTCAGGACTGATTTCCTTTAGGATGGACTAGTTGATCTCCTTGCAGTCCAAGGGACTCTCAAGAGTCTTCTGTAGCACTGCAATTTGAAAGGATCTATTCTTTGACCCTCAAACTTCGCTATGGTCCAATGCTCACATTCGTACATGGCTACTGGGAAAACCATAGCTTTCACTATAAACTTTGAAAGTAGGTAAAAGTAGATATTTTAAACCTCACTTCCTTATCTTTTAAGAAAGGAGGCAGCAATATCTATTGCCCATATTGTAAGATTTAATGAAATAACAAATGTTAATGTGCTTTATAAATTATGAAACAAATAAGCATGAAGATTAGCCTGCTCTGTCGGAACCAGGGCTTCGTGGTCCACTGCGTGGACTGTGTCCTGCACTAACTGGGTGGAGAGTGTGGACAGAGGCGTTCACTTAGGTTCACCATGGTGTCACCACGCAGGCGTGCTACCCGGCTGCCCTGACTGATCCATTCCATTAACAGGNAATACTTTATTGACCACTTTCTAAGTCTCAAACACATGGCTTAGACACTTACTACATTATCATATTTAATAATCATAAGGTCTTTATGAAGTACTTGCTACGATTATATCCATGTTGGAGATAAGGGACCTGAGTAACTTACCTAAGGTCATCAACTCCAGAATTCAAATTTAAATGGCTCTGAATTCAAAGATCCTTCATCTCTATTATAATGCATCCATTCCCATTATACTTGTTTGATATTCTTTTTATTTTTTTTTTTGGCTATCCAGTGCTAGATGGCATGTAACACCTTGACTTCCCTGACCTTCCCTGACCTGAGACTTCACAAATGACGTCTTCTCCATGCCAAACAAATCTGATAGAAACGAGTGGTTCTTTCTGACCCCTGCCATTTCTGCTCTTTCCAACTCCTTCCACTAATGGAACGGAGAGCCTGCTTTTGGTGTACAATGACATATATTCAACTTGTGCTGAAATGATGAGAAGGCTTTCAACAAGCTCTGGCATCAATTGATAGGAATCTATTCCTTTTATAAATGCATTTAAAAATATAAGACATTAATAAAAGTATTTAAAAAGCAAGTTGTTGGAATCTTACTTTTCAGTGTAAATCTAAAGGTTGCTTTCACCTATGTGAAAGTTTTGCTGAATGTTGGCCCTGCTCTCAGCACATGAAATCTTGCAGTCATGGAAGGATTAGCGTCCTAATCCCAGAAGCAGTCTAGTCTGCCAGAGTGTTTTCCAGTTTTGGAGGTGGTGGAATCATTGAGTTTTCAATTGCTTGTAACCCATGTATTCTCTGTCTAGGATCAGCTTTCCGATTGAGCCAAGGAACCAGGCAGAGGTCTGTTTGAAAGACAGTATCTCTCTGTGAAAGTAAATAGGCTTTAGTCTCAAAACATAAATTTTGTACCCAATGTATCAAAGCATTGTGGATTTGAAGTGGATCTTAACGTTCACATAATCAAACAACAATTCTCAGCATCCTTATAAATGGCTTCCTTGGCCATGCTTTATAAAGGAAGAAAATGATTGTTAGAAAGACAAGTAACTTGCCTAAGTTGCAAAGCTGGATTTCAAATGTAGGTCTGAATGATTCCAGAGCCTAAGCTTTTAAACATTAAGCCCTTGTCCTATACAAACTTTCCTTTAGTATCTTAGCACTGTTGTATTTTCCCGTTTGGTTTCAGGTTAAATATCCCCATAGCCTATAATTTTTCTTTACATGATGTGTCTTTGTACCATCCTCACCAGTAGTCCCAGTCTTGGTTGACTAAGGGTTAGAAGAACTATAGCCCTCCAGTCCAAGTGCAATAGATTATTTAGAGAGACAATCAAAAGTAGAAATGTAAAATAATGTGAGAAATTCAATTTTATTTAAGTTGCAGAATATAAATATCAATATTAGAGACTTTTTCAGGTTTCTTTGCATTTAATAATCTACCCCTGATAAAATCACATATCAAAATATTACAAAACATATTTTCTTCCTAAGTGAAATGAGAAACCTACCTTAGAAATCTTTCTTGCAATTTAGCATAAAGGATAATAGATCATTTGGTCCAACCTCTGGCATTTTAGGGCTTCCCTGCTGGCTCAGAGGTTAAAGCATCTGCCTGCAATGTGAGAGACCTGGGTTCAATCCCTGGGACAGGAAGATCCCCTGGAGAAGGAAATGGCAACCCACTCTAGTATTCTTGCCTGGAGAATCCCATGGACAGAGAAGCTTGGTGGGCATTTTGGGAGAAAATCGTGGCAAATTCATTCATAAAATACAGCATTTAGTACCTATTAATTTGCCAGGACCTCTGATACATCCTGGACTTCCCTGGTGGCTCACTGGTAAAGAACCCACCTGCTAGTGCAGGAGACACAGGTTGAGTCACTGGGTCAGGAAGATTCCCCTGGAGAAGGAAATGGTAACCTACTCTAGTATTCTTGTCTTGGAAATCCCATGGACAGAGGAGCCTGGTAGGCTCCAGTCTGTAGGGTGGCAAAGAGTCGGACACAGCTTAGCAACTTAACAACAATTGGTATCTTCTGTCTTTTTAGTTGTATTCCTTTAGTATGCCCAGCTCTAATTATTCTTTGATTCTGTGAGGACTGACAACTCATGACCTTACCTACCTTTTGATGTCCATTATCCTTCTCAAGTCTTTGTTTCCATTTTATTTAACCTATATTTCGAGTTCAACTTTATAATCACTCATTGACAGATCTTAATTTTCCCCTGTACATCATTCCTGCCACCATAACTTCCCAGATGTGACTCCCAGCTTTGTTAATCCCAATTTCTCCCATTTAACACATGCCCCTGAACTGCTGAACAAGGCTGGAGTAAACATACCGTGATACTGGTTGGTTTTACTTTAATTTGTGATCATAAACCTTATGTAGTTTCAATTTACTGCCTGTCAGTCTTGCAACTACATTTGGTTAGTCAATTCACTCTCCTGCCATCCTGGTTTACTATTTCACACCTGTTTCTCTCTTCTGGAACATGTACCGTTTCTCTTTCTCTTTATGCTGAATAGTGTCCTTGATTCTTATTTCACCGAGAATGTGGAGAAAATCAGGAGAAATCTTACTTCACTCAGCAACACATCCATCAAACCTTCTGGTTTCCTACCTGTGGATTTTGCTTTCCCTTCTGTTTTAATAGATGAACGAACAGAGCACAAAGTCTTAAGGATTATGGTTCTAGGCATATGGGTCCTCTCCTAATGAAATGTATCAGCTAATGAGAACGGTAGGTTTTAAAAAGATGACTTTGTGTGACTTGATGTCAGAAAAGTTGGGCGCAAGTTCTCCATCTGTCATCAGCTAGCTGTATAACTTTGAATGTTGCTGTTGTTCAGTTGCTAAGTCTTGTCTGACTCTTTGCAACCCCATGGACTGCAGCACGCCAGGCTTCCCTGTCCTTTGCTATCTCCTGGAGCTTGCTCAAACTCATGTCCATTGAATCACTGATGCCATCCAACCATCTCATCCTCTGTCATCTCCTTCTTCTCCTGCTCTCAATCTTTCCCAGCATCAGGGTCTGTTCCAATGAACATCAGATGGCCAAAGTATTGGAGCTTCAACTGCAGCATCAGTCCTTCCAGTGAATATTCAGGACTGATTTCCTTTAGGATGGACTAGTTGATCTCCTTGCAGTCCAAGGGACTCTCAAGAGTCTTCTGTAGCACTGCAATTTGAAAGGATCTATTCTTTGACCCTCAAACTTCGCTATGGTCCAATGCTCACATTCGTACATGGCTACTGGGAAAACCATAGCTTTCACTATAAACTTTGAAAGTAGGTAAAAGTAGATATTTTAAACCTCACTTCCTTATCTTTTAAGAAAGGAGGCAGCAATATCTATTGCCCATATTGTAAGATTTAATGAAATAACAAATGTTAATGTGCTTTATAAATTATGAAACAAATAAGCATGAAGATTAGCCTGCTCTGTCGGAACCAGGGCTCCGTGGTCCACTGCGTGGACTGTGTCCTGCACTAACTGGGTGGAGAGTGTGGACAGAGGCGTTCACTTAGGTTCACCATGGTGTCACCACGCAGGCGTGCTACCCGGCTGCCCTGACTGATCCATTCCATTAACAGGTTGTTTAATTGTTCAAGGAGAGTGTCTCAGCAGCTTCCCTTGGCAGTGCACTCTATCTTTACAGTTTGTAAAGCACTAGTAAAAATGTATCATTAATCCTTTAAGGCCCAGTTCAAGAGTTACTCTTAGAGTTACCCATGCCATCTCAACAGGCCTTCCTCCGAGCTCCAAGAATCCCTAGTTTTTGCGTTCATATTTATGCACAAAATGTTGTTTCTTCTTTTGTTTTTTCTTCCTCCCCCCACAGCCCCCTTTATACCGTGACACAGTAGACACTTTGATCCCTAAGGGTAAGGATGTGGAGGGCCGTGTTGCACTCTGTGTGTCTTTGTTTCCCAGGATTTAACAAGAGGGAGAAGCCTGACACTATGGCACGTGATGAGCTGAAGCGCTGCAGTTGCCTGTCTGTTTTCAGGACCTGCTCCTCAGCCAACTTATTCTTCAACTTATTCCCCAACTTATTATTCCATCGTATGAACCCTGGGGGCAAAGGCTGTCAAGCACATAGTTGCTTCTGGTGCTAGTATGACGCTGGGAACGAATAAATACTAAGCAAATGGTGGACATACAGTGAGGCAGGAGAACCTAAATTCTTCCATTTATTTAACTTATTTTTTTCAAGGATGTGATCTGTTCCTAATTATGCGAAAAAGTACTGAAAATAGAGCGGTGAACAAAAGCAAAAAAAAAAAAAAAACTGCTTTTTGGAGCTTATATGTTAGTGGGTGAAGATAGACAAAAGGTAATAAATGAATGCTGATGTACGTTAGCATGGGATCAGCCAGATCAAATGTTAGATAAGGTTCCCGGAGCAAGCCTTACTGGAAAGAGGGCTTTGGACTCTTGTTTCAAGCGGGTGCAGGCTTGTGGCTATCTANAGATAGACAAAAGGTAATAAATGAATGCTGATGTACGTTAGCATGGGATCAGCCAGATCAAATGTTAGATAAGGTTCCCGGAGCAAGCCTTACTGGAAAGAGGGCTTTGGACTCTTGTTTCAAGCGGGTGCAGGCTTGTGGCTATCTAGGGTGGAGAATTCTGAAAAGTAGGGGGAAGTGCAGGATCCTTGGTAGTGATGGGAAGCCTTTAGAGTATTTCAAACAGAAGCTTGAGATGATCTGATTTATGCTAAAATACATATTTATACATATATAAATATAAATGAAAATATAGTATTGTATTTACTGATTGTAAAAATGTCCAATAGCTTGTTTTATTAAATACCAATTTCTGTTGCTTCTGTGTATTTTATTGATGCTGAACACATCTAAAACAAGGTTACTCTTGTTGCAAATAATATATTTGGTGAATACACTCATCATATACTTGATGAATAAAGGAGCTAATGAACTTGAATGAGAGGTTGCCAAGGAGCCCAGCTATGAGGACTCATTGAAAAAGTGTCCTGGATTTATGTAAGAATTAGAGGCAACAAATCTAGTTATTAGCATTCACACATTCGCATTTTTCAGTGTTTTTTAGGAAGTTAGGATTCCAAGACAGGATTTTCTGTCTGCCTTTACCTGATGTTCTTAAATGGCAAGATCAGTGCACATCCGGCTGTCTAAATATATCCATCAGCTCTTTCCTTGATGCAAATAACACACATTTTTATAAACTCCTTCAGTTCCTTATTATGACTTTATATAAAATATAATCTTTTGGAATTCTTAATAGTCCCTACTTTAGCATCTTAAGTTTTTCTTAACCTAAATCCAGTCTTAAAAAATAACAAGCTAAAAATAGATATACTTGAAATAGAAGTCAATGCATTGAAGCCAAGAAGTTTAGAAAAGGACATGCCTACCATGCACTGTTTTATGTCCACATGTCTTAAAATGTTATCACCACATTTCCAGAACTCTCCTGGGGGCGCAAAAATAGCTTGAGTTCCAGGAAATATAGGTGCTTCTTGTTTTAATATAAGCAATAGTTGCACTGAAGTGAGAACATGAAGAATGAATAGAGGTGGCATTTTTGTTTCAATAATGACAATCTGCCTAAATATATATATATAGTTGATATTATTATGATTAATGTGATGTTTTTTGTAGTCTTTGCATGATTTATTTTTTTAATAAAGTCAGTTGGTGATGTTAGGGGCTTTGTTATAATTTGGGGATAGTCACTGACTCCCATGCTGTTGTGAGAAATATAAATATACAGGGAGATCTCCTGTGGTCTTTATGCAGTTTCCTCCACTGGTGATGTTACATCACCAGAACAGTGATTTTCATGCAGTCAAGGGAATTCCCTGGCAGTCCAGGTGTTAGGACTTGACGCTTCCACTGCAGGGAACACAGGTTCGATCCGTGCTTAGGGAATTAAGTTCCTGCATGCTGTGCAGCGTGGCATAGTGGTAGTAATAATGACAGTGATGCAGTCAAGATACAGTGAAGCTCCACCATCACAAAAATCTCTCATGCCTTTTTTTTTTTTTCCTCTAGCCGCATCTACCTGCCTTCCCACTTCCACCATGTGGCCCCTGGCAACCACTAAGCTGTTCCCTATTTCTGTAATTTTGTCATTTCAAGAATGTTATAAAAATAGAACCATGCAGTATGTGATCCTTTGGGACTAGCTTTTTTTTTTTTAATTTAGCATAATTCTCTGGAGATTTATGTAGATTGTTGAATGTGTCAGCAGAGTGTTCCTTTTTACTGATGGCCGTATTCCACGGTATAGGTACATCAAGTTCATTTAACCATTCACCCACTGAAGGACATCTGATCTGATTCCAGATTTTGGCCATGATTAATAAAACTACCACAAACCTTCCACTACAGGTTTGGTGTCAACATAAGTTTTCATTTCTCTAGGACAAATGCCCAGAGATGCGATTGCTCAGTTGTAAGATAGTGGAAAGTTTGGTCTTTTGTTTTCCCCCAAGAAACCTCCAAACTGATTTCTCAGGTGGCTGTACCCATTTTACATTCCCACTAGTAACATATGAATAATTGATTGCATCATTATTCAGCTTTTTCAGTTTCAGCCACTCTGAAGTGTGTAGTGATGTTTTAATGTTTAATGAGCATTTCCCTGATGGCGGTTGATGTTGAACATCTTTTTATACGCTTGTTGTCAGCATGGCCTCTTCAGTGAAAAATATCTCAGCAGGACTTTTACCCATATTCTAATTGGAGTATTTTATTTGACTGTTGAGTTTCAATAGTTCTTTATATATTCTAGATAGTATTCCTTTGTTGGCTGTGTGGTTTACAAATGTTTTCTCCAGGTAGACTGACTTTATTCTTCCTCTCCAAAAAATAATTTACAAATGCTCTCTTATAGCTGTCCTTTTAACAAACTCTTTCAATGGGGTCTTGGCAGAGGACAGTTTTGAATTTGATGAAGTCCCATTTATCAATATTTCCTTGAGTGCTTTCTATTTCAAATTTAAGCACTTTTTGCCTAACACTAAGCTATGAAAAATTTTTCCTAGTTTTTAAAAAATTTGTAGTTTCAGGTTTTTCTTTAACTTCATGATCTATCTTGAATTATTTGTATGAGATGTAAGTTTAGGTAGGCACTCTTCTCTTTCTCCACCCCACCTCCTTTTTTTTTTTTTTTTTTTNAATTTTTCCTAGTTTTTAAAAAATTTGTAGTTTCAGGTTTTTCTTTAACTTCATGATCTATCTTGAATTATTTGTATGAGATGTAAGTTTAGGTAGGCACTCTTCTCTTTCTCCACCCCACCTCCTTTTTTTTTTTTTTTTGCCTATGGGTGATGACTTATCCATCATCATTTATTGAAAAAGCTCTATTTCCCCCATTGAATTATTTTACCCCTTTCTCACAGATAAGTTGGCATATTTGTGTTTGTGTGGGTTCATTTCTGAGTTCTGTGATCGTGAAACCAGGTAGACTGATTTTATTCTTCCTCTCCAAAATTTTTTTGGCTATTCTAGTTTCTTTACTTCTCAATATAAATTTTATAGTTATTTTGCCTGTCTCTACAAAAACTTGTACATATTTTGTTAGATCTATACCCAAATATTTCATTTTTTGACTGATTATATTTGCTATTGTGTTTTCCCTTTTTGTATCCGCATGTTTATTGCTAGTGTATAAAAATACAATTGATTTTTATATGTTTGTCTTATATCCTGTAGCTTTGCTGAACTCACTTAATAGTTTAGGCATATGTTTGGAGATTCTTTGGGATTTTGTATTTAGACAATCATGTCATCTTCAAATAGGAATCATTTGATTTATTCCTTTAAGATCTTTATATCTTTTATTTACTTTTATTACCTATTGCATTGGTTAGAACACCTCTGTCTTGAATAAAAATGGGAAGGTTGGACATTTTGCTTTGTGACCAGTCTTATAGGAAAGCACTCAGTCTTTCCCCATTCACATAACAGTAGGTGTTGTCTTTCTATAGGCACTCTTTATCAAGATGAGGAAATGCCCCTGGATTCCAGAGATCTTTTTTCTTGTTAATTAATTTATTTTGAATCTTGCCAGATGATCTTTCCTTACTGATTGGCATGATCATATTATGTGGTGTATTACTTTGATTTTCAAATATTGTACTAGCTTTGCATCCATGAATAAACACCATTTGGTCATGATGCTTGATTCTTTTTATATATTGCTGAATTCCATATGCTAGAATTTTGTGTAAATATTTTGCATATATATTCATTAGGGATATTGGTCTTCAGTGACTTCTTTCTTTCTTTCTTTCTTTTTATTTTGGCAAGGTTTTCGTGTCAGAGGACTACTTTCTCTAACTTTGGATATCATAGATTACTGGATTCCTAAGTTAAATTGGGAAAGGAATCTTCCTCTCCTTTTTTCTGGAAGAAATCGTGTAGATCATATTTTAATTCTTCCTTAAATTTTTGGTAGAATTCTGTAATGAAACCTTCTGAACCTGGAGATTTCTTTACTTTGAATTCTAAACTACGACTTTAATGTCTTTGATAAATATAGAGTATTCAAAGTATTTATTTCCAATTGAGGGAGTTGTGGTTTTTTGAGGAATTGCTTCATTTCCTGTAAGCTGTTAAATTTATGTTTATAAAGGTGTTCATAGTATTCCATTATGACTCTTTGGATGTTTTCAGGTTTTGTGTTGAGATCCAATATTTCACTTATGGTATTGATAATTTGCATCATCTCACCCCAGCCTTCTTAGAGATCTGTCAATTTTATTGATCTTTTTTTAAAAGAGCTAATTCTTTGCTGCATTGATTTTCTTGATTTGTGTGTATTTTCAGTTTCATTGATTTCTTCTATCATTTTATTTCTTCCTTTAGCTTGCTTTGGATTTCCTTTACACTTCTTTTTCTTTTTAAGGTGGGGTTTAAATGATTTGAGACTTCTGCTTTTCTAATGTAAGCTTTTAAGTGCTGTACATGTCTCAGAATTGCATTAACTGTGACCTNCATTTTATTTCTTCCTTTAGCTTGCTTTGGATTTCCTTTACACTTCTTTTTCTTTTTAAGGTGGGGTTTAAATGATTTGAGACTTCTGCTTTTCTAATGTAAGCTTTTAAGTGCTGTACATGTCTCAGAATTGCATTAACTGTGACCTACAAATTTGATTTGTTATATTCCCTATTTTATTTTCAGTGTATTTTAAATTTTTTCTTGAGACTTCTTTTTGGTCCTTAGATTATTTAAAAATGTGTTACTCAGTTTCTTAGTGTTTGGAGAGTTTCCTGTTATCTTTCTGTTGTTGATTGTAGCTTGATTTCTCTATAATAAAGCAATGAACTGTGCGTGATTTCAAATCCTTTATGTCGAGGTTTGTTTTATAGACCAGAGTAAGTCTACCCTGATGTATGTTCCAAGGGTATCTGAAAAAGAAAAGTTATTTTTTCTGCCGTTGTTGAGCGAAATGTTCTATAAATGTTCATTAGATTCTTGATATGTTCATCTGTGGATTGTTCTTTGTTTTATATGGTTGCTGCTTTTCTGTCTGGTTTTCTATCAAAATGGTTGAGAGTGAAGTGTTGAAGTTACCTACTAAAATTATGGATTTGTCAAATGCTCCTTTCAATTCTGT
>SJYV01015587.1:866731-990402 GCA_006410875.1 Neotragus pygmaeus | reverse complement strand
TCTGATGGAGAAGGATAAGAGGCTTATGGAAGCTTCCTGATGGGAGAGACTGACTGAGGGAGAAACTGGTTCTTGTTCTGATGGGTGGGGAGTGCTCAGTAAATCTTTAATCCTATTTTCTGTCGATGGGTGGAGCTGTGTTCCCTCCCTGCTGTTTACCTGGTTCCAGACTATGGTGGAGGTAATGAAAATAACGGGGACCTCCTTCAAAAGATCCCATGCATGTACTACACTCACTGCCCCAAACCCTGCAGCTGGCCACCACCGACCCATGCCTCTGCTGGAGACTCCTGGACACTCACGGGAAAGTCTGGGTCAGTCTCTTGTGGGGTCACTCCTCCTTTTTCCTGGGTCCTGGTGCACACAAAGTTCTGTTTGTGCCCTCAAAGAGTCTATTTCCCAGTCCTGTGTAAGTTCCAGCATCTCTATGGTGGGGTTAATGGCGACCTCCTCCAAGAGGGCTTATGCCATACCAAGGTCTGCTGCACCCAGAGCCCCTCCCCTTGTGGCAGCCCACTGCTGACCTCAAACACAGTTCTGGCTCAGTCTCTGTCAGTCTCTGACTGCAGCCTTACTGGTTTCAATATCAAGCTGAGAGAGTATAAGGAGTCTTTCAAAACCACACTTAGATAGGGATACAAAATTCAGCAAAGAAAAATACAAGATAACCAACTTAGTTTAAATTTCAGATAAAGAAATGATGATTTAGTATAAGTATATTCCAGTGGGAACCCTGTCTTTCACCTAACAGTGTACATTTAAATAGCCAACTGTTCTATCAGTGAAATGAACTTGGTTGGGTCTATTGTAAATGTGAATGATTAATGTTAAGAGGCTACAAAGGGAAAAAGAAATTGATTTTTGTTGGCTGATAACGTAATGCTGCAGATTGTTTTAATCTGACTGAAGTCTGTATACTGGAAAAGGTGTGAGTAGTGAGACGCTGACCCAGAGAAGAAGACATATGTCATTGGTCTTCTTCCCTGGCCCTGGTCATCTGGAGGGCTGCTGAGATTGCATCCCAGGAGCATGAATTCAAATGTGTTTCTCCATAACACCAAGAGGCCAAATCAAACCACTGATAGTACTCAAAGTGCTCAATTCACTCATCCCAGATCCTTCCACGGGTGTTCTAGAAAGCTCGGACTGCTACTATATAGCCAAACATCATAGACTGGGTGGCTTAAACAACAGAAATTTATTCCTCACAGTTCTGTAGGCTACAATGTCCAAAATCAAATTGCTGACTGATCCTGTTCCTGGTGAGGGTCTTTTTTCCAGTTAACACACAGGTGCCTTCTTTCTGTGTCCACACATAGCAGAGAGAGATCATCTCTCATGTCTCCTCTTATTTATAAGGGCACTAATCCCATGCATGAGGGCTCCATCCTCATGACTTAATTACCTCCCAAAGACTGTTCCTCCAGACACTGTCACACTGGAGATGAGGACTGTAACCCATAAATTTTGGAAAGAGGCAGACATTCAGTCCGTAGCAATGGAGATGTGAATAAAACTACAAGTGTATGTCCAGAAATATCTTAGACATTAAGAAACTTCATTCTAATAGTAGACAAACCTAGGCATCCTCCAAGGGGGAAAGAAAGCAGGAACTTCTTTGAAATCTGCTTACAATTCACCATAGATGGTTTTTATTTTAAGAAACTAATAAAAGTAATATGATTCCACCTTTCAGAGCTGTTTATCACTTGGAATTTCAGTTTGGCTGATTGTACTCTAGTAAATTAGCTGACTGAGAGTCCAAAGATTATATCTGCCTCCAGACAGTCCATTCATCATGCTTAGCATTTGAATTTGAGCACAGCTTTCCCACATATTTGCCAAAATGCCACCAAAGTAATCACAGAAAGCTCCTTGTTTTGATCTACCTAATGCTTTAAATATTGTCAGTGGCTGTGAAATTTAGGTTTATTGGAATATTTTAATAACCCACCAATCTCTTTATCTGAAAGCTTCATATAACCACTCTCTTAGTTCATAAATAGTTATTGATTTTAATTTTGCACCAAAAAGGGAGTGGACTTCAGTAGTTCAATATGTACTTACTCAAGAAAGCAATGCAAAGTCGTAGTATTATCAAGATATAATTATGTAGGAATGAAAAAACCTTTAAATAGTATCAAATATTTACTTGCATGGCCAATGCAAATTTCAAATTATTTGTGTGTAACCCACACCTTCACACTTTCAATATTATTTTGTAAACAGGCAAATGGTTCGTTTAGATTATCCAATTTTGGAAAAGCATGATTTAAATTTTGATTCGTAAAACTACCAAAATGTGATAATTGTGATCCCCAAAAAATCCAGTTGCATAAAATTCAGACTGCATGATTGGAAAGTTAACAAAATTTTCAGGCCAAAAATGCCCAACTAATTGGCTGAGAGTTCCAGATGGGTGTGTGGGATCCAAGTCTATCCCAAAGCCATCTGTGATTTGTACTACCTGCTGACCTAGTCATTTTTTACCACCTGGTCCCTACGTGTGCTGTGTCTCACTGGGCAGTAATTCTTAAAATTCTAGGCAATTGGTGCTCTTTTAGACTCACATATCTACAAGTATTGGACCTGAATAAAATGGTTATAGACACCTAGCCTCTGTCTCCCCAAGTGTGGATATAGGACTGCCTGCCCTTTCTGTACCAATTTGTTTTTTTTTAATATGATATTAAACATGGTAATTACTTCACTGTATATGTAAGTCAAACCATTATGCTATACATCTTAAATTTATACAGTGAGGTATATCAATTATATCTCAATAAAACTTGGAAAAAATTTTAGAAATTAAAAAATAAGTAAAACCAAATATGATATTAAAATAATTAATTCAAATGCTATCTTTTCCAAAATTAATTTTAACTTTGGATTTTCTTTTTTGCTTTCTATTTTTTGTGGGGCTGCTTGGACATAATGAATTGGTCTCAGGAGCTTCACCCATGGATGGTTCTTGGTCTCCACATGCTGTGACCTCTACCTCCCTATCAGAAACTCTACCTTTTTTTACTACATCAAGCGTCTTTTCTCAGACTGATCAAAGTGCCACAGACATAATGTCCATTGACCAGACAGTACTAATCCCACGGCTTACTGTCCCCACTGATGATTATTCTGCCATCAGCCCATTGGTTCCGGAAATTTCACACTTGCCTACATCTTCAGAAGACTGGTTGAGTACCAGCAGCCAAGGTACAATGGAAGACTTAGATGGAATGGATCTCACTAACACTCCTACCTCCTCTGAGGTCCCAGGATTCAGTGGGTATGTTTCCAGCCCGGATTATTTCCTGGAGAACATCACTCCTGACCCGGGTTTGCACTACATCACCACCAGCACCACGACTGTTGCTGCCGGGGGCCGAGAGTTGGTGGTGTTCTTCAGTTTGCGTGTGGCCAACGTGCCATTCTCCACTGACCTGTTTAACAAGAGCTCACTTGAATATCAAGCTCTGGAGCAGCGATTCACACAACTGGTGAGTGGACACTGCTTACAACTCTGTGTGTCTCCTTTCTTTTTTGTTGTTACTTTATGATGTAATCACTGCTGTCTTGAGCAATGCAATTTGGAAGGGACAAGCTTCTGAGATATCTGTTGCTGATAGCATTCAACTAGAGTGTTGAGACGGATTTGAGTCCAACAGAGAAGAACTCTGTGGTAGACACATGGGGCAGCCACTCAGCTATCTGGGAACAAACTTATTTCTAAGACCTNGTATCAAATATTTACTTGCATGGCCAATGCAAATTTCAAATTATTTGTGTGTAACCCACACCTTCACACTTTCAATATTATTTTGTAAACAGGCAAATGGTTCGTTTAGATTATCCAATTTTGGAAAAGCATGATTTAAATTTTGATTCGTAAAACTACCAAAATGTGATAATTGTGATCCCCAAAAAATCCAGTTGCATAAAATTCAGACTGCATGATTGGAAAGTTAACAAAATTTTCAGGCCAAAAATGCCCAACTAATTGGCTGAGAGTTCCAGATGGGTGTGTGGGATCCAAGTCTATCCCAAAGCCATCTGTGATTTGTACTACCTGCTGACCTAGTCATTTTTTACCACCTGGTCCCTACGTGTGCTGTGTCTCACTGGGCAGTAATTCTTAAAATTCTAGGCAATTGGTGCTCTTTTAGACTCACATATCTACAAGTATTGGACCTGAATAAAATGGTTATAGACACCTAGCCTCTGTCTCCCCAAGTGTGGATATAGGACTGCCTGCCCTTTCTGTACCAATTTGTTTTTTTTTAATATGATATTAAACATGGTAATTACTTCACTGTATATGTAAGTCAAACCATTATGCTATACATCTTAAATTTATACAGTGAGGTATATCAATTATATCTCAATAAAACTTGGAAAAAATTTTAGAAATTAAAAAATAAGTAAAACCAAATATGATATTAAAATAATTAATTCAAATGCTATCTTTTCCAAAATTAATTTTAACTTTGGATTTTCTTTTTTGCTTTCTATTTTTTGTGGGGCTGCTTGGACATAATGAATTGGTCTCAGGAGCTTCACCCATGGATGGTTCTTGGTCTCCACATGCTGTGACCTCTACCTCCCTATCAGAAACTCTACCTTTTTTTACTACATCAAGCGTCTTTTCTCAGACTGATCAAAGTGCCACAGACATAATGTCCATTGACCAGACAGTACTAATCCCACGGCTTACTGTCCCCACTGATGATTATTCTGCCATCAGCCCATTGGTTCCGGAAATTTCACACTTGCCTACATCTTCAGAAGACTGGTTGAGTACCAGCAGCCAAGGTACAATGGAAGACTTAGATGGAATGGATCTCACTAACACTCCTACCTCCTCTGAGGTCCCAGGATTCAGTGGGTATGTTTCCAGCCCGGATTATTTCCTGGAGAACATCACTCCTGACCCGGGTTTGCACTACATCACCACCAGCACCACGACTGTTGCTGCCGGGGGCCGAGAGTTGGTGGTGTTCTTCAGTTTGCGTGTGGCCAACGTGCCATTCTCCACTGACCTGTTTAACAAGAGCTCACTTGAATATCAAGCTCTGGAGCAGCGATTCACACAACTGGTGAGTGGACACTGCTTACAACTCTGTGTGTCTCCTTTCTTTTTTGTTGTTACTTTATGATGTAATCACTGCTGTCTTGAGCAATGCAATTTGGAAGGGACAAGCTTCTGAGATATCTGTTGCTGATAGCATTCAACTAGAGTGTTGAGACGGATTTGAGTCCAACAGAGAAGAACTCTGTGGTAGACACATGGGGCAGCCACTCAGCTATCTGGGAACAAACTTATTTCTAAGACCTTTTCTTTCTTTTTTTTTTTTAACTTTATTTTACTTTACAATACTCTATTGGCTTTGCCATACATCGACATGAATCCACCACAGGTGTACACAAGCTCCCAATCCTGAATCCCCCTCCCACCTCCCACCCCACAACGTCTCTCTGGATCATCTCCGTGCACCAGCCCCAAGTATCCTGCATCCTGCATCTAACATAGACTGGCACCTCGTTTCTTACATGATAGTATACATGCTTCAATGCCATTCTATAGTTCCTCTAGATTCCGTTTTCCTGGGAATAATACATAACCACTCAAGAACTGAACTTGGAATTTATAAATAATATAAGCAGACTTTTCCTAAATTCATTCTGTTTTCCAGCCATCTGACAAAAAGTTTCAAGGCTAGAAAAGTCCAGAAGAGATGAGGTCAAATGTTCAGGTATAAGAAATCTTTTTTTTTTTTTTTCAGTTCCCTTTATGTTATTGCAAAACAAACCAACAAAAAAATAAAATGTCAAAATGGCTCAGCATCCCAACAACTAACAAAGAAAGTGAGATCATCCAAAAGCATATAACTCTGATTATGAAACACCCCCCAAAATCACATATTTATTTTGTTTCTTCACGTACTTTTGTAGAAATACATACACAATGAAAACTGCTAAACTATGAATCTCTCACAGACATGGCTAATTAAATTCAAGTACACAATGCCCATCACAAAGATTACAGAATTTCTGAAAATAAGGAAAAAATATTTGTAAGCTCCATGCGAATTAAAACCAATTCTTCAAGTGAACTTTAAATAAGACCTTGTGCTGTACCTATCTCCCCCAAGTGAGGTGAGTTGTTGTTGGGACAATCTCAAGGAACAGAGTCCCAGGGTACCAAGTCCAGGTGTATTAACCAGGATACCTCTAGGCTGCCATAATGAAGAGATCAAGAATACAGCAACTTAAATAGAATATGAGTTTATTTTCTTTCATTTGGTGGGTGGGACAACTCTGCTCTACAGAGTCATCCACAGACTCACATGCCCTCCACTTATAACTCTGCCAACCCCAAGGGTGTTTCCTTACTCTCACATCCAAAGCTGGGTCACCGGTACATCTCTTTCATTTATTTATTTATTTTAATTGGAGGATATTTATTTTTCAATATTGTGATGGTTTCTCCCATATATCAACAGGAATCAGCCATAGGTACACATGTGTCCCCCCATCCTGAGCCCTCCTCCCACACCTCTCCCCACACCACCCCTCCAGGCTTTTCCAGAGCACCAGCTTTGGGTGCCCTGCTTCATGCATCGAACTGGCACTGGTCATCTATTTTACACATGGCAATGTACATGTTTCGATGCGATTCTCTCAAAGCATCCTACATTGTCCTTCTCCCACTGAGTCTGAAAGTCTGTTCTTCATGTTGGTGTCTCCTTTGCTGTGCTGCATGTAGAATCATTGGTAGCTGATATATCTCTGTGTCTACTTGTGAGGAGGAGAAAATGAGGAACCCCAGGGCAAGCAATATCCTAAGCAAGTGATGCCAAAGTTGCCCACATCTCTTTAACTCATATCCAATTGGTGGGAATTGGTCATGTGGCCAATGGTCATGTGGGAATTGGTCATGTGGCCTTTACACCTTGCTGCAAAGGAAGGTGGGAAATGTGGGCTCTAGCAAGGCAGCCTCTTAGCCATGAAGAAGAGAATGGATTTGGGGAAAGGGAACAACTAGTTGTCTGCACATGAAATGAGGACAGGGAATTCCCACTAGAGACCAAAGCAGTGTTAAGACACAAAGAATGAGTCTAGTCAAAGTTCATGGGAGAAAATAGGAGAGAGTAATTCCACACTCTATATAAAATTTCATTTTATTTTCACAATAACCTTGAGGGGGAGGTTAACTGGAGGTGGTACCAACATGTGGGTTTGGGTCAGAGTCTGGGGGGGTGGAGATGGGGACAAAGGAAAAGCAGGCCTGGGCCAAGCCTGGGAGATTGTAGTTTGTATCTGTGTCCTCTCTGGGTTTGTGGGTATCCGTTCATGAAGGAGAGGTCCCACTTTTAGAGCCAGGAACAAAGCAGACATCACTGGGTTTCCGACATTCCTGAAAAGTAATCTCCAGGATGGCTGTGGGGAATTCCCTGGCAGTTCAGTGCTTATGGCTCTGTGCTTCCAGTGTTCAGACCCCTAGTCAGCAAACTAAGTTCCCACGTGTCATGGGGCGTGGCCAAAAAAAAAGGCTGGTTGTGGGTCTCAGGAGGCAGGTGTGGGGATGTGAAGCACCACGCCCTGAAGCATCATTTTAAGATACTTAACTTCTAGCTTGAAAAAGGTCCTTAGGGAATCATTTTTATTCTCCCTCACAATTCAGATAAGAGCACTGAGGTATAACTTAGTAGGTTACATGGATTGATGAAGTCATACGTCTGGTTAGCAGCAATCTGAGGACTGACACCTAATCTCCTGAGGACCAAGTTCTTCACAGTTTCCTCTGCAGGGAATTTGTGGTGACATGAAACACCCTGAACAGACCGATGAGCCCATGTTTATGCTGTTGTTTATTTCAATAGGTCATTTCAGATTGGTCGCTTCCAAACAGACGCTCCATTTACCAGGCGTAGGTCAATCTGCTACTGCTCAGTTTGGAACATGTTTTTATTTACTTGGATTTTTTTTTTTTTTTTTAATGACTGAACCTGGCATCCCTGCTTGGCTGACAGTGTTGACCAGGATTTCTTTTTCAATCCTCTGTTCTCACAATTCATCATGAAGAAAATCACTGCCCATCCATCTCAATACACAGAAAAGTGGAAATATGGGACATAATCACTGCAAACAGACCGTTAAGTAGTGGTGTTCTGGTCTCACATTAAATCCAAACACAAATACGAAAAAGGAACTGAAATTTATGCCTCAGATAATGAAATGTGAGTGTAAATGGAATTAGCAGCAGCTGAGCACTTGCAACACCATTAAGAGTAAACTGTCTTTTGTTTTTGCAGCTGGTTCCATATCTGCGATCCAATCTTACGGGTTTTAAGCAACTTGAGATACTTAACTTCAGAAATGGGAGTGTGATTGTGAATAGCAAAGTGAGGTTTGCTAAATCAGTGCCATATAACCTCACCAAGGCGGTGCGAGGTGTCTTGGAGGATTTTCGTTCCACAGCAGCCCAACAACTTGATCTGGAAATAGATAGCTACTCTCTCGACGTTGAACCAGGTAAAAGAATCCAACTCAGAAAATTGTGGGAGTGTTTTTGGTTTTGCTTGTTTGTTTAAGCATGCAGCTCAAGTTTGAGGCCACAAAAAATCAACTTATAATGGCATTTAGCAAAATAATCTTTCAGAAGCTACGAATCAATATAGTAGAAAGATAGGGCCCTAAGACAAGCAAGTTAAGGTTTTCCTTCATTAAAAAACAAAGAATAAGCATACCTTTTGCTTCACAATCTGGGCACTTTAGCTTCCTCACAGAACAAAACTTTTGCTAGGCCTAAGAGATTTTTCTTTTTTTAATGTAACCCACACCTAAGCTAATTGACTCCTTCCAGAAGTCAAAAGCACTTTATCAGTCAACAGCAACCACCTAAGAAACCTTCCAGTTCAGTTCAGTTCAGTCGCTCAGTCGTGTCCAACTCATTGCAACCCCATGAATCACAGCACGCCAGGCCTCCCTNTATGAAAGTAGCCCAGAATATGAGATCACTTTTGGCAGCCTAAAAAAAAGAAACAGAATTGACCATTGTACTCATAACGTGCAAAACCAGGGTCAGCCTTCCAAGAGCTCAGCTGAAGGTCGCAGGAAGAAATCAGATACAGAGAAACTTTCAAAAGAAAGAAAAGGCAGGAAAAACATGTTCAGTCCCCTGCCTCTGGCCTGCACTGATGCCCATAGGAGAGTAACAGTAGATACACGGCGGCAGAGTAATTTCCCTGCCAGTAAATAGTTCTGGGGAAAGGTGAGTTGGAAAGATCAACCGAATTAAAGGTAGAGGTTATCTGTAGATTTCAAGCGTGTGTTTCACTGTTGTTCCACTTTATCATAAATAATTATCAAGTGACAGGAAAGTTTTGTAAAAGTACCTAAAAGAATGAATCAGCAGAGTTAGCAGCATTATAAGATGAATTTTCTGGTTTGTGAAATTGTTTGAAAACCGAGTTATGGCCTTATACTTAAAATAGAGTATAAAGGTTCAACACAGATATTACAATCTGATAATAAAATTATAAAATGTCTCTCTCTTCTTTACCTAACGTAGGGTTGACTTACAAGAAGAAAACCAGACTTGGTTTCCGATAGGAATCTGGCTTCCATTCCTGGCAGAGATCCAGGGAACGAACGGAGCCTCTTGGTTTGAGCTTCTTATATTATGTAAAGAAATTCACAGACAGAAGGGAATACATTGTGTCTTGGGGGGCTCAAACCAAACTAAGCATTCTTCAACCTATCTGTGCCACTTAAATCTTTGTAAGATTCAAGAAAAGGATTTGTCTTCTCTTTCTTAAGTTTCTGGGAGAAACAGACCCATTTTGACAGCTGGAAAATACGGGCACCATTGTGCTACTGACACCATGACCTTGACAAGTAAACCCAACATCACTGAGCCTATGATTTCTTTTCTATACCTGCCTGTCTTACCTCACTTAACAGGAAATAAATTCAATAAGAGAAATAAAATCCGTTTGGGTCTTTGAAAAGCAAGATGCTATGAAAGAAAGACTTTTTAGATAATTTCTTCTATTGCAACGGGAGGTAGAAGCAAACACAATGGCCGGTTGTGCATTCACACACGTTCACTTCCCAAGTCTTCCCATTTTGACTATTCCCCTTGATCAGAAAATGTAGAGTGCAGCTCTGTGTTCCTACGTGCAGCAGATATAAACATTCACAAGCTTCAGAAACACGCATGAGGAGGCTTCAGTTTGCATGATTCACTACCGCTTTTGACACTCTTCACAAATCAAGTTTGATTGGGTTTCTCATTGAAGCGATCTGACAGCCTAACCAAGAGGCCTCCTGGGGCTGTTTTTTTTGTTTGTTTTTTCCTTAGTAATAGATTAAAAAAAAAAAAAAAAAAGCCCAGAAAACAGTATGTTGGAAGGATCCAAACTTAGTTTTCTTTTTTATTTATTGTCATTCAATTGCTTCTTTAACCCACTCTATTGATCTTGAGTGGGAGGAAGAGGGGTTTGGATGGCAGGGGAGCATTGCTCAGAGTCAGGCATCTGTGGTTTGGTCCTGAGGGAAAGAAAGAAATAGTCCCAACCTAGAAGATGAGGGAAGAGAAGGTAAAAAAAAAACCAAAACCAGAAGATTGACTGGCTTGCACGGGATCCCAGTGGATTCCTGCTTACACCAGAGCATCATTTAAGCCTATGTTCTTCCATCTACCTTGTTTGCAGTAAATAGCTGCCCATTATATCAGGTCAGGCAAGTGCCGGGGCGTCACAGCTCAGTGGCCGTGATCTGCCCGCAGAGCAGCCAGAAAGATCCCCCAGAGAGCGCATGCGTGTGTCAAGTTCTGGAGCTGTCAAGGTTCTAAGCGACAGCTTATCTTGAGGGTTTAAAACATGCAAGCTGTCCCTGCTTGCTTCTCTCCTCCCCCACCCACCACTTTCGCTCTTCTCCCGTCCCCTCCTCCATCACCCCTCCTCCCCAGCACTTTTCCCTGTTGGCAATCTGCTTGAAAGAAGACAGATGCTGGAGCAGTTTTCCTTAAGTCGGCTCTAATTCCATGAGGTACAATCCACCAAACGCAACTCTGTCCATCTTTTGAAAAGGCTAACATCCCGAGCAGCCCCATTTATTATTTGTCTTGACACTAACACAAATATCTTCAGATGGGTTAGAGTCTGTCACTTTACCATCCTTATGTTCTCTGCCCTCAATAAATAAGACACATTAAAGTTCTTAAAGGCAAACAAAGAACTGTATCCTGGGTACCATTTGTCCTGCAGTTGCCATGTTTAATTGAACATTTTATAGCACTCTAATGCCATGTCAGATTCTTAATGTGACGTGAGTTCCTCTCTTACATTATCAGTGGCTAAGAACATCACAGAATCTTCCTTGAATTCGTGTGTATGTGAAGTTAAGATTTATCCTGTGCACTTCACTGAATCATTTATGAGTTGCCTTATCTCACCCAGGCAATTTTATAACTCGTAAATGGCCCCTCTGGTCTGCTGTCTGAATTTTGTTTACTCTAAAATCCCCAAATAGTAGGACTAGTTTCAAGATAGCAAGCTAAATTTTGCTGCAGTGTAGAATTACCCTGTGTCTGTCCTTTACTTTGCCATTTTGGGGTCCCAGATAAAAGGATGGAACCAAATGGGGGGCGGCAGACAGTAGACAAAATAAACATATTTCAGAGATGGTTTATACAGGCAGTGTGGTTTCTGCCAGCCCACAGCCATAGTGTGAGGAGTCTAAGTTTCCCAAGTACCCTACATAGTCTTGAGTTTTTCTATGTATTCTGACAATAAATGCAACTTAATGTTTATCTCTGATGTCTGTTCATTTCAGAATGACCCTCTTCACTTTTGGGAGCTCCATATCATCTATAAGATGTGTGAAATAGTCTTTGCTTTGAACCAAAAGCATAGCTTTAATTTTTCAAAAATTACCTTTAAAATTAAGTTATAAATATGACATTGGAAATGGTTTTTCAGGTATTTTTCATGGGAGGCAGTGCAGCACAGTGAATTGATCTGGATTTCATACTTGTCTCCATCATTTTCTTCTCAAGTCTCAGTTTACTCATCTATAAAATGTAAATAATGAGCTTTATATTGTAAGCCAGTTATAAAAATTGCATATGAAGTGTTTAACCCAGTATCTAGAATATTCATAGGCACTAAATAAATGGCTACCATTATTTTTGTTGTTTTTACCATTGTTAGATTTATGTAAGTCTGATTTGTGAAACCCCAGAATAGACTGATATAAAATATTGTCAGACACTTTCTAATTGTATTTTTCTTTAACTTGCCATCATAGATCATGGTAGTAGCAGAATAAGGGTGACATAGTTGCCTGCATTCATTTATTATTTCCACAAAGTGTATTGAGTGTCTGCCATGTACAGGCATTATGAGAAGATGAGATGGCAAATACTCCTGCTAAATAGTCATGAGGGTTAGAGTTACAACTGAAAACTTCAGTCCTCAAGCTCATATGAAATCTTCTGATAAGTATTCAAAGGGATAGGGAATCTCTGGATTATATCCATGTTGGGAAATCCACTAAATCTGAGGATTCAGACTTTTTAGTCCAAAGTTCACCCCATTCCTATAGATATGTCTAAATTTCTTTAAATTTCCACCAGTAACATTTTTTTTAGTTGAAATATAGTTGGTTTACAATGTTGTATAGTTTCAAGTATGCAGCAAAGTCATTCAGTTCTGTGTGTGTGTGTGTATGTGTGTGTGTGTGTGTGTGTGTATATATATATATATATATATATATATATATATACTTATCCTGGAGAAGGGTGGCAACCCACTTCAGTATTCTTGCCTGGAGAATCCTATGGACAGAGGACCCTGGAGGGCTTCAGTCCATGGAGTCACAAAGTCAGACACAACTGAAGCGACTTAACATGCATGCATATATACTTTCCCATTATAGATTATTATAAGATACAGAATATAGTTCTCTGTGCTATACAGTAGATCCTTGTTGTTGATCTGTTTAGCATATATTAGTGTAAATCTGTTAATTCTAAACTCTTAATTAATTTATTCCTCCCCCTCTCCTCCTTTGGTAAGCATAAGTTTGCTTTTTATGTCTGTGAGTCTGTTTTTCTTTTGTAACTAAGTGCATTTGTATCATATTTTAGATTCCACATATAAATGATATTGTATGATATTTACCTTTCTCTTTCTGACTTACTTCACTTAGTATGATGCTGTCTAGGTCTGTCTGTGTTGCTGCAAATGGCATTATTTCATTCTTTATAGGTCAAGTAATATTCCATTATATTGACTGTATATATATCTCACATCTTTATCCAACCATCTGTCAATGGACACTTAAGTTGTTTTCATGTCTTGGCTATTGTACATAGTTCTACTATGAACATTGGGGTACATGAATCTTTTTGAATTAGAGCTTTCATCTTTTCTGGGTACATGCCCAGGAGTGGGATTGCTAGATAATATAGTATCTCTATTTTTCATTTTTTAAGGAACCTCTGTGCTGTTCTCCAGGGGCTTCCCAGGTGGCACAGTGGTGAACAATTTACCTGCCACTGAAGGAGATGGAAGAGACTTGGTTTCGATCCCTGGGTTGGGAAGATCCCCTGGAGAAATAAACAGCAACCCAGTCCATTATTCTTGCCTGGAAATTCCATGGATAGAGGAACTTAGCGGGCTATAGTCCCATGGGATGGCAAAGAGCTGGACACAACTGAGCCACTGAGAACATTACAGTATGTAGAAAATACTGTTCTCCATAGTGGCTGCATCAATTTACATTCCTACCAACAGTGTAGGAGAGTTTCCTTTTTTCCACATCCTCTCCAGCATTATTGTTAGTAGATTTTTTGGTGAGGGCCATTCTGACCAGTGTGAAGTGATGCCTTATTGTAATTTTGATTTGTGTTTCTCTAATAATTAACAATGTTGGGTATCTTTACTTGCGCCTGTTGGTCATCTGTATGTCTTCTTAGAAAAAATGTCTGTTTAGGTCTTCTGCTAATTTTTTTTATTAGATTGTTTGCTCTTTGATACTGAGCTATATGAGCTATTTGAATATTTTAGAAATTCAGTCTTTATTGGTAGTATCATTTGCAAAATTTTTCTCCCATTCTGTAAATTATTTTCTCATTTAGTTGTTGGTTTCCTTTGCTAGGATAAAGCATCTAAGTTTGATTAGATACCATTTGTTTGTTTTTATTTCTTTTTTCACCTTCACCAATGCCATCTTAATATAAAAATATTATTAAATCTTTTTCTTAATCAAAGTCATCATAAAGGAAAGCTGACAGATCCATTCTTATCTCAGCATCCTTTCCAGTCATTGTAGCAACCCCTTTTATTAAAATATTTTTTACAGATGGGTAATTCATATCAAGCCTATAATAAATCTTTCCATTTTCCCCAGGATGCAAATGTGAGAAACATCAAAGAAATTCAATTACAAAAACCTATTTTCATTCAGTTAAGGACAGGAAAATTTATTACTGGTTGCTATTTTCCATGTTTCACACAGGCATAAATGAATTCAATTTCAATCAAGGTATCAACTCTGTCCTATTAAGTTTTGACTGGACTAAACGTAAGACTCTTGGCTTGAGAGGATGCAGTTCTAGAAGTAGGCTTACAAAAATAAAGTTAGATACATGGATACATTTACTATTTGATTCTGAACATCTTTAAGCAGGGTACATAGGAGGTAGGACAGTTATGATTTTGCTGGGTACCTTTTGTCCCACATTAGCAGTCTAGTCTTACCTGAGAAAGAAGAGGAGGTAAGAGGCCCGGGGTACTCTCTGGGCCACTCTCCTGGGTACCCATTTGTTTCTTAAAAGACTTCAGCTTGGTCACTCCAGCCAGTGCTGCTGAGTAAGGGATCTTGAGGTGTGCTCAAGCATCTAGCAATCAAGGGGCCTTGCCTTCTTTGTAATAGGCTAGATTATTCATGGGCCAGTGGTATATCCTTTCTCTACAAGGCCTCCTCCTTCAGCTCACTTATGTCAGAATGGAACACAGTGGAGAAGTTTTATTTTTTTCTTTTAAGCATGGGGTCTGAGTAAAGTGTTCAAGTGAAATCACTCCAAAGAAAGTTCAAAACAGGTTATCTCAGTACTCGATACCCCAGGTGGCAAAGTGGGTCACCAGCTGGAGAGAGCATATAGGTACAACCTCTCGTAGAATAATTTGACATTACTTTCTTATCATTTAAAGTCTGCATGACTCAGGTATATACCCAATTCTACTCCCAAGTATACAACTTGGAGACTTTGTTGCCTCTGGGGACCCAAAGAACCATACAGGAATCATCTTCGCAGCACTGTTTGTGATAACAAACATTGAGAACCCTTAGAGTATCTGATAGAGTGAATAGGGTCGCAAAGTGTAGGACAGGACGGAAGTGACTTGGCACACATGCAGGCAGTATTTTCAAGCAATGGATTGTTGCAAAGCAATGAAACGAAATATATCCTCTCTTTATGCAATAGCAATATTAATATCATAATGGGGTCTGAAAAAAAACAAGTCCGAAAACTATATAATATATACATATACGTGTGAGATACATGTATGGGCTTCCCTGGTGGCCCAGAGGTAAAGTGTCTGCCTGCAATGCAGAAGAACTGGGTTCAATCCCTGGGTCAGGAAGATCCCCTGAAGGAAATGCAATCCACTCCAGTACTCTTGCCTGGAAAATTCCAAGGACAGAGGAGCCTGGTAGGCTACACTCAATGGGAAGGCAAAGAGTCATACATGACTGAGCAACTTCACATCTCATGAATATTAATATCATAATGGGGTCTGAAAAAAACAAATTAGAAAACTATATAATAGTTACATATACATGTGAGATACATGTAAGATACAATTTTTTATAAGGCTCAGAATCACGCAAAAACAATGTCTAAGATAGTATTTACCTCCAGGAAGGTATAGGTGTGGGAAAGAGTACCTTAGTAGTGACAACAACTTTAGAAGTTTCTGTAGTCTTCAGTTGAGTAGCAGATGTGCTAATAATCAGGCTTCCTTGGTGGCTTACAAGGTAAACAATCTACCTGCAAGACAGGAGACCCAGGTTTGATCCCTGGATCAGGAAGACAATAATAATTTTATTACTATGCCTCATGATTCACACATATTCTATGTGTGTATGAAATAGTCAGATTAAAATTCCATTTAAAAAAATCTTAGCCAAGAAATCCCCTGGTTTTCCAGTGGTTAGAACTCCCTGCTTCACTGTAGGGGGCATGGGTTCCAACTCTGCTGAGGGAATTAATATCCAACATGCCAAGTGGCATGGCCCAATAATAGTACATAAATAAGTAAACATAAAAGAAGGAAAAGCATTTTAAAGCCTCTAAAAACAAAAATATCTTAAAACAAAATTTCAGTGGAGTTCAGATAAAACTGTATATACATAGACCTCATCTTGAGAGATAATTTCTGAGCACTTGACAATGGAGAGATATATAAGTAGACGTAATGAGGGTACAACACACAGTACTATTTCAGAGTTTATCTGCAACTCCTGCTTTCAATTTGCCCATGTTATTTATAGGCCTTTTTTCACATCTATTGTAGCTCATGAATGAACTTCTAAGGGTCACATTTACTTGATAAAGCATCTAGAAACTCTTTCAAATTGTTATGCTTAAAATATCAAATGCAATTGTCCATATTCCCTTTTGGGATCCCAGTACCATCTTCTTCTTCCTAAAGGACTTCACAGAGCTTTACCTGTAGACTTACAGACAAAACAGGTTTTCATAATAATAAACTTACAGTTTAAATGCTGGTAACTTCCCACAGTAGCTGTTTTTTGAAAACTTTTTGTTATTTTCTTCTACTTTAAAATAAGATTGTGTAACCTGTTTTATTTATCAGTGAGATAGGAAGCTTGTAAAAATTATATGTGTTCAAGGTTTTGAACCCCAGAGAAAGGCACCATTCAAAGTTATGAGGAATTATAACAACAAATGCAATTCCATTCCTCATATATATAGTTGAAATGTATAAACATTCAAACTGAAAAATACAGAAAATGAAATATGGGTTAACAGTGGCTAATTTTTTTGCAGCTGATATCATAATGGCAAGTGTTTTATCCCTTTGGTCTGAAACATTGGAAGTAGTTTCCATAACATTATGAAAAAATGTCAAAATGAAAAGAAATTGTTAAAGTTCTGGAAAAATCCTTAAGATACCAATGGAGCCCTATTATTGCAACTGTGGCAATTTTCACCCAGTGATTAGAAAGTGCCATTACGAGAGGAATTACTGGTTGTAAAACCAGCACAAAATACATTGACCTAATGGCAATTTCTCAAAGTTAAGTCAGAATGTTCCATGAGCTTCTCTTTATTGATTGTTGTTCCCATGGGCACCTCTGAGAACAGAACAGCAAAGAAATGTTTTGATCGGAGAAAGAGTGACCTTTTCTATGGAAGAGTTTTAATGCTGTGATATGCTGAAATAACTAACTGAAAGGATAACAAAAGGGAAAAAAAAAAAACCTTATTATTCTGTAGCCCATGGGGAAATGGGCATTTTTTATACTTTTCTACAAAATCAGTGCTCTGATAAAATTCTTGAGGCTAGCTCTGCAATACTATGCTCTTGATGGAAGTAAGGCATAATGTCATCACATAACCAATGGCTTGGTAACTCAAATAACTGATTAGAACTATAGAAAATGAATTAAAAAGAAAATGCCATGTACCAGAATGGTAACAAATGTTTCTCAGTCAGTTCAGTTCAGTCATTCAGTCCTATCCGACTCTTTGTGACCCCATGAACCACAGCATGGGGTTCTTGCCAGGCCTCCTTGCACATCACCGACTCCCAGAGTTCACACAACCTCATGTCCATTGAGTCGGTATGCCATCCAACAAATTCATCCTCTGTGGTCCCCTTCTCCTCCTGCCCTCAAACTTTCCCAGCATCAGAGTCTTTTCAAATGAGTCAGCTCTTCACATCAGGTGGCCAAAGTATTGGAGTTTCAGCTTCAACATCAGTCCCTCCAGTGAATATTCAGGACTAATTTCCTTTAGGATGGGCTGGTTGGATCTCCTTGCAGTCCAAGGGACACTCAAGAGTCTACTCCAATACCACAGCTCAAAAGCATCAATTCTTCAGTGCTCAGCTTTCTTTATAGTTCAACTCTCACATCCATACATGACTACTGGCAAAATCATAGCCTTGACTAAATGGACCTTTGTTGGCAAAGTAATGTCTCTGCTTTTTAATATGCTATCTAGGTTGATCATAACTTTCCTTCCAAGGAGCAAGCATCTTTTAATTTCATGGCTTCAGTCACCATCTGCAGTGATTTTGGAGCCCAGAAAAATAAAATCAGACACTGTTTCCACATCTATTTGCCATGAAATGATGGGACCAGATGCCATGATCTTAATTATCTGAATGTTGAGCTTTAAGCCAACTTTTTCACTCTCCTCTTTCACTTTCATCGAGAGGCTCTTTAGTTCTTCTTCACTTTCTGCCATAAAGGTGGTGTCAGCTGCATATCTGAGGTTACTGATATTTCTCCCAGCAGTCTTGATTCTAGTGTGTGCTTCTTNATCTTCATTTTCTGAATGTTGAGCTTTAAGCCAACTTTTTCACTCTCCTCTTTGACTTTCATCGAGAGGCTTTTTAGCTCCTCTTCACTTTCTGCCATAAGGGTGGTGTCATAAGAAACCTTCCAGTCCTGGTTAACTATGGTCACCACCTCTTCATAGCATAATTCAAGATGAAACTGAGACAATGTCCCAAGGAAAAAAAAATAATCATTAGACCAAAACTCCAACTTGGAAAAAACCCACTTCACCATCACCCAATAGGAGAATCATCCCCCTTTCTATATGTATACCCTAGATCGGCTTCCATGTGTGCAAGTTACAACAAAGTAGAGTTAGATGTGAAAAAAAAAAATTAAAGATACAGGGACTTAGCCTGAAGCTACATAATAGAAAGCAAACATTTGTTCTGATGATAAAGCACAGTGTATTGTATCAGTGTAAGAACCTATGCCCAAATTGGGAACTGTTTCCACCATTAGCTTCAAAATTCTGTTTTCTAACCAACCGAAGGAAATTTTTTAATTCCCCGGAGTGCAAGCAGGCAAGGCTCCAAATCTACTGGCAAAGCGACCTTCAAGTCAGGTTCAAAACAAAGCTTCCTAATTGGCCATGAATTAGTGAAGTGGATCTGTAACATCCTCCCTGGATTTCCCCAGGCAGAGAGAAAGGCCTTGGGCAAAATGCAAACAAAAAGCCTCTATTGGGAGACGCTTATCTTTGACCTAGCAGAACTTTGAGCAACTTTAAGAAAATTGCCTCCTACCTTAATAAATAGGATTATTAAAAAGACAGAAAGCCCTGAAGGTGCTGAGCCCCGAAGCACTTACCTTTGAACACA
The DNA here is from genome assembly GCA_006410875.1 of Neotragus pygmaeus. NCBI lineage: Eukaryota > Metazoa > Chordata > Mammalia > Artiodactyla > Bovidae > Neotragus > Neotragus pygmaeus. The sequence goes on along the minus strand of SJYV01015587.1, from coordinate 970,981 downwards.
AGCAACTAAGCAAACTCTCTGGACCCCCTAGGAAATCAAAGACCTCCTAAACGCTAGTAAGATACCTCCTCTTCCCCTGAAAACTTCCAGGGGTTTCCTGCCAGTTGAAATCAGAATACCACTTTTTTCCAGTCAATTGAAAACAGAAACATATATAGGGAGAAGTTAGCATAAGAGAGGCAAGGGCCCAACCCTCTCCCTTTCTTCCTCCCCTGCGGAGCTGACAGACAACAGAGAGACTCTCCCAACAATAGGAGAAGATCAAGCGAGGAGCCCAGTTGAGGCAGGGGAAAACTGGTCGCTGCTTAGAAAGAGGGCAGGAGGCTGGTAATGCATTTGCCGATGATGCACAAGAGACCCTGGCGATGCTGGAAGGAAGCACTGCAGAAAGTCATGACTTTTTAAGCCCGTGGTCCTGAATCTGTATGCTGATGACGCTGAAAATGCAGTCTTTGTGCATGCGTGCCAAATCAAATCTCGGAGACAGAACTTTGGGTGAAGCAGAAAATTATAATGTTACTGCAAAGAGGGCCAGTAGTCACATGCCTCTCAAAACTGTGTCCCAACCCAGAGTTGGGGGAGGGATTTGGTGAGGAGTTTTATAGCAATTGTCCAAGGGCAGGGTTGCTGATAAGGATTGGGTTCTACCAGGCCTCAGTTCAGTTCAGTTCAGTTCAGTCACTCAGTCGTGTCCGACTCTGCGACCCCATGAATCACAGCACGCCGGGCCTCCCTGTTCATCGCCATCTCTCAGAGCTCACTCAGACTCGTGTCCATCGAGTCCGTGATGCCATCTAGCCATCTCATCCTCGGTCGTCCCCTTCTCCTCCTGCCCCTAATCCCTCCCAGCATCAGAGTCTTTTCCAGTGAGTCAACTCTTCACATGAGGTGGCCAAAGTACTGGAGTTTCAGCTTCAGCATCATTCCTTCCAAAGAAATCCCAGGACTAATCTCCTTCAGAATGGACTGGTTGGATCTCCTTGCAGTCCAAGGGACTCTCAAGAGTCTTCTCCAACACCACAGTTCCAAAGCATCAATTCTTCGGTGCTCAGCCTTCTTCACAGTCCAACTCTCACATCCATACATGACCACAGGAAAAACCATAGCCTTGACTAGATGGACCTTAGTCGGCAAAGTAATGTCTCTGCTTTTGAATATGCTATCTAGGTTGGTCATAACTTTTCTTCCAAGGAGTAAACGTCTTCTAATTTCATGGCTGCAGTCACCATACTACCAGGCCTACATTCCTTTATTCTGGCTTCAAGAGGTCCCATGATAAACTTCTGGGCTTTCTTTCATCTGTCCTCAGGTGCTCTCTAGATGAGCTTCTTGAGGTTATCATATTCTGATCTTCTCTGGAAGGAGGAATGCTGACATCTTCCATTTGTTTTGGGTTTTAGTTTTGAAAAGAGCTCCAAGACACTGTTCTGTGTATCCCTTGAGGCGGAACCAGGACCCTGCCCCGAGGCCGCACTGTTGCTCCCTGACTGCTCCTCCCTTGTCTCAGCACCCCTGCCTCCCCTGATTAGGACTATTTAAACCTGCCCTCCTGGGGGGCAGGAGGAGAAGGGGACGACCGAGCATGAGATGGCTGGATGGCATCACGGACTCGATGGACATGAGTCTGAGTGAACTCCAGGAGATGGTAATGGACAGGGAGGCCTGGCGTGCTGCGATTCATGGGGTTGCAAAGAGTCAGACACGACTGAGCGACTGAACTGAACTGAACTGAACTGAAACCTGCCCTTTGAAACTTAGGGAGGGTCATGCTGGCTGGAGTCTGTTCCTTACAAACGAGAAACAGGGGACACAGGAATGCTTCCATACCCAGGAGCTCCACAATGTCCTGCTTGGTTTCACTAACAGCAAGACTCCATCTCCACAACTGGAAAAATGGAGATAGTGACGGTTGTGAGGACCAATCAAAATTCTATTTACAATACTTAGTGTCACATTTGACACACTGTAGTTGACTAACAAATGTTAGCGGTTAATATGACAGCATCATCATTAGTAAATGGGTTAATACTCTGTGATATGAACAGGGTACCAGTGGGAACAATGAAAACACCATGACAAGGTATTTGCATGGAGAGTCAACTGAAATTATTTCACTAATTTTTCATGACCAGTTCTGCTGTGTAGCCTTTCCTCTAAGAAGCCAAGAGCAAGAGAAATGAGACAATGCTAACATGGGCTTCAGTCCCTGCATGCTTGCTAAGTCACTTTATTCATGTCCGATTCTTTTGCACCCCTATGCTTGCATGGAATTCTCCAGGCAAGAATACTGGAGTAGGTTGCCATGCCCTCCTCCAGGGGATCTTCCTGACCCAGGCATTGAACCTGCATCTCTTATGTCTTCTGCATTGGCAGGCAGGTTCTTTACTGCTAGTGCCACCTGGTCCTTACTGAAGCCAAATTTATGCTGATTACTTTAATGGTAGAACAGTAGCGGAAGCTAGAGAGCATTGGGCAGCCTGGGACGTTACCTTACTCTACGTCTGGCTAGATAGTTGGAAAGTTCAGAAGCTCTGAATTTTTGATACGTTGGAGAATAATTGAATGAATGGACAGATGGATAGATGGACAAGGTCTGCCAAAAATGACTATTGTGAGCCAGCCAGGACATAAGTACTCCCTAAACCAGCGGTTGGAAAACAGCAGATTTAGAAAGCCAAAAATTATTTTATAAAAGTTAAAAATAAATAACAAAGAACTTGATGAACTACACAAATCAAAGTAGATAAATCCAGTATTCAGAAGGGATCCTATTTATACTGAGAAGCCACTGTGCCATCTACCCCCAGAAATGCTCCTTCCATTTGACAGGGAGCTGGACAAGGTGGCAGAAGGCGGGGCTTCCTCCTACCTCTCTGGTTTAGTCATTTCACAGAAAGCAAAGTGAAGAGTCACCCATGTGACCAGCAACTGGCTGAGACTGATTAAACCGTGACCATCTTCTACACACGTGTAATCCAAAACAAGCACCGTTCATTCACCACAGTTATGAACTGTAAATATGTGAAAGTCCCTTTCCAAAGGGGACATGCCCAGTGGCCAAGGATGGTCACCTTACAACAATGCTGGGATCAAAGCTATTCCTTTTCCTTCAAAGGCCTCCTAATGAGCACTTTCTGATATGCTTTATTTTATGGTTCATTCACTCAGTCTTGTCTGACTCTTTGTGACCCCATGAACTGCAGCAAGCCAGCCCTGTCCTTCACTATCTCCCAGAGTCTGTTCAAACCCATGTGCATTGCGTCGATGATGCCATCCAACCATCTCATCCTCTGTCGTCCCCTTCTCCTCCTGCCTTCAATCTTTCCCAGCATCAGGGTCTTTTCAAATGAGTCAGTTTTTCCAATCAGATGGCCAAAGAATTGTAGTTTCAGGTTCAGCATCAGTCCTTCCAATGAATATTCAGAACTGATCTCCTTTAGGATGGACTGGTTGGATCTCCTTGCAGTTCAAGGGACTCTCAAGAGTCTTTTCCAACACCACAAGACAGACGGGTCATAGTGGAGAGGTCTGACAGAATGTGGTCCACTGGAGAAGGGAATGGCAAACCACTTCAGTATTCTTGCCTTGAGAGGCCCATGAACAGTGTGAAAAATGCTTCCACAGAATTCATTAATTTCATACTTCTATGAATTTATTCATTTTATAAAACTTCTTGGACTTGAAATGTAAAATGTTGTTCTTAAAACAAAAAGAACACCCGTATATTTATTCTACAGTAAAGTGTTTATAGTGTCAGTTCCCCTATACAATTTTAGTTTGGAGAAATATGCACAAAATTAGTATTTTGATTATAGAAGAAATGGGCTTCTGGGTTTTAAAACAAATTAAGGGAAAATATGCACATGGTTTTCAATAGTTTTCTTCCTTTTTTTTTTTTTTAAATCTAGAAGATGACAGGTATTTTGCTCCCAGTTTTTCAGTATGACTAGCTAATCCAGATTTTCTGCTTGTGGTGGTGTATTTGAGTGTAAGCTGTCATGGTGACTGACAGGCAAGCTGATTAAAATGTCTTCCTTGTAGAGTAAACCAGTGCAACCACCTGATTGTGCTACCTCTCAGCTCCCTGGACCCCTAGTGAAGATAATTACTTCAGCTTCCTAGACAACAAGGATTCAGATTCTAATTTACACAGCCTCTGGCTCTGCAGCCTGTATGGTCTCTTCCGGTGTCTAAGGCTTGGCTGATTCTCAGCAGTGCCCATTCCCCAGCACATAGTAAGGGAGATCACAGATCAGGACACTGCTAATCAAAATCCCAAGTAATACCTAAAGGTCATTTTAGCCAATACATGAAGCCTCCCTGATTCAGGCTGGATCTTGCAAGTATTTCCTTGAACGCACTGAAGAAAACTCTCCTGGAAAGAGAGTTAAAAGGGGAAATCTTGAGGGACATAAAGGACAGCTGCTGGAAATACCAAACATCAGGAATACATACATAGCTTTGTCTATGGGAAAGAATATCAAGAATCATTCCTTTGAAAATGGAGAAGGAATCCTACCATTTCAAAGTTTTCCAACCAAGATGGCCAAATATAGCAAAACTAAGTTACTGGATGTCTTACCCCTTTGCCCTTTTCTCGCCACTTTCTTCGGAGAAACAGGCTATTAGAACCAGGGCTACAAAACCCTGGAGGATTTCCCGCCTCAAGTCCAGTGTTCCCCAGCCCGGGAGCTGCTGGCTTTACCATCCAGGCCTCCTACAGCCTTATCAAAGAATAGCCTCCATGTGTGAAAAACATACCAGTCAATCAGGTAGATAGTGGTTGTAGTCGCTAAGTCGTGTCTGACACTTGAGATTCCAATGGACTGTAGCCTGTCAGGCTCCTCTGTCCATGGAATTCCCCAGGCAAGAATACTGGAGTGGGTTGCTATATCCCTCTCCAGCAGATCTTCCCAATGCAGGAGTCAAACTTACATCTCCTGCATTGCAGGTAGATTCTTTACCACTGAGCATTAGCTGACAAATACGGTTTGAAGAGGATATGGAAACAGATTTTAAACAGGGAACAAAAGCAAGTGATGAAATCTAAACAAAAAACAGAAAATACAATCACTGTATCATATCCATTATCTATACAATAATTTCTGGCTTTATAGAGGTGTGAAATGCCATTATCAATACTAAATGGTAAATCAGTCCAAGTTACTGTCTTTTAGGTGTCAGCAAAGTGTTTCTTAAAATACCAGATAGTTAATATTTTAGGCTTTGCACATCAATAAAGCAGAAGTAGATGTTTTTCTGGAATTTTCCTGCTTTTTCGAAGATCCAAAAGATGTTGGCAATTTGATCTCTGGATCCTCTGCCTTTTCTAAATCCAGCTTGAACTTCTGGAAGGTATCAGTTCATTTACTGTTGAAGCCTCACTTGGAGAATTTTTAGCATTACTTTGCTAGCATGTGAGATGAATGCAATTGTGTAGTAGTTGGAACATTCTTTGGCATTGCCTTTCTTTGGGATTGGAATGAAAACAAACTTTTTCCAGTCCTGTGGCCACTGCTGAGTTTTCCAAATTTGAAGGCATAATGAGTGCAGCACTTTCACAGCATTATCTTTTAGGATTTGAAATAACTAAACTGGAATTCCATTACCTCCACTAGCTTTGTTCATAATGTTGCTTCTTAAGGCCCACTTGACTTTGCACTCCAGGATGTCTGGCTCTAGGTGAGTGATCACACCATTGTGGTTATCTGGGTCATGAAGATCTTTTTTGTATAGCTCTTCTGACTAATTCTGCTTCATGGACTACAACGAAAGCCTTTGACTGTGTGGACTACAACAAACTGTGGAAGCTTTTTAAAGAGATGGGAATACCAGACCACCTGACCTGCCTCCTGAGAAATCTGCATGTAGGTCAAGAAGCAATAGTTAGAACCAGATATGGAACAATGGATTGGTTCCAAATTGGGAAAGGAGTACGACGAGGCTGTATATTGTCATCCTGCTTATTTAACTTATATGCAGAGTACATCATGATAAATGCTGGCTGGATGAAGCACAAGCTGGATCAAGATTGCTGGGAGAAACATCAGCAACTTCAGATATACAGATGACATCACCCTTACGGCAAAAAGCAAAGAAGAACTGAAGAGACTCTTGATGAACGTGAAAGAGCAGAGTGAAAAAGTTGCCTTAAAATTCAACATTCAAAAAACTAATATCATGGCATCCAGTCCCATCACTGCATGGCAAATAGATGGTGAAACAGTGGAAACAGTGGAAACAGTGGCTGACTTTATTTTGGGGGGCTCCAAAATCACTGCAGATGGTGATTGCAGCCATGAAATTAAAACACACTTACTCCTTGGAAGGAAAGTTATGACCAGCCTAGATAGCATATTAAAAAGCAGAGACATTAATTTGCCAACAAAAGTCTGCCTAGTCAAAGCTATGATTTTTCCAGTAGTCATGTATGGATGTGAGAGTTGGACCATAAAGAAAGCGGAGTGTCAAAGAATTGATGCTTTTGAACTGTGGTATTGGAGAAGATGCTTGAGAGTCCCTAGGACTGCAAGGAGATCCAACCAGTCCATCCTAGAGGAAATCCATCCTAAATATTCATTGGAAGGACTGATGTTGAAACTGAAACTCCAATTTTTTGGTCACCTGATTGGAAGAACTGACTCCTCAGAAAAGCCCCAAATGCTGGGAAAGATTGAAGGCAGGAGAAGGGGACAACAGAGGGTGAGATGGTTGGATGGCATCACCAACTTAATGGACAGGAGTTTGAGTAAGGTCTGGAAGTTGGTAATGGACAGGGAAGCCTGCATGCTGCAGTCCACGGGGTTGCAGAGTCAGACACGATGGATCGACTGAACTGAACTGACTGAACCTGCCCTTTGGAGCTCAGGCAAAGTCATTGAGACTAGAATCTGTTTCCAATAAAAAAGAAACAGGGAACACAGAGAGGCTTCAATGTCCAGGAACCCCACAGTGTCCAGCTCAGTTTCAGGGTGAGGCTAGTCTAGAAAGGGCAAGAGGAAAATAAAGAGATTCCTAGGAATGGCAAGGTACTTCTCCCACTGTGAAAGCAGCTTTGGATACAAAGTAAAGATGCTCAGCATAGAAGGAAGGGAAGGCAAGAATGAGGCAGTGTTACCCCAAACACAAGGTTTCCCTCTTGCTGCTGCTGCTGCTGCTGCTGCTGCTAAGTCACTTCAGTCATGTCCAACTCTATGCGACCCCATAGACTGGACTATACAGCCCACCAGGCTCCGCCGTCCCTGGGATTCTCCAGGCAAGAACACTGGAGTGGGCTGGTGGGTGTCTAGCTAAATAACACAACCGAGCCAAAGAGCAGGAGAAGGAAGGATGTATTACTTGCAGCAGTAAGGAGAACCCCATGGATCCTTCCCAAAGCAGTGTCTCCCCAATGGCAAAATTGGGGAAGTTTTAAGCCAAAGGTATATGCATATTCATGAGGGGCTTGAGAAGAGGAGAATTAAGAACAAAATTCGGAGAAAGCAATGGCACCCCACTCCAGTACTCTTGCCTGGAAAATCCCATGGATGGAAGAGCCTGGTAAGCTGCAGTCCATGGGGTCTCAAAGAGTCGGACATGACTGAGCAACTTCACTTTCACTTTTCACTTTCATGCATTGGAGAAGGAAGTGGCAACCCACTCCAGTGTTCTTGCCTGGAGAATCCCAGGGACGGGGGAGCCTGGTGGGCTGCCCTCTATGGGGTCGCACAGAGTCGGACACGACTGAAGCGACTTGGCAGTAGCAGCAGCAGCAAGGATAAAATTAGGAGAAAGGTTAACAGAGTCAGAACTTTAGTTGATGGATGTCAACAGGGTCAGAAAAGGTCAACACCATCTTCCCTCAGGTTCCAGGTGACCTGGAGGTTGAACCCTCAGACTAATCTTTCCCACTGAAACAGAACTGGGGGTCTTTACAACTAGTATGTTATCTTTGCTATAGGTTTGTAACTTTAAAACTGATATGTTATCTTTGTTATTTCTCCCATTGTTTGTTTCTGCATTCTTTTGTTCCCTTAAGATTAATTACTGAAAACTGTTCAAGGGCAAACATTGTAGCCAGGCTTAGATCACAAAATAGCTTAGGCCAAAGTGGCTTCTCTTAAGTCAATAAAGCCATGCCTGGTTCTCTCTCCCGGGAACCCCATCCTATCTGCTTACAGCAGCTCAGTTCAAGTCAGGTTGTTAACAGCCCCTGTTCAATCTATTTGCATCTTCTCTAGGGCCCATTTTTCTGTTCTTTCTCCCCCTGCTCCCCTCAAGATTTATGGATTTTTTAACTTAAAAAAAAAAATTTGTGAAAGTCTTCAAACTAAGTGCTTAAAGCATTCCCAAGATTATAAAGTAAAAACACATAGAGTTTATCATTCATAAAATGCTGAAAATTTAGAAAATACTTGTTAAAAATCTATAAATAGTTACAAAGGACACATAAAGTAACTCATTTTTAAAAGGTGAAGGGCAAAATTAATAAAATGCCTTAAAGATATAAAAATGTTTCAAAAGACATTTTTGGGGAAGCCAATTTTATGGAAATGGATATTAGGTGAATTGACCTCTAACCTATGAAGTAGGCGTCTGGAGGCCTGGGTGGGGACAATACTGAAAGGATGCATTTGGGTGAGTGAAGAGTAGACGAAGCTCCTTTAAGCTGAGAGTTCATAGGTCGTTAGAATCCTCTGCAAAAGCAATCTAGTGGAGCCGCAGGAGCAGAGGCCACATTGCTGTGAGACTGCAAGGATATGGAAAACGAGGAAGCCAGCATGCCCTGTCCACCTCCTGTCCTACAGCCTTGAGCAAGGCCCCAACCCTTCCACAGGCACTGGAAGGTAGGGGGTGCTATCTTCCTTGATGATTACATTTCAAAGGGATGGCTCCCAGGTCCTGCAGAAAGCAAGGAGTCCAAATTCTGGCAGGAAGCTTTAAAGCGATTTCCATCTCAAATAGATAGAGGAAGAAGTTACAAGTTTTCTAAAGTCTTACTCTTGATGCCAAAAATTTGGCCTCTGTGCACTGGTGCCAAATCAAATCTGAGAGACAAGAGTTTCGTGTGAAGCAGAAAAGGATTGCTTTATTGCTTTGCCAGGCAAAGGGGGACACAGTGGATTCATGCCCCTCAAAACTGTGTGTAGTGTACCAGCCTGGTGGGATTTGGTAAGGAGTTTTATAGCAGTGGTTCAAGTATGCGGTTGCTGATAAGACTAGGCTGTGTGCAGCACACGCACTCCTTTCATTTAGTCTCAGGTCTCTTGAAGAGCTGGTCTCAGGTGGCCTTCCTGGAAATGAAGAAGCTAATATCTTCTATTTATTTGGGGTTTTAGTTCTAATCTTGTTGTTCAGTCACCCAGTCACGACCGACTCTTTGAGACCCCGTGGACTGCAGCACGCCAGGCTTCCCTGTCCATCACCAACTCCCACAGGTTGCTCAAACTCACATCCATTGAGTTCTATAAAGACCTCAAAAGATAGTGTTCTGTGAATCTCTTGAGCGGAACCAGGACCCTGCCTGAAGGCTACGCTATTGATTCTTGGCTGCTCCTCCCAAGACTGTACCCCTTCCCTTCCGTGATTAGCAACTGTTCTAATCTGCCCTTGGGAACCCAGGGAAGGACATGGAGGCTGGAGTCTGTTCCATACAAGAAATGGGGGACACAGAAAAGTTTCTGTGGCCAGGAGCCCCACAGGGTCCTCGGTTTCACAGTAAGGAAAGAGAGGTCAAGGAAAGAAGCCTGGGTAAAGATGAGTCGAGCTTAACAGTCCTAGATGGCTTAACAGTCAGAGGATGTAGCAGTTCTTTTCTTTGCCCCAGTTGTAATATATTTATAGGCAATGTCCAGACAGACCAATTATTTAGGTGCATTTGCAAAATTTGAAACAAAACCCAATCAGGTCTTTTTCTTTTCTTTTGGCCTAATGTTAGGGTGGAAAGTGCATTGGGGTAGCAGTGCTGGGAGGGGGAATATTCTTCCTTTACTACTTGGGGACTAAAGAGAAGAAAGAGAATTTGAAAACCCTCCAGAGATTTCCAGGTGAGTCTCATTCCACATTCAGATCAGCACCAGGATGTGGGGGTGCATCCTCTAAAGAAGGGTCAGCAGCGTTTAGGGCAGAGAGCACCTCAGAGGCATAGGCAGGTAGGAGAAGCCACACGCTGTTGGTACAGTGTGCGGTTTGCCTTTCACCTTTTGAAACTCCCTGAATAAATGAATCTGTGATATAAAAAGTATAAACCAATGTTAGAACCATCTGATTCATCAACTGAGAAGCTGAATAAATCACAGCTTGCTCAGTATTCTGCTGGCATCCCCGGCCACTAGGGTCGTCTTTCATTTAAGCTGCTATGAAAATTCTTCAGAAGCATGTAGGGCTTTTATGCCAGTTAGCTGTGCAGGTTGAAGATTTCAAAAATGCAAAACTCCATATAACTTATTCTAACTTCTTCTCTTCTTGAATTCCTAAAAATCTTCCTCAGAAACAGGCAGACCTCAAAGCTGGTAAGTGGTAAACACTGAAGTTAATTACAGTCTGGCATCCAAGACGCTTCCAGCCAGAATGTGGGTCAATGCTCATTTTCTCTGGAAAGTGTGTAATTTGTAAGACTCACACTTAGTCACCAGCTCTGTGAAGGTGGTAGTTGTCCCTCATCACAATGGCAATAAAAATGGTAATCGTTGTTAATTAACACTTTTTAAAATCTTAATAAATAACTACACAAAGTTATTTCCCCCCATTTCTTAGTTGAAGAAACTATGTTTCCTAAAAGTGTAAGTAACTTATGTTTTACTGATAAACAGTCACCAAGGGCTGGAACTGAATTCAAAGGCAGTTTTATGTGCTTCCCTCAACTCTACCTACTGCCTCTTTGTGAAAAGGAATCTTATTAACCCTCCTCCTACCGGTACACTGGAGAAGGAAATGGCAACCCACTCCAGCATTCTCACCTGGGAAATCCCATGGACGGAGGAGCCTGGTGGGCTATAGTCCATGGGGTCGCAAAGAGTCGGATTATGCCTTAGCAACTAAACAGCAGCAACTGGGTGTGCGCCAAGCGTTTAATCCTCTTGGAAAAGGTGACAACGCACTTCAGGCTAAGGAAACCTAAACGAACCATTAGGTTCTACATCTCACCAAGCGAAATTTCCTGCAATATTTTACCATATTCTAGGATAAAAATTATTCTCAGAAACAGAAGTCCTAAGCTTCCCTTTCCATGTTCTGCTGTTCCTGCTAGGAGCGCGCTCCCAGCTGGCGCAGCCTCAGGGCTCCCCTCCAGGAGGCTCTCCCCAGCCTCCGCCATCTCCGTCTCTGGCTGTATCTCCTCCTGCCCTGTGTTGCCTGTGCTGCCATCGTGGGGGATTTTCTGCTAACGCCTGCTTCCACTAGGGAACCACAGTGCCAGCTGGACTGCCAGACAGCTCTTGCCCGCTCCGGAGTTTCAACCTGTGCCCTCGGCCCACCCCAAACCACCCCATGGAGCCCCTTAAGAAGCTCCCAGGGTCCTTCATCCCACCCTTAACGCAAACCCTCCACGCGAGCCTGGGCTTCCGCCCAGCTGCAGGGCCACCTCCCACGCGGCTGTCGGGGTCTCCATCTGTCCTGGGACACTCAGGCCCTAAGATCAGTGCACCCAGAATCCCTCAGTTTGGCAAATATAAAAAATGACTGAGAGCGGAGATCATTCTTCAGCCTCTCCTCCAGGGTAAGCTACGTGTGTTTGCCTTGGAAGTGTTCCTGAAAGCCTACTACAAACAGGCTGTGGTGGTTGTTCTTGAGAATGGTAGAAAATTGAACTGAAACCCAAGCTTCTTACCGCATGCCCCTTCAAGCCAGAAAAAAGTCCCATGGATAACTGACTCAATTCCACAAACTTGGAGTGTATGCTCCAACAGCCATGAGCATGGTCCTATGTATCATCAAATAATTACTCCTAATCCTACCCTTCAGCAATAAGTCATAAGCAAAACATTTCTTAACAATAATAAAATGATAAATATGAACTTAAATTTAGTTTTTTTTTTTANCACCAAGCTCCCGGCCGTAAGCCTGCCGGTCGGTGCTCCTCCCGGCCTCGGCTCACAGCCCACCCCGCCAGCCCTCCCGGCCCACGCCAAGCACCGGGGCTCGCCGCCCGGGGAGTCGGGGTGACACCCGGGGCGCCGGGGCAGGAAGCGCGGACAGCAGCCGACTCGGGCGGCCGCCCGGGTTCCCCAAGCCTCCCCCTCCCGGGCGGTGCGCGCCGGCCCCGCGCCCCTGACAGCCGGCCCGGTCGGGCGCTCCTGTGACACAATGCCCGGCCCCGCCGCCGCTCCCCCGGCCGCGGTGACAACTCACCGGGGGGACGGCGCGGCGACCTCCGGGAGGGGGGCGATCGCAGCTTCCGCGGCGCTGGGATCCGCTCCGTCGCCCGCGCGCGCCCGCAGCCCTCTCCGGTCTAGGCGAGCCCCCGCGCGCGTGCCGTCGTCNCGCAAACCCTCCACGCGAGCCTGGGCTTCCGCCCAGCTGCAGGGCCACCTCCCACGCGGCTGTCGGGGTCTCCATCTGTCCTGGGACACTCAGGCCCTAAGATCAGTGCACCCAGAATCCCTCAGTTTGGCAAATATAAAAAATGACTGAGAGCGGAGATCATTCTTCAGCCTCTCCTCCAGGGTAAGCTACGTGTGTTTGCCTTGGAAGTGTTCCTGAAAGCCTACTACAAACAGGCTGTGGTGGTTGTTCTTGAGAATGGTAGAAAATTGAACTGAAACCCAAGCTTCTTACCGCATGCCCCTTCAAGCCAGAAAAAAGTCCCATGGATAACTGACTCAATTCCACAAACTTGGAGTGTATGCTCCAACAGCCATGAGCATGGTCCTATGTATCATCAAATAATTACTCCTAATCCTACCCTTCAGCAATAAGTCATAAGCAAAACATTTCTTAACAATAATAAAATGATAAATATGAACTTAAATTTAGTTTTTTTTTTTAAGTTCTTTTAGTCACTGACCTGCACAACAATTCTGGAGCCTGGCTACATCTCCTGCTAGCTTTGTTCCAGTAGGACACCTCAAATGGGAGATTTATTATATTTGATCTGGAGGAATATTAGTGATCACCTTCTTTAAATACCTCTTTTTATAGAGGGAATAAATGGGTCTCAAAGATGCTAACCCACATTCCAAGGCCACAGGCCATTGCTAGCAGCCAGTTCTTCTCGCCCAGGGTGCTTGGGCGTTGACAGCAAGGATGAGCAGGTTAACTCCACAGCAAGTGAAGCCAAGCCCGCAAAAGTCCTCAGAATTTAGGAAAATAAGCCAGACGCACATGTGTGGAAGGTGAGGCATCTGCATTATATCTCAGATGAAACCCCAGAAGGGCGCCATAGTCATTCAAATGACTAAGTACTCAGCACCAAGCACTGAATCGATACTCATGCCTTAAAAACGAGCAGTCAGAGGCCAGGCTGCCCTAAGGATTCCCTGGGCTCTAGACCCTTTGCTTCATGCATATTAATTTTAAACATTAATATTAATCCTTAAAATTATATATCCTATCTGCAGTTTTGGAGAAGGCAATGGCACCCCACTCCAGTACTCTTGCCTGGAAAATCCCATGGATGGAGGAGCCTGGTAGGCTCATGGGGTCACTACTAGTCGGACACAGCTGAGCGACTTCACTTTCGCTTTTCACTTTCATGCATTGGAGAAGGACATGGCAACCCACTCCAGTGTTCTTGCCTGGAGAATCCCAGGGACGGGGGAGCCTGGTGGGCCGCCGTCTATGGGGTCACACAGAGTCGGACACGACTGAAGCAACTTAACATCTGCAGTTTTATAGTGACAAATATAATCCAGGCTGCATTATATTAAATTTTTTTTTTCTGATTTCAGAGAATTTAAAACATGTTCTTAAGTTCCTAAAAGTATGGTGGTCAAAACTGTGTTTCCAGTGCCCTTGCAGATTATATGGATTGGGATGTGTGAGTTTGTCATTCTCTGATGCCCCAAGCAAAGGAATGACACCCACTCCTCCCGACCAACAAAACCGGAACTGCAGAGCCTCCACGGTTGGGGAATGAAAGGGCCCCTGCTTTCCACTCCTTTCAGACTTGGTCTCAGCCTCCTGGGAACTCCAGAGCCCTGGCTCTGCCTTTCTGAAGTGGAACAAGATGAGCCAGGAGTTTGCAATATATCTTCCAGCCGGCCAGGCCAGATCTGCTGTGTTGATCAGAGTCCTAATAGCTCTATCCCTGGTTCTCTGGAACTGCTCCTCCCACCACCTGATTCCTGACAGACCTCGCCTCCCTGCACCAGTGTGCTCAGCATCGCATTTTTTCAGCTCAGTTCAGTCTCTCAGTCATGTCCAACTCTTTGCGACCCCATGGACTGCAGCACTCCAGGCTTCCCTGTCCATCAGCAACTCCCGGAGCTTACTCAAACTCATGTCCATAGAGTCGGTGATGCCATCCAACCATCTCATCCTCTGTCGTCCCCTTCTCCCACCTCCTTCAATCTTTTCCAGCATCAGGGTCATTTCCAAGGAGTCAGTTCACATCATGTGGCCAAAGGATTGGAGTTTCAGCTTCAGCATCAGTCCTTCCAATGAATATTCGGGACTGATCTTCTTTAGGATGGACTAGTTGGATCTCCTTGCAGTCCAAGGGACTCTCAAGAGTCTTCTCCAACACCACAGTTCAAAAGCATCAATTCTTCAGCTGTCAGCTTTCTTTATAGTCCAACTCTCACATCCATACATGACCACTGGAAAAACCATAGTTTTGAGTAGAGGGATCTTTGTTGGCAAAGTATGTCTCTGCTTTTTAATATGCTATCTAGGTTGGTCATAGCTTTTCTTCCAAGGGGCCAGCATCTGTAATTTCATGGCTTCAGTCACCATCTGCAGTGATTTTGGAGTCCAGGAAAATAAAAGTTGGTCACTGTTTCCAGTTTTTCCCCATCTCTTTGCCATGAAGTGATGGGACCGGATGCCATGATCTTAGTCTTCTGAATGTTGAGCTTTAAGCCAACTTTTTCACCCTTCTCTTTCACTTTCATCAAGAGTCTCCTTAGTTTTTCTCCGCAGTTTTTAAGGAGACAGAAATCAGTTCGGACTCATTATTCATTCTGAGTCTTTTTCTACTTCTTTTGCTATTGAGCGCCACCTAGCGATCACTAGGTTTCATCGCAAAAAAAAAAAGTCAAAAAAAGTCCACAGTAAAGGCCTAACAGGCCCTCAGCAGGGAGCAGCCCCAAGAAGCCTAGGTTTCAGCCACACTGAGCTGAAATCCTGCCCTAGGACGAAACCCTATCAAAGGAGATGCCTCACCTCCTGTCCAACATTTGAGTGTTAGGACAGCACAAGGCAAGGGGATGATAAAATGGTAAAGAATGATGAAGTACAGGGCAGAAAGGGATCAATACACAGATCCAAGGATTTGGGATAAGTGACAGGATGTTCTAGGGGGAGGCGTGTGAGTGCAACGATCCAGAGTTAGAGACACGTGGGCCTGAGACCCTCAGGGGCTGGCAGGAAGCGAGAGTCTGTGTTCAAGCCTGAGCAGATGAGTAGAGGACCTTTGGGATCGGTAACAGAGGGTTTGAAAAAGACAGTCTTGGACCATCAGGGACCTATGAATTTATAAACTGCTTGATGACCTGGATCATAATCTTTTTAGCTTTAACAGTAAAGTGCTTCCAAGTGTCCCCTGCAGGCAGCAGGGACTGTTCACTAAATGTGTTTTGATTACATGAGGTAGAGTTGAGAGACAACCTTCCTCATTCAGTGCTTGGGAATGCTTTCCAAGACCTTTAAAATGCAAATCTACTGCTCTGCATGCATGCATGCTAAGTCACTTCAGTCATGTTCGACACTGTGGACTGTAGCCGGCCAGGTTCTGTCTGTCCATGGGATTCTCCAGGCAAGAATACTGGAGTGGGTTGCCATGGCCTTCTCCAGGGGATCTTTCCGACCCAGGGATCGAACCCATGTCTCTTACATCTCTTGCATTGACAGGCAGATTCTTTACCACTAGCGCCACCTAGCAGCCACTGCTCTGTAGGCTAGACCCCAAAAAACTGACATAGGGAAAGCTGCTGCTGCTGCTGCTAAGTCACTTCAGTCGTGTCCGACTCTATGTGACCCCATAGACAGCAGCCCACCAGGCTCCCCTGTCCCTGGGGTTCTCCAGGCAAGAACACTGGAGTGGGTTGCCATTTCCTTCTCCAATGTATGGAAGTGAAAAGTGAAAGGAAAGTCGCTCAGTCGTGTCCGACCCTTAGCGACCCCATGGACTTCAGTCTACCAGGCTCCTCCATCCATGGGATTTTCCAGGCAAGTAGTCTATAAACTAAGTGCATTTGTTCTTCAGATTTACCCAATTCAGGGCCCCCAAATGTGGATAAATTCATTTCTCAGCTTCTGCCCTGCTGCGTCCGGTTCAGTTTTACTGGTGCATAGACTATGCTTGGCTGGCCCGAAGGGAATATTGGTAAAACAGAAACATTTTTAAAAATAGAAACTCATGTGGCTATCCCACATTTCCTAGACCTGTGCATTCAGCCTCCTTCGCAAGTTAAAGCTGTTTCTCCGCAGCAGAGAGAGGGCAGTGGAGATTCCGCTATCCCCTCGCGGCCTCTGCTTTCAGGGCTGCAGGCCTGGGTGTCAAGCTGCTGACAGCTGCTATTTATTAAGCCAGACCCCGGACGTGAATCACCTGGGTTGTCAGGGTAAATGTGAGTTATTTTCTAAACAATGACAAAGATTCCTTTACGTGGCCAGCTTTAGGAACCGTCAGGCAGGGAAACTTCACATTACTCAGGCCTCTTTGTCCACAGGAAACCTCAAATTGCAGAAAAATACAACTTTTCATAAATACCTAGCAGGTCTACCTTGCTGCGAGACCCAAAAATATGTTTTCCAGGAACTGCTCTTGCCCCACCTTTGGACTGGTCTCACTGACCTCCCCCGCTCTCTTTTTCCACCACAAGGAGGCACTGGATCAGGAGTGGACATGAGGGTCAGTGGAATCTCATCCCACAAGCCGCCCGCACCCACAGGCAGGGCTTCTGTTCGGCCAGTAAACGTGGCAAAGCAGCTGACTGCAGCCTTCTCTTGAAGATGTGCAGTAGACATTAGCTTATCAGTGACTCGGAGAGGCTTACAAGGAAAAAGAGCGGGAACTATAGCTGGAGTCAAAGTCCAGGGGAAAGAGAGAAACCCGTTATGTTGATTTCATCTAGCATTTAAAGAAAAAAATTAGCCACCAAGCCTACTTTTAGTATGTGTGTGTACTAAGTCACTTCAGTCATGTCTGACTCTGTGCAACCCAATGGGCTATAGCCCACCAGGCTCTTCTGTCCATGGGGTTCTCCAGGGAAGAATACTAGAGTGGGTTGCCATGCCCTCCTCCAGGGGATCTTCCCAACTCCGGGATCCAACCCACATCTCTTACGTCTACCTGCATTGGTGGGCTCTTTACCACTAGCACCACCTGGGAAGCCCTATAAAGCATGAAATCTGGCTGAAATCGAGCTCTGCAAATGTTCCTGCTTGGGAAATACTAGCTCAGACGATCTCTGCAATGATCCTAACACTGAAACTTCTGATATCTAGGTGCCTGTTTTCTAAAGCACAAATCTGATCACAGCCCTCCCCCGCCTTCAGATCCTCCACGCCCCTTACCTCCTGTCAAGTCCAAAGTCCTAAGCACGGCATTCAAGCCCTACAAGAGCTTGGCCTGAACTTACCTCTCCAGGCTCAATTCCCTTCCTTCCCGTCACGAGTCTCTGCTCGCCGCTTCACATGCCTGTTTATCTCCCACCTCCATGCCTCTGCTTATGCTGGGTCCGGTTGCAATTCCTTTCCTAGTCTTAGCACATCCAAATTCAATCCACTTTAAACACAGGGTTCAGCAATCTCCCTGGCCCCTTATCTCTAATGTGTCCTCGTGGTTAGAGTTCTTATACTAGACGAGACACTTAGCTTCTTGTAGAGGAGCATCTGTGTGTGTGTCTTACTGTCCCCCCTCGGCTTCTTAAAAGAGTGGCTTCATACTGGATTACCTGTTCCCTAGTCCCTAACTGGCTTCCCTAATAGCTCAGCTGGTAAAGAATCCACCTACAAGGCAGGAGACCCTGCTTCAATTCCTGGGTTGGGAAGATCCACCAGAAAAGTATAGGCTACCCACTCCGGTATTCTTGGGTTCCCTGGTGGCTCAGATGGTAAAAAAAAAAAAAAAATCCACCTGCAATGCGGGAGACCTGGGTTCCCTCCCTGGGTTGGGAAGATCCATGGGCTACCCACTCCAGTATTCTGGCCTGGAAAATTCCACGGACAGAGGAGCCTGGCAGACTACACTCCATGGGGTCGCCAAGGGTCTGACGTGACTGAGCAGCTTTCACTTTCACTTCACTAGTTCCTGGCACATGATAGGGGCTTATTGAAATAACCTGAAGGGTAAGTAGCTGATGCAATTCAATGGGAAACCCTTCTAGGCAGAAAAACAGTGGTCTGGGGACCCGTGGCCTGTTGTGGTTCTGCCCTCATCATGTGATGATAGTGACCTTTTGCCTCTCCCCTGGAGAGCAAGATGTGCTCAACTCCAAGAAGACAAGGAAGGGGCTGGAAGGGGCCATGATTCTCCCAGAGCTAAATAGTCTGAGATTTATAATTGTCTGTTGATTTGTAATCCACTTGATCAAGATTTTGAGACAATCCTACAGAATTAAGAATAGAGTGTCGGTGTTCTGGTGGGTGGAGCATGATACTGGATGCTTGGGGCTGGTGCACTGAGACAACCCAGAGGGATGGTATGGGGAGGGAGGAGGGAGGGGGGTTCAGGATGGGGAACACGTGTATACCTGTGGCGGATGCATGTTGATGTATGGCAAAACCAATACAATATTGTAAAGTAATTAACCTCCAATTAAAATAAATAAATTTATATTTAAAAAAGAATAGAGTGAAAAAGAACAATTGATAACTAAAACAAAACAAAGAAAGACCTGAGATCTATTTGAATTTTCAAAGAAAAGAACCTCTAGGGATCAGCAAGAGACTGAAAGAGATTTTTCAAACCAGGAAGTTCTGGAAACTACTGACTACTACTTTAAAAGGTAACCCTGATCTTAAATATGTGTTTACCAACTAATCGCTGCAGAAAATGTTTGCCTTAAAAAAAAAATTCTAACAAAGAAAAAGAATTTTATTGAAATATAATCAATTTCTAGTGTTTCGTGTATATAGCAAAATGATTCAGTTATACATACATACAATATACATGCATTTTTTCTTTTCAGATTTTTTCCATAATAGGTTATTACAACGTATTTCATATAGTTCCCTGTGCCATATGTGCCATACAATATCTTGTTAATCTATTTTATATGTACTAGTGTGTATCTGTTAATTTCAAATTCCCAATTCATTCTTCCCCACTCCCTTCCCTTTTGGTAACCATAGTTTGTTGTGGCTGTGAATCTATTTCTGTTTGTAAATAAGTTCACTCGTATCATTTCTTTTTAAGATTCCACATATAAGTGATACTCTATGATATTTGTCTCTCTCTGATTACTTCATTTAGTGTGATAATCTCTGGGTCCATCCAAGTTGCTGTTGCATATCTTTATCCATTCCTCTGCTGATGGACATTTAGGTTGCTTCCATGTCTTGGCTACTGAACATAGTGCGCTATGAACACTGGGGTGGGTGTATTTTTTTGAATTTAGAGTTTCTGTCTTTTCCAGATATATGCCCAGGGGAAAAAAATTTTTAATTCTCTAATGAGGTGGTTGTCAAAATGTGCTCCCCAGATCAGATACATTAACATCATCTACATTAGAGAATTTTTTTAATGTTCTGTTTGGTTTTTTCTTAAGATTTTTTTTTAATGTGGACCATTTTTAAAGTCCTTATTGACTTTGTTACATTATTGCTTTTTTGTGGGTCCTTTGGGGTTTTTTTGTTTGGTTGGTTGCTTGTTTTAGCCATGAGGCATGTGGGGATCTTAGTTCTCTGACCAGGGATCGAACCTGTACTGCCTTAATTAGAAAGAAGTCTTAGCCAGTGGACTGCCAGGGAAGTCTCCCTCTCCTGTTTGTTAGTGCCTTAGAGATACAGATTTTGATACCTCCTGCATCAGAAATTGTGATGGTGGGGCTCAGGAGTCTGACATTCAACAAGGCCTCTAGCTGATGCTGATGCACACGTTTGTGCATAATTAAATGCGGAGCTAAATATGTCATCACCTGTGTCTGTACCCTCATTCATGAAAGATATAGAAATGGCTTGGTTCTCTTTACTCCACTCTGTTCTCACTCCTGTACACCTCACGTCACAGTGGGGTGATGGCAAACCTATTCGATCTTCTGTCTTGACTTCTGCTGGTCCCACTGCTCAGGCATCCACGCATCAGTAAAACATACCCTGTTTTCTACAGCGGATCAAGCAGATCCCTGCAAATTCCTGGCCTGCGGCGAATTCGCCCAGTGTGTGAGGAATGAGTGGACCGAGGAAGCTGAGTGTCGCTGTCGATCGGGGGACCCGGGCCCTTGTGCTCCCATAGAGGACTGTGAAGACATCGCGGGGAAGGGATCACCGTGCAGGTGAGGCCAGCATCCCGGCGCTGAGACCCGAGAATTCGTTCCTTAGACTTCTGAGACACCATCATTAGAATGTCTTCACATGGTCCCTTAAACCCATGATTCTTAAGCTTCAGCGAGACTCTGTCAGAGAAGGACTTGTGGACACACGTGGCCGGGCCATGCAAGGCTGTTTCTGATTCCCTCGGTCTGGGTGGGGCCCAGGCATGGCTGCTGCTGCTGGGCCAAGGACCACACCTGGAGAACCACTGTCCTCAGCCTTTCCACAGTGTTTCATTGAGACCAATAAGGGAAGGAAAATGAGCCCATGTCAGTTTCTAATGATATCTAATGGCCACTTACCCCAGTTTCCCACTGGGGAGCTCATGGCTAGCTGCTTACACAATCAACAAGAAACGAGAGAAATTTAGCCCTTTTCTTGATAAAACATTCCCTGTTACTTTCAAGTATCTTAAAGACCATTATCCGGTAGGGGTTAAGAAGCAATTGGCTCAGCAATTTACTAAGCAAGTAGCAAGACACATTTCTTAACTTCTCTAAACCTCAATTTTTCCACTGGATAATGAGACTAATAACCCCCCCTCCCCCCCGCCGCTGGCTTGCTGCAGGGGGTATATGAAATGACATTTATTAAACATCTTTACAAAGAACACAAAACACAGAGTATCTATTCAAATAAGGGGGGATTATAATGATGCTGTCAATTTTCCCTGAGTTAATCCCAATTAAAACCCTGACAGGATTCGTTATGGAACTTGACGTTCTGGAAATAAAAATGTACAAGAGAAAATCTTGAAGTACAGTGGTGGGGAGGCCACTCTATAAACTAGGAATACATAAAATAATAAGATTTAAAGCATTAAGATAGATATAGACCTAGAGAGTAGATCAATGAAATATATACAAGCCCCAAACAAAACCTTGTATATCAGGAAATTTATTTTAACAAGCATTTCAAATCAGTCAGGTAAGTATAGAGTTAACAGCAATAGTTTGTATAAAACTGGCCCTCCATTTACAAAAATAAATTAAAGTTAGTTTATTACCACACACAAATCAACATCAAAGATTCAAACCTAAAACTGGAAGTATGAAAATATGAGGAGATTTTTTTTTTCTACATTTCTACAAATTGGGCTTTGAAAAAAAATTTTCCCGCATAAAACATCAATTCAAGAAGACATTAAGAAGAGGATTTCCACAGGGACAAGGACACCAAAAATAAAATAAACAGATAAGCAATGAGGTGGGAGAAAAATATTTACAACTTATAGATAAAGGATGAATATCCCTACTAATAAGAGCTCCTACACATCAATAAAAGGTAAACATACTAATAATAAAATGAGCAAAAAACACAGAGGCACAGGTCACAGAAGATATCCAAGTGACCCATGAAACAGGAAAAGATGATCAATCTCACTACAAGTGGGGAAATCTAAAAACAATATGGAGATATCACTCATTACTCATGAGTTTAGCAAAAGAAGGTTAATAGCATCCAGTGCAGATAATATCAGGGAAAAACTAGTTCTATCAGGCATTACCAGTAGAAAAAAATGGGAAGACTTTATTGCAAGAGAAAGTTGTCAATGTTTTAAATTTGACTAAGATACTCTACTTTTAGACAATCATCCCTACAAAAATAGCTGCACTTTGCAATGTTCACAGCATCATTGCTTTGAGTCATGAAACAATTGTGCAGCCTATCAGTAGGGGATCAGTTAAATCCATAGTGTGGTGTTATATTCATTGTGAAACATGGCAATTAAAAGCAGATAGTCTACTAGAACTGCTGTAGAAAAAGAGACATTTCATTAAATGAGAAAAGTAAATTTCAGGATAATAAATGCCATTTATGTAATGTATTAATAACAGGACTATGGACTTGTAAGTATTTTAGGTTCAACCATATGGCATTGCCATTTTGTCAGTCACAATTCATACAATGTTATACAATTCATTCTAGTGAGAGCCGCTCAGTCGTGTCCAACTCTGCGACTCCATGGACTGTAGGTGCCAGGCTCCTTTGTCTATGGAATTCTCCAGGCAAGAATACTGGAGTGAGTTGCCATTTCCTTCTCCAGGGGAACTTCCCAACCCAGGGGTCGAACACATCTCCTGCATTGCAGGCAGATTCTTTACCATCTGAGCCAAGAGACATTTCTAAGTATAGAGACAGGTCAGCTTAAAAAGTATCAGCTTGACTTTATCTTGTAATCTATAGACAATACATTAGAATACGTAATGAATCCATACACCTTTTCCAAAGGAACACCAGAGACAGACAAATGACAAGCATCAATCAGATGAAATAATTTAGATGAAGCTCCTCTCGAGAGAGAGATGGGGACTGGGCAAGGGGTCAGGAAGTAAATCCAATGTGCTTTTAAAATCATAGCAAATATGTGGACTAATAGGTTCACTTAACTATCATTCCACTTAACAATGGAAAGGAGCAGATTTGTGGTCCGCAGTTTTTAGTTATGTGAATAAGTTCCTGTTTCACCTGGGTAACATAAAATGAAAGGGGGAGGAAAGGAAGAGAGAGTAACAAGCAAGGCCCCGATAAGGTGTGGAAGAGAAAGGGGTTGCCCGTGCCCTTTACAAACAAGGAATATGATTTCTACTGTAGTCAACCTCACTTCCTGTTTCAGATGGCTATACAGGTTGTCATTTCAGTCAACCATATGGAGGAAGAAAGACCACTTTCTGGGTGGTTATGACTGAGGTCGGCAGAGCAAAGCACACGGCGATCTGCAAAGCTGTCATGAAGTCTCCCTGCATCCACTGCCTCCACTTGTGCCTGCCTCTGGGGGCTTACATGGACCCCAAAATGCAGTCACACAGGAATAAGGTGCCCCTTACGCCAACTCAATTCAACAACATGTTTGAGTACCCATGTGCTCGTTGCCATGTTAGATGCTGGGTAATAGCTAGGAAGGGAGGGAGGGAGAAAGGGCCCCATGGACTGTAGCCTGCCAGGCTCCTCTGTCCATGGGATTCTCCAGGCAAGAATACTGGAGAGGATGGCCACTTCCTTCTCCAGGGGATCTTCCCCACCCAGGGATCAAACCCAGGTCTTCCGTATTGCAGGCAGATTCTTTACTGTCTAAGCCACCAGAAGCCCAATAGATAGGAAGAGAGGGAGAGAGGAGAGTTGGAGGAAAGGACACCAGAAGAATGAAGAGAAACTCAATTTCTTCAGGGGGTGAGGAGAAATCTGCCACATCTCCTCAATTCTGCTCTTTCCAACTCCTTGATTAAAGATCCCTTTTCAAATGTGAAGTATTAAGCCCTGAGTATTATATCCTCTGGAGAAGGAAATGGCAACCCACTCCAGTACTCTTGCCTAGAGAATTCCATGGACAGAGGAATCTGGTGGGCTCTCTCTATGGGGTCGCACAGAGTTGGACACGACTGAAGAGACTTAGCATGCATACATGGGTTGGAGAAGGAAATGGCAGCTCACTCCTATAGTCTTGCCTGGAGAATCCCAGGGAAAGAGGAGCCTGGTGGGCTGCCATCTATGGGGTCACAGAGTCGGACACAACTGAAGCAACTTAGCAGCAATAGCAGCAGCAGCATTATATCCTCAGCATGAAGATAAACCCCACTGCCCCCATGAGCTGCTTCAGACAGATTCTCACTGGAGAAAAATCGGAGCCCAGTGGTGCTCTGAGCATCTCTTCTGGACCCCCATCACCTGCTCTTTGTCTCATCAGTTATTTCTGTCCCTCACAAGATGCATCATTTGTGTGACTCTGGCAATTTACTTATTTAAGGATCAGATGACAAATGAAGTGTAGATAGGCGGGGGCACAGCCACACCCAGCTGCAGACTGGCTGCCTGGGAACTTCTGAGCCCCTAGCCATTCTGAGAGCCCAGGGCAAAGCCTCACCCACCAGTGGACTCACAACTCCAGGATCCCCGGAGCCCTTAGTCAGAGACCCTGGAACTTGGATTCACCCCCCAGTGGGTAGGCACCAGCCCGAAGATCCCCCTGGGCCACAGGCCCCCCATCAGCAAGCTGCCTCCAGGTCTGAGACAACTTGGAGCCCACAGTCAGCTGCCCTACGCATGGGTGGGCCAACACCTCTTTTAGAACATCCTAGACCCCCAGGCCAGCCACATTAGGAACTGGCCCTGCCTACCAGCAGACTAACATTAGATCCTGGACCACCGGCTCTGTAGCAACCCACCCGAGAGGCAGGTTCCACCCACCAGTGACCTCGTGCTGATCTTGGCACCCGTCAGGGCCATGTAGTCAGCCACCTAATGACCTGGTCCCACCCACAAGCGACCAGTAGCCTCCACACAAGTCAGGGTTTGGCAACCACACAGACCAGGACCAGACACATCTACCAGACCATCCGCAGTAGTCAGCCTGGCACAACAGAAGAACCAGTACTGCACACACAAAGGATGCGTCTAGAGCATGCGGCTCTGGCGACCAGCGGGGAGTGTACCACTTGGGTGCACAGGACAACTCCTACAAAAGGCCACTTCTTCAAGGTTGGGAAATGTAACCAACAAATCAAATACACAGAGATGAAAACAGCAAATTAAGCAGAAGAATATGCTCCAAAGGTACAAGGTAAGACCCTGAAAGAACTAAGTGAAGTGGAGATAAACAATTTACCCAGTAAGGAGTTCAAGGTAATGATTACAAAGATGTTCAAAGAATTTGGAAGACAAATGGATGAATAAAGTGAGAAGTTAATAGCTTTTAACAAAGTGAGAAAAATAAACAAGCACCAGAGATGAAGAATACAATAACTGAAAAAAAAAAACCTAGAAAGAATAGTAGATTAGATGATACAGAGTGAATTGGAAGACAGAGATGTAGAAATCCCTGAAGCTGAGCCAAAAACAAACAAAAAAAATGATGACAGATTTAGAGACCTCCGAGACAACATCAAGCATATAAGGGTCCCAGAAGAAGAAAGATGAAGAGGAAGAGGACATATTTGAATACATGAGAGTTGAAAACTTCGTCAGCCTGGGAAAGGAAACAGACACCCACGTCCAGGAAGCACAGAGAGTCACAAACAGCAACAATCCACAGAGGACCACACTAAGACACACTGTAATTGAAATGGCAAACATTGAAGAGAAAAAGAACATTAAAAGCACCAAAGGAAAAGCGACAAGAAGGTAAGGCTGTCAGCTGACTTTTCACCAGAAACTCTGCAGGCCAGAATGGAGGGGCATGATATATTTAAAGTGATAAAAGGGAAAAACATACAATTCAGAGTACCCTACCCAGCAAGGCTTTCATTCAGATTTTATGGAGAGATCAAAATTTTACAGACAAGAAAAAGCCAAAAGAATTCAGCACCACCAAACCGGTTTTACAAGAAATGTTAAAAGGATGTCACCAAGCACAAATTTCCACAACTAGAAATGTGAAAATTATGAAAGAAAAAAACTTTTTGTTACAAGCAAATATTAATATAAAGTTAATAAATAAACCACATATAAAGCTAATAGGGAGGTTAAAGACAAAAGCAGTAAAATCATCTATATTCACAGTAAGCAGTTTAGAAATATACAAAAGTATTTAAAACATGTAAACCAAAAATGGTAAACATGATCTAGGGGAGTAAAAATGCTGGGTTGTTAAAATGCATATGAATTTAAGAGATCAGCAACTTAAAATAATTATATGTATTATTACTTTATATAAATCATATTTATTACATATTATCTAAATGATATCTCATGGTATGCACAAACCAAAAATCTATAATAGATACAAAAAAGGAGAAAATAAATTCAAACATTACACTAAAGATAATAAATCAGAAAGGAAGAGAGTAAAAGAATAAAAAAGAAAAAAAAAGTATAAAAACAAACCCCAAAATAATTAACAAAATGGCAATATGCACATAGCTATCAATAATTACTTTATATAAGATGGTGGGATAGGAGGACATGAGCCATGAACAAATCCCCCCATGAACACATCAAAAATATGTCTACACATGGAACAATTCTCCCTGAAAAATAACTGGAAACTGGCAGAAAGATGCCTGTACAACCAAGGCTGTAAGAAAGATCCACATGGCATCAGGTGATCAGGTCTGGACCTGTGTTCCTGGAAGGGAGCTCAGTGGAAAGGGGAGATTACACCGGTGGACACCCTCCCTGGGGAGTGAACAGTGAGGGCTCCAGATTTGACGCCCCAGTCCTGGGGTCCTACATGGGGGAGACAAGCCCCCTGGCTGGTTGGAAGATGGCTGGGACTAACAGGAGGGCTGTGGGAAGCCTGGACTCAAGCACACAGGTAAGGTACAAACTTCCTGTTGCAAAATAAATGTCATGGGTATGAAATGTGGAGTGTGAGGAATATCATCAATAACTGTAATAAATGTATAGGGTGACACGCTGCAGCTAGACATACCGTGTTGATCATTTTGAAATGTACAGAAATCTTGAATCACTGTGTTGTATAACAGGAAATAACATAGTATTGCAGGTCAGTTATACTTCAAAAACAAACTCACAGAAAGATGAGATTTGTGGTTACCAGAGGCAGGATCTGGGCTGGGGGAATTTGATGAAGGTGGTCAAAAGTTACAAACTTCCAGTTAGAAACAGATAAGTGCTATGACTGTAAGGTACAGTGTGTAAGTATAATTNGCTGGCAAAAACTCACAGAAAGATGAGATTTGTGGTTACCAGAGGCAGGATCTGGGCTGGGGGAATTTGATGAAGGTGGTCAAAAGTTACAAACTTCCAGTTAGAAACAGATAAGTGCTATGACTGTAAGGTACAGTGTGTAAGTATAATTAGCACTGCTGTGACATTATAAATGAAAGTTAAAAGAATACTGAGTTCTCGTCACAAGGAAAAATATATATTTTTCTATTTCTTTAATTTTGTCTTCTACCCAAGATGATGCATGTTCATTAAAATTATGGTCATTTCATGATGTATGTAAGTCAAAACATTATCTGTACACCTTAAACTTATACAACGCTGATGTCAATTATATCTCAGTTAAGCTGGAAGAAAAAGAGATTGGAGGCTTTAAAGTTAGTCCCAAGTTCCAAGTTTAAGCATTACCCAAACTAGTTGCAACCTTAAGCTACATTTCCCCACTTTAAGCCTCAATGTCGCATCTTAAAATGAGGACAAGAATAAATTTGTGGGTTTGGTAAGCAATACCTTAGATGCTCATGGGTGTCAACTGCTCCATGCTGTGTGGCAATTATCCACAAAGGGCAGCCCTGTAAGGGAAAATCGATTCCCTACCTGGAACTCACAACTAATCTCAGCGGGAAATCAGCTGAGGACACTGTTACAGCTTTGAAAGCAGCATTCTCTACAGAACCGTACACTTGGTTGCATTTTTGTTATTCCACCTGAAAGTAAAGAAAGAGATGAGGAGGGTGTACTGATGGCGGAGGCTGGGAAGATGAGGCCTCTGACACACAGCACATGTTTCAGGGCTTCATTCTAGCGCCGAGTCATTTTGTCATTCGCTGTATTTTCACCTTTTTCTTTCAGTTCCTTTCCTGCATTCAATATTTATGAACACAGACCATACATTTTTCATTTCCTTCAAGTTTCGATTTTTATACATAGAATCAGTTGTACTAGCAACATGGCAAACTGCTCCCCAGAGAAAACAAAATTTCCATTTTCCAAGGTCTCTTTTTTTGGCCTGATGAGCTTGACTTTTATTAATCACAATTACCATTATAAATGCACTGAACAGGCAAATCTACATCTAACAGAGTAAATTATACATGATTTTCCCTCTTCAGAATTAAACTTTTTCACTTCATCCTTCAGTAGGGCCTAACATGTTCTCTATGACATTATTTATAACAATGAAAACCATTTCCAAATATAGGGGCCAGATTAAGTACATGATGGTAAAAAGTTACATTTATGAGGAGGTTTTAATAATATGGAAGTAATGTTTTAACCACAGCAAGATCATAGGTTTACTCACAGGCTATACCTCAAATAGGGTGGGGTGGGGGAAGGTCCTTTTTTTTTTTCCTTTATAAGCTATTCCTAACTCCCTTTTGAACCCTTTCTCAACTGGATAATGGAGGTGTGGGGGCAAATATGAGAGGTAGAGCTTAGAGTTTAATATACTCCAATCTAGTTTATAAAGCTGCATTTGATTAATAGTTCAAATAATCATTTGAGGCGACTCAGCTCCCTTGGGATATACAGCCCAGCTCACAAGTCCTCCCTGACTCCCCTCTCTCCTCCCAGGTGGTATCTGGATGTATGGCAGAGAGAGGTGGCTCTCCTTGTCTTACAAGGTCCTTTGAGAAGTTTCTATTGCCACGGTTCCCTCACCGGTGACCTCTTAGTCCTGACGCCAGTATCTGCCTGAACCTTGGTTTTCTCGGAGCCTCCAATTTGCCCAGCTAGGGCAAATACAAACCAAAAATGCTACGTTAGCTGGAGTCAGGAGGAACCAGGAACTTGATACTCATCCTCTTCAAACCACCCATCTCAGTTTTCCGCCTTCTTCCCATCAAACACAAGGACAGGGACAGGGTTTCCCTTCTTCCCCCTTTCCCTGAGATTATGCTGGAGAGAATATTGTCAGAAGGGAAAGAGCTTACCGATAAGGAAATATACATCAGAAAACATCTCACAAATATCATACTCACTTTGTAATTTAAAGAGAAAAAAATGCAAGGTGCAAAATGTGTGTACAGTATTATAAGAGATTATATGACATGTATATATGAGAGTCTGGAACTATACACATAGAAATTTTAAATACATTATATTTTTAAATTGCATGAACAAAATGTTATTACAGGGTTGTTTGTCAGCAAATACAAGTCAGAATTTGAGTTCAAAAATAACCCCACTTCTTGCAAGATAATCATCACTCTTTCCCATGAGCTTTGTGCAATCCTTCTGAGACTATTGCCGATGGAATTGTAAGCCAACTAGAAGGCAACTCAGTGGGGGTGGGGGAATGTAGGAAGCATGTTTCTCCCAACTCCAATGGAAGACACCTGCAAAAAAATATGCTATTTTCATGTGTCACAATCATTTTAAAACATTATATGAGAAAACTGTAGCTGCTCTTAATATTGGTAAGTCCAGGAAACAGGATATCTTGTTTTTGCTTTCTTTTGTAGATCACTAGACCAATCTAAAAATGAAGTGTATGAACCTGGTGTTAAAAAGTTCCATCAGCAAGATAACAAGGTAAGACTGTATTTTCATATGTTGGCTTTAATGGTTGAATTAGAATTCTGAAGGAAATTAAAAGTATTTCTGGGCCTGACTCATATTTTAAATAGAGATAAGAAAAAACATTTTTCCTTTATTTGCCAGGCTTTTTAATTTTGTGTTTTAAGAGGGAAAAAGGCAATTCCTGGTACAAAAAGGATAGACAGAGGCTGGCACTAATTGAAATATGTAGACAACAGTAAGATTTCAGGGGGAAAAAAGCATATTATATTTCTAACCCTTTCTTTTAAAAATACACATGCAGTTTATCAAATGCATTTCAACAAGGGTGAATTTTTCATAATCATTATTTATATACCTGGAGTCGAGTAATTACATATATATATACATAAAATCTTGTGAAATGTCTTATTTCAAATAATCAGCTAAAACAAAAATATGTAGGAGAAACAAGATTTGTGAACAATGAGCAGCATCAAAAATTCCTAAAAGTTCATCCTCAGATAAAGGTTTCTTCCAGTGTTCTAGATGTCTCCTTCAAAATATTCATCCATTCAATCTTTTTTTGACTAAAATTTTATTCTACAAAGGGAAATAACTCATCTAATAACCAAGTTAGCGTAAGAGCTTTTAAAATAACTTTTCAAAAAATACCTTGGACAATTTATAGCCTAAAATAACCTAGTTTCCAAAATTATACCTAATCTTTATGGTAAAAATGTGTTAATCAGTCAGTGTCCTGTCCAGTCTACCTCAAGTCTCTCTCTCTCTCTATACACACACACACACACACACACACACACACAGTCTCTCTCTCTCTATACACACACACACACACACACACACACACGGAAACAAACACAACAGAGCTTGCAATTGAAACTCATCATACAGTCCATATGCAGTCAAGAAGGATGCTGAGGCCATCACACCACACACACGTATATCCAAGGGTGCACAAAGAATAATGTGTGCCATTTTTATTTCCTAAAACAAAGAACATTGAAAAGACAGGAAAGCGTCAGACGTGGGCCATAAAATGACAACAGGACACAGGATCTGATAATAAACTCTCCAGGATGAAGTGTACACCAACTGAATCCAGAAGGACCAGGGAGAATCAGAAACCACTTTTCAAATGAAGCAGCAGTCTGGAAAAATAATGCTTGGAAGGGCACATGGTGACTGATTGACAAGCTATTTGCCACTCCTGCTTCAAGATACTGATTCAGTCTGAGAAAGTTTAGGAAGAAATTGAATACATTCTCAGTAGGTTGTAAAGTTAAGAGATTTTTGGGGGGAGGACAACTCCCACCTTTCAAAGAATATATCCTAAATGACAAGCATATTATCTCATCTACCAGTAGAGGTAATATTGGAATGAATCACTGGTTTGACCTTGGGTGGCATTTCTTAATCTCTTAAAAATATTTCTTTTCCAGGTAACTATGAAAAGAAATTTGAATTACTGACTATAGGATATGAAGAATTTAACTATCAAGATTGGGAAGGAAATTAAAAACTGGAAGTGTGCAAATTATCATTCAATCTATCTCAAGAGAAATGACTTGCTTTCTCAAGGAAAACTGGAATCACTCTCCCAAAATTCTGAAAACCTAGGCAGGCATATCCACTGGTCATCAAAATCCAGGCATGTAGTCAACACCAAGAACCAGAAAACATCACATTTCAAATAGAGAAGAATTATATACTTGAAGACCAATAAAAGAAAAAGCAGCTTATTATCAAAACCCAAAACACAATCAGTGAAACATATTAAATATTTTGGTTATTTCTCAGTGGGCAGTCAAGGTGATAGCAAACCAGGTTTTTGTCCAGCTGCCCTTAAAATATTGCTCACAGACCATTTACAAGTGCAACTTATTATTTGGGGGCAGGGGGGTGGGATTGACCATGTAACGGGAAATAAAGCTCTTCACATGTTAGGATGTACATAAAAGATTACGCATGCAAGGAAGTGCAGAATGAATGCATATGGGACATCAACTGTGGTGAGTACATAGATGCTCCACACTTCAGTGTCCGTAACTCACATACCTCTTCAGTTCTTAGGCATACTAGCTGTATAAGAAATACTGCTTACACAGTAGATAATTTTGCTGCCAATAATTCCTGGGTTGTTCCTTTGAAGAACTGGGATATACATACCATGGAAAAAATCTTACTTTTCTTATAACTGCATAGACATATTTTAATGGAAGATATTATATTGGGGGGGGGAGTGAGGTTGTACTTTGTGACATAACCAATTCCTCTTTCCCAACATGGATAACTATATCTTCCTGCAATTTGGTAACTCCACTGGGTAATCCTTGACACTAACTATGGTGTGTGCATAGGTAGACTGGCATCAAGGTATTCCAGTTCAGCCAGTTTGTAATGTACATTTAATGAAAAATGAATTCCTCCATCTCTCTCTCAAATGTTCAACTATCAATTATATTTGATGCAAAACTTCAATTTCAATAAAATATGATATGTACTATATCTCCAAAAGATTTATGTGTGTTTACTAGGTATCTCCTGGATTTGCTTTATAGATTATGGTCAATGATTTTAAGCATGCAAACCCTTGGAAAAAAATCACTGATATTTGTCTCCCAAAGGCATAACTTTCACCCCTATTCTCATCCCAATCCTCCCCAAAGTGAGGAGTGAAGATATGGGATGGAGACTTTGCGTGTCCCGATGAAGTGCTGCAAAGTCAAGAATGGTGGCAAGACATGTACCTGTTCATTTCCATGGCCTTGGAACTCCCCAGAGGAAAATGCGCTTGTCAGAAGCATGAGAGACCAACCAGAAGCATACAAGAACAATTCCATCAAGACAGGAAATGAAAAACTGACGCCATCCCCTCCCCAGAACGTGGCCTCCGCACCTATATGCCAGTTGTGCTGTAACTACTACAGAGAATGTCGCTTTGGGTAAGGAAAGAGAAGTGAGCGAGCACTCCAGCTTCTGTGGGGAAGGGCTCCTGTGGAAGCAAGTGTCCCCCACCCTTTGGATCACCCACTTTTTGGTCTTTTCCAACCCCTCAGAGAAGAGCTGCTGAGTAAGCCAGCCCGCCTCCCCGCCGTCAGAAGACTCTTCTGGATCATGGTAGGCTTCACACAAGTCTCTCAGGGAGAAGGACCCTTCTTTGGGTCCCCAGTTTTTACATTCTGAGTCACCTCACAAAGAGACTGATGAGGGTCTGGGGAAAGGCAGCCAAGATTTGGTTTCTCTTTAATCTAGGCAAAGTGGCTCACATATGATCCTGCTTTTCCCTGGAGGGAGAACCCAGAAGTTTGGGGTCAGAGCTCAAGGACCTTCCAATCACCCAGGTTCCTTGCCTGTTTCTCCGCCTGCTGGCATAGAATTTCCGGTGACTGGGGCAACTTCAAGATCCCAGCTTCTCCAGTTTATTCCATTGGACTGGAGGCAACATGGCAACACATGTAACATTTACAACTTGGCAACACCTTGCAACTGTATTAAAAGCACAAGAAGCAAGAGGAAATTCTACATAGAAAGCATTTATTATTTGTGTTTCCAGTACATCAGTATTTTAGGACAGTGTCAGATACACATCTTTAGGAAATAAGGAAAAGTTAAGTAACAGATATAAATCATTGAATTTTCGAAATGAAAAGAAAACAGCCAAGTAATACACCTACTTGGATCTGAAGGTGAGAGTCTGGTACAGGTAAAAATTAGGATTAAAGATTTCCTTTTTGATGTGAACTTTTTCATGGTTATCTCCTGTTAAAAACTATGACATACATTAGGCTAGTCCTGGGGAAGGAAGACTACACTGATTTGACTTGAACTTCACTGTCCTCCAGATCTGGTCCAGGAATGGGTAGGCTTGACCTCTCGAAGGATCTCTATTTCATCCTTCCACAAGGCTTATGCACAGAATGTCTACTGGCCTTCCCCAGCACACCATTTCTATATGCTAAGAATGTATACCCCAGGCCTGTCTCGGTCCAGGCTCAGTAGGTCCATGGGTTCTGCTCCTATATTGCACACACTTGATTCTAAAACTTGGGGAGCATCTAGGAGCACCCGGCCCCCACCCCACATCAGTGCTTTCCGCCTGGCATGCAGCTCTTCAGGACGCACCCCTGTTCTTTCTCTCCCATCCACTCCTCTCTCTCCTTACTGTTATAGCTGACCCCGACACCTGCCCTGCTTGTCCTTATTGTAATTTTTAGGTATCCTCTGCCGCTACCCTCCCTTGTTAGTTTATCTTCTAGGAGAAATGAAAGCACTCAGTAATTGTTACTGGTGGTTGTGCGACAGACAGAAGCTGCCACCCCTTCTGAAGATGGGGAGGGACAGGGGAGCAACCCTCTGCAAACCCCCAGGGGTTTACTCGAAGGGGTTACTCGAAGAAGTCTGCTTGCTTTGACTGCATGTTCCATGAGTGGAATGAAGGCATGTCTCTCTCTTCCACGGTCTAGAACTCAATTACTCAAGCTGTCTGGATCCCTGTTAACCTCTTACGTAAAAGCAGTCAAGTCTACCACTAACACTGTGATAATTCACTGACTGATTCATCCAATACTATTTATTCTACTGATCCGGTACTCTCAAGGTGGTTCAGGTGACGAAACCAAAGATCTACCTATTTGGATCCCCTGAGAACCATTGCAATAACCTGTGAATGAAAATAGTCTTTTAAAAATCCAATTAATAAAACTACAAAATCCTCATTTTTCTTTGAGCCTGTGAGTTTCTATTCTCTAAGTTTTCACAAATACCACTTGTGTTCCACGTAAGATGCTATTTTGTGATCTGATATGATCTTTTGTTTTGCTATCTACAGAAGGGTTCCCTATGTTACTGGAAAGCATGACCTATAAAAAGTCACTAAAGGAAGCAGAAAGTAAGTTACAACAGAATGTTTTTTGTGCAGGCCTGTGCTCCTAAGTGCACTCTTTTACTTCTTCCTCATGTTATCCTTTGAGACAGTGCCATCTACTCAAACTTACAACTAAGAAAACACTTCTCTCTTACCATGTGAGTATTAGAGAAACTTTCTCTTGGAGCCTACCCATAGCTCACAATATGTATCTTAAATGTGTTAATGAATTAGGAATTCCATTATAGTTGAATGTGAAAACTTTCTGTTTTCTCAGTTTTAATATTTTATGGATGTCTACCTTTACAAAGCATATGCTAAGAACTGGTACTGAGCAAGACAAGCATTAAGAAGAATTGGCTCTTAATGTAGAGTATCCTGGTTTAAACTTCTAATTTTATATCCCAATTAAAATGACTGATTAAAATCTAAATTTACTTTTGATTCATCCGGTTTTCATCTGGCATTTCTGGGTTTGACTGCGAACACTATAAGAAGCTGCCTCCACATTTTTCAGAACGCCACCTCCACTATTTCCCTCAAAGGGTGAAGGGTCCTAGGCTTCTCCAGCAAAGGGGCTTCTGCATGTGTGGAGCTATTATATGGAGGTGACTGGAAGTCTATCTGAACTAGGGCAGGTCTCCTGGAGTCAGAACTAACTCAGGAGACTACTTAAAATAGATGTGTTCCAGGACAGCTGTGTAACACAATTAGCAATAAAATTATCGTCAGTCTTAAGCCTGAAGTCATTTTATCAGCTATTAAAGTAAAACACTATAAAGATCTGTAACAATGCTTTGCTGTAATATATTTCTTTTTTAAAAAATGCTCTTAATTATTATTTCTTAGATAAACTTCTTTCTGTACCCTTCAGTGATTCAAAGAGTATAAAGGTCAGGCCCATTTCATAAACCCTTTGAGCAACTAAAGCTTTCCAATGCCTAGATAATGATCTCTGGCATCATTCCAAAGAAACTTGATTTGGACAGGATTTGAGCTGTAAAAACAGAAGTAAACTGCACTCAGAGCACTAGGTTCCGGTCTGTGCTTGAGATGGACACGGACCGTGATATATTTCCCACAAACTCTTCACAACTTTAAGTTCTCTCGTTTCCATAATTTAACCTGTATGACGAAGTGCCTGCATGGATCTCAGACACACATAAAACTGTTTCTAGAAACAGTACTAAAGACACAAGGCCTTAAAAATCTATTTGGTTACTAAATTTTCTTCCAGGACTCTACTTGCTACCAGTTAAGAAAAAAAAGCTTTTCATTCACTATCCTGTACAAATAAAAACACCAGTTAAAGCCAAGTGATAAGAAGAGGAAGAAGAGGAAATTTATTTTCAGTAACCAGACCTTCTGTCACCAAATCACAGGGACCGCATGACCCAGGGGTGAGTGAGTCTATGCAGTAACACAGCTTTCAAAGGATGATCACGTCAACGTTCTCAACGGGACAGACAGGACCATTTAATTTCTTTAACAGAGGACCACCATTTGCACAGTCATAATAAATAAACATCTCTACACTAAGACATATTATGAGAGAAGCAATTCCGAAAACAGTGTCTGGCTCACAAACTCTAACCTAGTCAGCTGGGAAATATTTTCCTAACTGAGGTGGCTCTCTCTAGGAGAAAAAAAAAAAATCACTGGAAATTCATTTCAAAGGTTTAGAGTCTTTGAACATCAGGGGAAAAAAGGTACAGAGAATAATTTTATTTTCTAATTTTATTCTAAAATACAAACAAGACTCCTTAGGACTATGTCAACATAACTCCTTGATGTATTTCTGTTTCCAAATTCCTAATATGAAAGTTAGAAATATTAGGCTTGAAACTGCTGACATTTGATCAAAACTAAACAGCACACAAACAAAAACATTTTTTTTAATTATCAGTTACACGAAACAAGCAATTTCTAAGTAGAGGATTTTTGAATTACAAAGCTTATAAAGAGCTCTACAATTACCAGAATCTCAAAGGCCAAAAAAGACAATAGGAATTTTTTTAAAAAACAGGAGTGTTTTTCAGCAGAACACTAGATTAAAATCACATGAAACAACTTGGACAAGATTCTGATATAAAATTGCAACTGAGATGAAACTGAAATATCTGAATTCAGTCAGTTAAGCCAAACTGCCACCTAAAACTTATTTATTTTTCTAAATGAAACAAGTTATCTCAAAACTTTCAAGCATTTAAATGATCCAAATTTCCTTTATTTGTTCATGGAGTGTAAGAACATATTCTTATAGCAACACAATGTGATAGAAAAGCAAAACAAATCCGTGCAGAATACTATGTACCTTCTCTATCAAAGATTGTATCAGACACATCAAGGCTCTCTCCAGAATTCTAGAACTTCAGGTAAATTGCTTTACTCCAACTAAGACGTTGCAAAACAGGGGGAAAAAAAAATTTCCACCTTTGATGGAAATTTCCATGAATTTCTGAAAAAGTGAGTAAAGGAAGGATACAGCTTTCAGATAAAAAACACCAGTGTCTTGATCATTCTAAGTGCCTTGATTTTTCTAAGAAAATTGAAGTTTTCTTTATTCCAGTTTTATGGTACTGTGGCCTCCTTAAAAAGCAAGAATTCTGCATTTAAAAAAAAAAAACCTTCTTTTCCTAGAGAACAATTAAAATGGATTTAAGGTAGTCTGTTGGCAAAGAAAGAGAGATGTCAGAGTCTGTCCAAGTGTAACAAGAATCACAATGATGAGAGGTCTAACAGTTACAGCTGGATACAGGAAAACAACTTTTCGGTCCCGAAGTCACTACCATAATTAACCTTAAATTAACAAAAAGCCATGATTAGTAAAATCTGTTCACTTTGTGTAAGTAATCCTAACTGGATGGTGGAAGGGTTCAATCTCTGGGGCACACCCCCTACCTAGTGCCACGGCAAGGCCTCCGAGCTGAAAGGTTAGCGCACCTTCTACTTCAACAGATTCTGCAGCATGGCCGTGGCATACGTGGGTCTGGCCTGCCTGCTCTCGATGGCACTCTGGAGATACTGGATGCCTCCACAGCGCTCCCAGATTTCTTCGAACTGTCTTGGTAGAATCTCAGCACCGCGCTTTCGAGTCAGGCCTGTCTCTTCAAGATTCAGCTCACACATCTCCATGTCATCCTTCCCTGCACGGACCGAGACATCAGAGAATTAACCATATCTCCTTTCAGATCCATTTACTGTAAACTTTATTCCTGAAATGTCTACCAGTTGTCATAGATTTGAGAATTTTAAAACTTTATTTCCTTCCTCGAAGGTTGAAATTTGCTTCGTAAATTCACCAGTAAGAAATGTGTCCTTCACCAAGTATACCATTTCAAAATATACTAAGGATGCAGTTGATCCAACAAGTTACCAGGGTTAAGAGAAATGCTACATTTCCTTAAACCACTACAAGGCAACCTATATAATTAGATACGAAAGGACACAGACAAGTTTCTGTGTGTTCCACAAGGACACAATCCAAGCGATTGATTCCACGCTGTAAATAAGTTATCCTCAACTGATGTGATTTAACTGCAAAACTCCATTCCTCAACCCTGAACTTTACTGCATTTTTACATTACCCCATTTCATTCAGACGGTATACACTACTTTTCTGCTTTACAAATGTTTGTTCATGGGAACTGTACACACCAGCCACGAGGAGAATGGGGGGTTTGTCAGGATGAAGCTCCATCTGCCGGGCGATCCACGGCCCATCAAAATGGGCATACCACCAGCCTTTCTTCTTGTTCTGTGGGTCTTTGTACTGGTCCGCGGGGCGGATGAACGGGATGCGGAAGAAACGCTGCTGCCGGTTCATCTCGATCTCCTGCTGCCTGGCGGGGAGCTGGGCGGCCGGGTTCTGCTGAGCTGTCACAGGGAACAAGGACAGTCACCCATGGGGTAAGGTAAACAGTCTTTAATCCTAGAATGCACTACCGATTCTTTTTTAAAGCCGAGACAGTGGGTCCTAATAGTGAATTTAAAACAAAATGTAAATATGAATTCTCCACAAATGAATACAATTCAAAGCGTGATTTTTTTTTTTTTTTTTTTTAGAATTTTCTCTCCCCCGGCACACACCCCAACCACCAGCACCACACCACCAGCCCACTGGCAGCAGCAATAACAGCAGCAGCCCCCAGCAATTCCCACAAGTGCTTGCATCCCTACCTGAAATGAACTCACATGGCAGGAAAGCAGACTAGTTCTGTTTACTAGATTTATAGTTTTCCTCCAAGGAGTTCATATGAACACTGCAGAATGATTTTTATGGGACTATTTATGATGAAACAAACAGCAATTTTACAAATCTAAGGGATTCTAGATATTAGACAATTTAACCACAATTTCCTTAAAGTGAAAGACATAAAAGTTTTCTCATTTGCCAACTGATTTGGGGATTTAAAGTGGCCAGGATAACACAGATATTTTATGAATAAGATTTAAACAACTTCATGACAACAAAACTGTAACAGTAAGCATGAACTCAGATTTACTTACTCTGAAATTAGACTTCTCTTGGAATAAAATCCATTGTAGTAAGTGGAACGTGTATAATATTTGGTTCTCTTTGCCAATAGAAAAGAAAAATCCTTGCTTTTCTGTTAACACTGAGAATTGAGCTCACAGTAACCTCTTTTCCCTTGCTCAATTTTCATTATGGTTGGTTTTTTCATTTTTTTTTTTTCCCTGAAAACACACAGTTCTCTGGGGCAATGACTACATCTTCAGGAGCATAATTATGGTAAATCTGTTTAATACTCTCTATACTCACAACTTTAAAGGTAGACCAATCATTTACTGCAGCTCAGTTAAGAATCTCACTGAAACTAAGTATGTCAATGAAAACTTATATGTCTAAGGACAGTCACATGGCTTTTATAAGACTTTCCAAGTACTGAAAGGATGAAATTACTCTTATTCTACCTCTTGCACCAACAGCAAAAGCTATAGGGCAGCTGAATTTATTTCTGTGCAAACAACAGAAAGCAAAAAGCAGTTAGCAAAGTTGTATATGCCTATGAAAAGAGAGTCCCAGTTTTATTAGTGATTTTAAAAAGCTGTACCACCCTTCAGCATGTTACCAGAGATGAGCTTATTTATCCTCTCATTCCTATTCCCTCAAAACAACTTACAGTTCAGTGTTTCCACTTTGAGTTTTAAAAACTATCTACTCTTCAGGATATACACTAACTCAAAACTAAAACATTTTATAAAAAGGATTAAAAGGAAAAAACCCTCCCTTCCATCTTAAAGTGAATTAGAACTCAAGGTCCTACTGATAGAAACATATTAGATACCAATGGCCACCCATTAGTATAACCTACTTTTTTTCTTTCAAAATAACAATCTCCTGTTGGATAAAATTAAGAAACCCAACAGAAAGCCTTGGATGGCTTTTTTTTTTTTTTTACTAATGTGAGAAAGTAAACTGTATTTGGCAAGCCTGGAAACGAACAGTCATCTGGAAAAGTACAAAGATACAGATGTGGAAAGCTTAAAACTAATCTTCTAAACAACTATTTCTTTC
The DNA here is from genome assembly GCA_006410875.1 of Neotragus pygmaeus. Lineage (NCBI taxonomy): Eukaryota > Metazoa > Chordata > Mammalia > Artiodactyla > Bovidae > Neotragus > Neotragus pygmaeus. The sequence goes on along the minus strand of SJYV01015587.1, from coordinate 930,818 downwards.
ACATTCAATTGTTCTTCTAAAGTGTATGAAAATGTTTCAAATCTGTAACTTTGTAAGTTAATAGAAGCAGTAAAAATAATTATGTGCAACCATTTGGCAAATAAATATGGCATTATATTCAAATCATTACTGTTCAACTGATTCTAGAAGAAATTTACTGTACACTAAGATGACTCAAAGATTTTTACATTATCAAAAAACATGTATCATAGGAAGCTATAGAAGTAACAGAATAATCTTCTCTTCCTGTTAAGAGGTATTCTATTAAGCTGTGTACATTATCACATGAAAGTCAAATCTCTTTGGACAGAAATCCTTATACTATTACAGCATTTGAGACCAGCACCTAAAGTTAGTCTTTATTCTAAAAGACTAGCTGCTTATTAAGATAGAGTTTTGCTACAATAAGAATTGTATATACTCAGCTTAAAATGCTAGGTTTTTTAAAAAGGAAGCACTTTGGTAAAATAGGGACTTCCCAGGTGGAGCACTGGTAAAGAATCCACCTGCTGGAGTAGGAGATGCAGGTTCAATCCCTGGGTTGGGAAGATCCCCTGGAGTAGGAAATGGTGAGCTGCTCCAGTATTCTTGCTTGGAAAATTCCATGGACAGAGAAGCCTGGCTATAGTCCATGGGGTCGCAAAGAGTCAAACATGACTGAGCAACTGAGCACTTTGATAAAATAACAGATTAATTAAATTTTTTTCTGCAAATATATTTTGGGGTGATCCAAATGAAAGTACTATATCAAATTAAGTTATCTTATTACATATAAACCAAAATTAATGTACTATAATTCACCTTAAAATTGTAGCAAAACAATGTTTAGAAGAAGTTAGTACTTTATATTTTTAACCCATCTTCCAGTTAGCTCATGAGTAACCACCCATTGACTTACGTGAATTGTTCAAAAAAGGTGCAAAATCTGTGAACAAATATTTTATGTTGAAGAAAAGATAAAAATGCCAAAAATGTTAAATAAGCATTCTTCTAATTCATAACGATTTCCCATCAATGGAGGTGGTGACTAACAGATAAATTCCCTATCCATAGCCAAGTACTCCTATAATAACCTACAAGTAGATGCTGCTTTCCAACTTTTAAAAATCTATTTTGATTATGTTTGGGGGACATCCTGCTTGACAGACATACAAAGAGGACCAAAATTTAATTTTTAAACACAGCAATATCCAAACAAAAATCCAAAACAGCAACTTAATAATCAACATGAGAGTACCATTAAAGCATTACTAGAAATTTTGTAGGGGGGGGGGGGGAAGAGAATAACTCATAAATTAATTAAAAATGCTTTTTATATAGAGAAAGGCATTACCAAACCTACATATACTCAGCAGGTTTTAATTTCTTCACACTGTCTTAAATCTTAAGCTGACAACATTTTAGTTAGGGACAATGAAATAAAACTACTCTCCAAAGTCACTGTTTCAAGCAAATAAACAGAAATCTTTACTGGGTAATTTGCTGCTGCCCCCCAAAATTATTTCTGAAAGCCTCTTTCCAGGGTAAATGTGATGAGGGGCATGCTCCCCTACTACAGCAAAAGGAAAGGGGTTTCTGAGCCTCCCAATTCCTAACTTTTAAGAACTAATCATGATTTGTCAATGTCTTACTCTTTAAGGCAGCAACACCAAGGTTATATTTTTGTTAATTGCTAGGTTGTCATCATTTTGCTTTCTCAAATTAAGGAATTCTAATCCTTCTAAATATTCAACTGCAGAGCCATTCCTTTTACAAGTCAAGCAGCTGTACCATTAGGAAACCTCCTGGAGAACAGAATTTTCTCAAATAAGCTGTTAAGCATCTTGGTGCTCGTCACCTTTCCTTTTAACTATATTCCTGTGTCAGAATGAATTTTACTTGAGAGAAAAATACAGAGAAAAATAAAAATGTACTTTTCAGAGCATTTTACCCTGAAAATGCAGCACGTTCAATGAAAATTCTCTGAAGACTACATATACGTGGAGTACGTTCATACACAAGTCCTGGTTCTGTTCACATACCTGGATGGGACCCTTGGGAAATTTTCTTAATCTACTCTGTTCTTCCAGTGGTACATTACGAATGGAAACAGTATGGGAACCAGTAAGGTAAGCCACATTTTATTTGCTCCTTTGGGGGCAAAGTTGGCTGAGTAAGGTGCCAACGTTTGGTTTGATACAATAATACTTATTTATTCATTAAAAATGTGGATGTCAAATATGATAACATTTATTTCTTTAAAGAAGTGCAATCATCCAAATGTATAAATTTTAAAATAGAACATAATGAAAGTCAATCAGTTGAAGGTCATGATTAGAACATTACAGCTAAAGATTATCGCTAAAAAGAATACTCCTTTGTCATTTTCACAAAACAGAGCAACGGTGGAGGAACTTGGTACAGAGAACGGAGAATGAAATCACTGTGTCATCTTCAACTCCCACAGTTTTACACCAGAGAAGAGAGTGGTAGTTACAGAAGAGCAATGTTTAGAGGGCTTTCCACCTGCCATCTCTTAACTGCAAGGCAAGCTTCCTGCTCTTTCAAGAGTCTTACATTCTGATTGATGACACCCATAAGCAGTCACTAGCACTTCCCTTCCTCAATCTAATCTTTGCAACAGCTTAGAAAGACTGAAATTTTACCATTTAATTGCCTTTCATCAAACACTGTTTTATTTTCTAGGAAGGTAGTAAGAAGACAAAATATAACCGTGAGCTCATTTCCTAAGTCAGCTTGGGTCATGCATGGCTAAACTATACTATCAAGAATTGGGGATATACTTCTTTAAAAAAAAGATATTAATATGCTGTCATCTTGACATTAACCAGAATTAACCTAATAAACTGCTCCTGTAGCAAGCTGAATAAATGAAATTCTAACTATTGTTTTTAAGACTGAAATTACAACTCACAGTTATTCTTAATGTTAAAGCTAGCATGTGCTTTTACTAGGTTATGACTCTTCTGAAGTATTTCCCAATTTCACATATATAGCTTTGCGTTTTGAACAGCAAAGTAGCAAAATTCATTTTTAGGTCTCAGTCAAAAAATCAAATTCTGGTTGAGGGAAAATTCTTCTAAACCAAGGTACTATTTCTCACTCTTATATTTTCACAGTATTATAAAGTGAATCAGACATGACTGAGTGAACTCACTTTCAAATTTCACTTTCATGCAGTGGAGAAAGAAATGGCAACCCACTCCAGTGTTCTTGCCTGGAGAATCCCAGGGACGGGGGAGCCTGGTGGGCTGCCATATGTGGGGTTGCACAGAGTCGGACACAACTGAAGCGACTTAGCAGCAGCAGCATTTGCAATAAATATTCTTTTTTCATAGTAATCTTTATATTTCCACACTTAATCTTTACATATATCTGTATATGCATATGTGGAAAGAATATGTATTTACAGCATTATCACACAACTTCCTCAGTAGAGACAATTCTACCCCTAGAAATTATCTTAACAAGTAAATTCAATACTTGTAAAAACAATATGACTTTAAAGTATTATTTACCTAACAGAAATAATACTTTGAAAGATAAGCCAATCATGGTTGTGTTAGGTTCAGTGGACCCACAGTTCTAAAGTAAGAGAAAACTTGGAGAGTTTTACCCAAATGCCTTTTGCATAGTTACATGTAATTATACACATATACTTTGGAACATTCAGAAGTACAGATGTGTTTTTACCATAATCAGTAACAGACTTTGGAGCACGCTGTTCTGTTTCGGTATTTCTCTTCTTGTTCTTGGATTTCCAAGCATGATACACTTTTAGTCGCCTATGAAATTCTTCTCTGCAAGCTGCCAGGAGCTCAATATCTATCAGTTACATAGAAAGATTAAAAAAAAATTAACATCCTAATTTAGTTCTCTAGCATAATTATTCTTTGGCATAAACATACATATTTTTAAGTGAAGGTTTCATTTTCAAATTAACAGTACGAAATCAAAAGTAAACCAATTATTGCCAAAGATGAGTACTTTCATGGTAATACTATTTTTTAATACTTACAGAGCATTTTCTTATGCATAACTACTGTCTTCTATCTTTACTCCACACAAGAACTCTGGACCAAATAGGTCTTTAATAGATAAGGAACTTGGATCAGAGAGGTCAAGTCACTTGTCCAAGGTCATAGACCAGAATAACAGAATAAGAAGTAACTGTGCTCAAATATAAGCTAGACTTAAAAGCACTACATGTCTTACATTTGTAATTATGCAGGTAAATTCAGTGACAAGGGAAAAAACAAGAGTGATGCATCCTGTACAGTTATGACGTCTGAGGACCTAGTTACAGGGTCCCAAATTCAAACACGATGACTGACACATGAACACAATGGTGTGGGATCCCCTGGATACAGTATTTTACTCTGTTCTGTTGGAAGAAAACAGCTTTAAAAAGGAAAAACTCCACTGCCATTTTTCACTCTCCATTTATGGGCCAAAATTTTGCTGGGATAATCCCATGGACACAGGAGCCTGAAGGGGTATAGTTTACGGAGCTGCAAGGAGCTGGCCACAACTGAGGCGACTGAGCGCACGGACCAAAAGCGTCTGATACACAGGCATTGAGCTGTTACGAGTAATGGCAGGAGTGCTGTGAGCTGTGCTCAGTCGCTCAGTCCTGTCTGACTCTTTGTGACCCCATGGACTGTAGCCCGCCAGGCTCCTCTGTCCATGGGGATTCTCCAGGCAAGAATANTTTGCTGGGATAATCCCATGGACACAGGAGCCTGAAGGGGTATAGTTTACGGAGCTGCAAGGAGCTGGCCACAACTGAGGCGACTGAGCGCACGGACCAAAAGCGTCTGATACACAGGCATTGAGCTGTTACGAGTAATGGCAGGAGTGCTGTGAGCTGTGCTCAGTCGCTCAGTCCTGTCTGACTCTTTGTGACCCCATGGACTGTAGCCCGCCAGGCTCCTCTGTCCATGGGGATTCTCCAGGCAAGAATACTGGAGTGGGCTGCCATGCCCTCCTCCAGGCGAGCGTTGCAACCCAGGGATGGAACCGAGGTCTCTGGCATTGCAGGAGGGTTCTTTGCTGGCTGAGCCACCAGGAAGCACGTGTCAGGAGAGTCCGTCACCGAGACAGCCCCAGCTGCAACCTCTCTGCGCTCTTCCTCTCCGGCCTGCAACATCACTTTAACTCAGTATCTGTCTTTTCGCTTTGTGAAGAAACTAGGTCTTCACGCAAGGTGTGAGTAAAGAGAGAATGGCTTCAACTAATTTATATGAGAAAAATGCCCACCCCAATCTAGGTATTTACCTGCCAGCTACAGAACCGTCCCCCTTTCCATCCTCCCTGTACACTTACCACAAGAAGTATTGATGGTATCACGGAGCTCTGCGTACTTCCACTTACTAAGATCGTGTTTCTTGGTGCCAGCAGCCGCCTTGGTGGCTTGCACAGCAGGGCCTCTGAAATTATTACACATTGTTACATATTGAAACTAGAAACAGAAAATACTGACTAAATAGGCAAGAAAATGAACCTAAGTTTGCAAGCTGGAAACAACTACTGGAAAATATATATTTTTTTATCTTTAATAGACGAGATTAAAAATGGTATACTATGGAATGCTCAGGCAAATTAAAATTTTCCACTGCATCATTTTTGTATTAGATTTTAAATCTGATTCCAATATTCTAGTACCATGGACTCAGGAGTTCTGATTTAAATATTTTTAAATTTAAAAATTTTAGATACTTGTTTAAATATTTTACCCACACCTGTTTAAATATTTTAACTCATGGATATATGATCAAGACTTAATACATTTATATATATATATATATATATATTTCTCAAAATCAAAACCACAATGAGGTATTACCTTACACTAGTCAGAACAGCAATCATCAAAAAGTCTACAAATAATACATGCTGGAGAGAATGTGCAAAAAAAGAGAACCCTCCTACACTGTTGGTGGGAATGTAAATTGGTACAGCCACTATGGAGAACACTATGGAGGTCCCTTAAGAAACTAAAAACAGAACTACCATATGATCCTGCAATCCCACTCCTGGGCATATATTCAGAGAAATCCATAACTGGAAAAGATACATGCACCCCAATGTTCATAGCAGAGTTATTTACAACAGCCAGACATAGAAGCAACCCAAATGTCCAGCGACAAATGAATGGATAAAGAGGATGTAGGTATAATTAATATATACAATGGAATATTACTCAGCCATAAAAATCAATAAAATGCCATTTGCAGCAACATGAATGGACCTAGAGATTATTGTACTAAGTCAGACAGATAAAGACAAATATCAAGTGATATTGCTTATATATGGACTCTAAAAGAAAAAAAAAAGACACAAATGAACTTATTGTCAAGACAGAAAAAGATCACAGACACATAAAAAAAACTTATGGTTGCCAAAGGGGAAAAGGTGGTAGGGAAGGGATAAATTGAGAAGCTGGAATTAACATATACACACTATTATGTATAGAATTAATAGCCAACAATAACCTATTGTATAGCCCAAGAACTAAGCTCAGTATTATGTGATTATGTGAAGTGAAAGTCACTTAGTTGTTTCTGACTCTTTGCAAAACCAGGGAGCATACAATCTATGGAATTCTCCAGGCCAGAATATTGGAATGGATAGATTGTCCCTTCTCCAGGGGATCTTCCCAACCCAGGAATCGAACCCAGGTTTCCCTCATTGCAGGCAGGTTCTTTGCCAGCTGAGCCACCAGGGAAGCCCAGGAATACTGGAGTGGATAGCCCATCCATGTAGTAAGGGAAAAGAATCTTAAAAAAAAATATATATATATATATAGCTGTGCTATACACTTACATGATACTGTAAATCTACTATACTTTAATTGAAAATTGTTTAAAAAATCACATACTTTAAGATCATTAGAAGCACGTGACAGGTTAAGGGCCAGTCACCTGCAGACTGTTGGAAGCTGCAGATGACCAAGCCCCAACCATTCCTACTGGCTGATTCTCCCTGGACGTCTGGATATTTACAAGTCCCCAGGGGAGTAGCCAAACTGTCACCCTTTGCATAAGTCTCCAGAAGAGCTGCTGGAGCCTGGGAACTCCTGTGATTTTGAGTTCAGGTCAAAAGTTTGAAAAGTTCTAAACCACACCTTGGTATTCAGTCAGTAATAATATGATGACTAGTAAATTAAAGGAAAATGGTTGTAGGTCATGAGACAGATAATGGAGATTCCAAAGGGTACAAGTACTATAACATGCCCCAACTGGTAGGAACATTTGAGTGGGAAAATAGAAAAGAAATAAAAAATAAAATACATATATTTACAATATAAAAAGTAAAATAACAGTTTAAAAATTAAATGGGATAAGCTGTTTCACAGCAATGCTCCTGAGGGATGACCATGGTATAATGTTCAAAATGACCTCGTATTTTCTCAGCATTTTACATTTTGAAAGACAACAGCAATCATGGCAAGCAACCAAGACATAAGACACTTAATGAGACTAAGTTATTTAAAAATGATGCTTGAAAATATGAACCGTCCTTCCTGAAATAAAATTACTCCTTCGGTACTAAGCTTAAAATTGAAATGAGGTAGTTTTGACTCTTCAAAAGGGGTAGTTATGCATTTTTGGAGAATAAAAAGTAGCATACTTCACCCTACATACTTAAAAATTGTTACAGCTGATGATTTTCAGTCACTTATATGCCAAGTTAAAGAATAATGTATGCTCGTTTAGTCCTTCCTGCATTTTCATGGTTACAATCTGTTTCAAGTTCACTGTAGAATTTCTTCATAAGCTGTGTAACTGGCCATTCTTCACGGAGCTTTTTGTTCTTAAATGCTTTGCTCAAAAAGAGCCAGCTGTGTGCCAGCAAGCTCTATTACCCTTAACAATAAATTATGCTTTTAACATTATTCAAATATGTGTTTTCTTTTCTGCATCCTGAAACCACCATTCAGTAAGTTTAACAAAAAAATTATCTTTTCTTCCTAGCTCTTCTACCAGTCTTTTCTAAAAAGGCAGCTCAAATTATGCGTTTTTGCTGCTGTTTTCTTTCCTTTTGAAAGAGAAAGTGATTCTACACAATATTCAGCTTTTAGACTGTCAGAATATATATGATATGTTGATATACATAAGATGTATTTTGATACTTCTAAAAATCACACTGAATTCAAATTATTACTGCCTGAAATATAGTTTTACTGTTACCAACTTTTAATTCATATTACCTCAAAGAAAAATACACCTGCTAAAAAGCATATTCAGCATCCTAAGTAGTACATAAATCAAATTCACTTAAATACTCCCCCCATCTTTGGAAGTATTAAGATAGAAAATGAAGGTTCACTTTCAACGACCGATTATTTAGACTTGTTATAAAGACAATCATGTGAACAACAGAGGAAGGCAGTGACAAAACTGACTTTGATTTAAAAAAAAAAAACAAACATTAATTTGAACACTTTCAATTAGCTCTGTAAGTTCAGAATTGAAAGTTAAAAGGTTATTGATTCGTATCCAGGTGATAATGGACCAGATCCTGCTGGGAAGTCCTATTCCTTGGTGGCTCAGCTTTTCCACCCTGGTTTTCCATCCCTGTGCTCTGATGGGGGGGGGACTTGGGCCACATGCTTCCTCACTTCTCTTTCCTTCCCCAGGCTCAGTCAGGGGCAGCACCACCCTCAGGGGGCGTTTCAAAGTGCCCCTTCTCTCACAAGGACAGGAATGGTTCCCCAACTGAGACTGAACTGGTGGGTCCCAGGTAAGTGCGACAGCACCGGCAACAAGGGGCAGTCCCCCCCAACACCAGCTGTATCCCCACTGAAAAAGGCCGATTCACAAGGGCTCTGTTTTGCTTTGTTAACCTTTTTCTATGTTAGTGTGGCAAGAGGGCAGAGTGATATTACTTGTACAGAAAATTTACGTGGAAAGAACAGGCTACTCTATATAACAGGTTCTGGTCCAAGTGATGAAAATATGATTTTGATGTGACACTTATCTCCCCAAAGTACACTGCACTAACCTACTCAAAATTTCTGACATCTCTTTCGCCATTTGCTCCCTATAAGAAAAATAATATTACAAGTTATATAAGACAACTATATAAAAGTATAATGAAAATTTCAATAAGATTATTACTTTAGTAACCATACACTATTATTTTATTTTGCAAAAGTTGGTAATACACTTTTTTTAGCCATAAAATACAACAAAATTTTTGTTTTAATCCAGTTAAAGTTATTTGAACTTCATTTTTGCAGTAGAAACTTTTGGATAATGTCTCATGAGAGCCATGCTTCTGTGATATTTTTATGTATAGAATATAATCAGCATGTTCTAAATGCAAACAAGGAACTTGGTGGAATTCAGAATCTGTACAAGGATTTTTGCACTGGGGTTGCTTGGTAAATATTAATTAGGGCATAATGGTGGTACACCAAATGATCTATTTTACTGTGTCAGCGTTTAAATAAGAGTCTGATGTGCTCAAAACTCTAAAATTCTAAATTAAAGCATGCCTAAAAAAATTCAAATGCATCAAGCACTTGTTAAATTAAAGATCAGAAGTGTTCTGACCTTCCAAGGATAAACATTTCCCAAAGGCAAAAACTTACTTTTTTTTTATTAACCAGAAGACTGTAACTTTTCTCAAAATCTGCTTAATTCTGTGTAATGGAATGTTCATGTAATCATTCATATTCATCTGCTTCATTAGAATTTTATTTTCCTGTTTTGCTCTCTTCCTTCATAATCAATCACTCATTCATTCTATTCATCAGACTCTGGTAACCTCAAAAATCTTATAAATCAGCAAAAATCAAGGGAAACGAAGATGGCCATGTTTGCTTCAGGGCTCAGAGCTGGGCCCTGATCATAAAGGAGAAGATCTCATGGCATTTAACTGACTGAAACAAATTTCTTACATCAATTTGCATTGGTAGCTGTGGCATTCATGGTGATTCTATGTATATGTGAAAACATCTGAGTACCTACTATTGTTTTTCTATAGTTGAGAGTCAGTACTTTCATATTTAAATAAATAAAATGTAAAAAAATAAATAATTATAGACTAGTGCCTTTTATTTCTCTTTTATGTGTATTATTTAGAGAAAACTATTAAAGTAGGTTGCATCATTTATGAAACATGTTATTGGTACTGGGATCCGATAGAGTTAAGAACCTTCACTATAAAAGGTACAGCTGGAGAAATAAAAGCTGTTAAACAAACTTCCAAATTTTATATATATAGCACATATACAAAAATATATGCAAAAACTATATTTTATACATATAATGTATATGTATATCCCAAAATTTTACTTAGATTCTCTCTGTGGGGAGATTTTCATAACAAAAAGATAACACGAGTACCACAGCCAGCAATACATATATATAACTTCAAATTATGAGCTGTTTTAGGTGTTAGCAGAATAAACTATTACACATACTGAAAGACAGCTATCTGCCATGACTCAAATACTTTAAATATTTTGTTTATTCTTATTTATATCTCTACATCTACTTCTATAAAGACATCAGTAAGGGAAATTAAAAACACATAAAATGGGTGTTAAAGTTTAAACAAAGTTACTAAACACAAAGAAAGAAACCAAATCATAAACTACTGTGACTGAACACCAAAAAGGAGCATTAAACATTTTCCTGGGCAAAATAATAATGATGATGACAGTAATTATGACATGAAATTTACTTCAATGAGGAAAACATTTCTCCTAAAAAGTATCCACAACCTATTAAAAAAGAAAAAAGAAAAGTTATACGATTAAGTCAACTTTAAAAGGGAAATGACATACGGTGTCATTGTGCGTCTTGTTCCATTAATTCTGTGAAAAGAATACATATATTTTAGTCAATACCATAACCAATTCTGAACTGTGAAAATCTGGATTGTGCCAAATTTGTGTTTCAGTGACTTTGCAAATTGATTTTCAAAACTCCATTATCTCTATTTAACCTATGTATGAGAACACTCAGAATTTTAATGTTTTTAAATCTTCATTACAAATGATTAGAAAAGAATAAAGGCATTCTGTGAAAATTAAGGAGTGAATATATCTAGATTTTTAAAAATTACTCAGGTGGGGTTTGTGTTCGGTTTTAGTAGAATTTAGAAATGATAATATAAACGTGAAATCATTACTTTGCATCAAGGATCATTAGTGTTATTAAATGAGATCATAATTTGAAATACATTACATACGTAGGAAACAATTCTTACTTAGTTACTGGATGGAAATCCAAGCTGGAAAAGTAACTTGAAATTGTTTACTGCAGCAGAATCTATCTACATATGTATTTTTAAATTTATCACAGACCCCAAGAACATTTTCATGCCATATATTGAGAACAGAATTATTTAGGTTCTTACTCATAAACATGTTAGGAAGAGTTCAGTGCTAACTAACGTAACATAAACACTCAAAAACAGTTGTAGCCCATGGAGTAAGATAAAATAATCAAACATGGGAAAATACATAGAGAACATCATCCACAGTAAAGTGTTAATGCTTGTAGTACAGCATATAAAATAACCAGGTGGTTCAGAAGTGGAGGAGTTTACAGGGAACCGAGGGTCAGGAAAAGCTTCCTGGAAGACAGCTAGCAGACAGGACCTGAAGGGACAGTCCAAGGAGGGGACATCTCCCTACAGCTATCCCACAGGAGAACTAAAACTCTTCTGCCGTTCAAGTCATAACTACTTGCATATCTCCTAATTACTTCGTAGTGATCCCATCACCCAGTTAATGCTATAATTTAAATCACAGGCAGCTCATCCCTTATGCTAAAGTTCCTAAATGGTCCACTCTATCTTAGACCACTCACACTGGATGAACTGCATCTTTTTGAGGATGAGCTAGTATCATATTCATAGTACATGGAATGATACTGGATAGAGCTAAATATTTCAAATGCTTAAACACAGAGTTAAGCCATAAATACCAACACGGGCTCCATTAAAGAGTTTTTCACTAAAGAGCGTCAGTCTTAATAACGTCAGGAAGTGTGGAACTTCCTCACACACATCATAGCCAGCCTTGGCTCACTGGGAACCTGGCCTAGCCCACTAGCTGGTTATCCACAAAGGCTCCAGACACATCACCAAGAGGCACGTGGAAGGAACTGAACAGCAGCTGGGCTGAACCTGCAGTTAAAAAGCCACTATCAAGCAAACTCACTTTAACTATAGTAAGAATGTTAGCAATTAAGAGCCCAAAGAGTGCCTCCAAACCAATGAGCTCAACAATTATCATAACACATATGCCTATTCAGTTTATTTAAATATAACTTTCACGTACAATTCAAGCTCCAGAGCTTCCCAATACAATCAGTCACTACAAAACGTACAAAGGCAACTTCACATACCCTTTTCCTTACCCGTCTTTGTTTTCAACTAAATAAAATCTAATTGCCTCATTCCAATGTGGACCAAATTTTCTACCTTTCACAAGGAAATAGCAACATCTAGTGGTCGTGTTTTAATTATTTTGTCATAAACAGCACTTGGACATTCTGAAAAGTATGGTTACACACAGGCCCCCAATATATACACAACATAGGTACTTATGCATAAAGGAATTCCACAAATGAGTTTTGTTTTTACAAATAAATAGTAATAACGAATGTTTGTACATTCTATATTTTTTTAAATGAATCTGTTATAGTAAAACCGTCCTTCAACTGTTAGCAAGAACTTCCGCATTCCTCTGTTCAGTAGTAAGTTAGACATGAGCAGCAAGGGGAGGCCTGGCTGAAAAGGATGCAATCTGATTTCTAAACTCCATCCCAGACACACCTAGGAGAGCTCACAGATGCTACAAGATAACCACAGAGAGCGCAACTCCTGCACAGGCACCCTACTAACACAGTGGATACAAAAAGACCAGAGAGGCTTCTCCAAATAACCCTTGGCCATGAGAAGCCCAGTAAGGGCTGATGAATATTTTACAACTAATCTAATTATAACAGACTGAATTATGGGAAGACATAAGCAAACACAATCCGCTGTTAATGTAACTTGAAATCGTCAATTGGCCTTGAGGGTATGCCTACTTGCATTCCCTTTCATTGACTGGTGGTGGGTACAAGGCCTACTTTGAACCAAAACAAAAGGAAGACTGGAAGAACAAAACAGGCATAACAAAAAGGAGAGGACTGGAAGAACAAAACAGGGAAGCCAAGAGGGGTGGAGAGGAAGGATCCGGCTAAGCTCTGTCTGCTTAAGCTGAACTTGTAGCTTGTCTGTTAACACTTTTTGGTCCATTGCTCCAAATTTTTGTTGCAAGGAGACATGAGCCAAGGAAGAGAAATAAACTGACCTGACACCACACACTCCATACTATTTAGAGATAATTCAGACCCGAGGAGCAAAGTTATTTCCATGTGATTAAGCTGCCTTGTTGGAAGGGTAAATCTTATTTATTCTAAATTACAGTGGGGAAAGGTATGTGTGCGAGTAAAATTTCTCAGGGGTTAGGGTATATGATACATTTGAAAAATTTGTAATACATTCCAGCCTCAAATATATTAAGCTGGATTATAACATATTCACCATTTTTATGCCAGGATCTAGTGGCAGATATTTAAAAACTGTCTACCCTTTATACGATATTCTTTGAGAGTTTCAGAGTAAACCAAGATGTTTCCTTTAAGTACTTATGAGCTGAAATAGCAGTTTTAATTTTCAACACAGCTTGATGAAATCAACAGTTTCATTGACTTAAGTGTAAAAGTAAATAGAAATAATTTTTAAGTGGCAAATATACCAGGACCTAGGCAACGTGACTTTCCCCCGGCTCCCCTCTCTGTCGAAGGAGAGGCAAGGCGGCAGGTGAGTAAAGCAGCAGCGCCCTTACCNGGGTCGGCCTGCGCCTCGTCGCTGATGAGCTCGGCCTCGCTCCGGGCAATACGTAGCGCCAGCTCTCGGTCACGGCGCTCCTGCTCCAGAACCGCCTGCTGCTGGGACTCCTCCTCCCGCTGCCGGGCCAGCTGCGCCTCCACCTCTGCCTGCCGGCATAGAAAGCCTTGGCGCCGGGCCTCTCTCTGCTCATCCCCCTCACTGTGCACACTTGCTCCATACACGTTTTTCTTTTCATTTTTTTTTTAAACTAAGAATACATACTCTTTAACCAGAAATCTACCATCTTCTCCCCTTCTATATTATGATGTTTCCTCATACCCCAAAGCAAGAATCTGCCATTCTATCACTAGAATATGAGTCTCCCAAACATCACATCAATAGCCTTGGTGTGACCTGAATACCAACACCTACACTGCAGATTTCAGGAATTTAAAGTCTTGGTTGTGTTCAGGATAAATCAGAAAGCCCAGACAGACAGACACTCAAAATAGGATTAATTATTCTCAGACATGGATTATTTTTTTAAAGATGGTGGCAGTAGGGAGAGTATCTTAATCCTAACCTATTAATATTAGCATCTACAAAGTTATAAAATAACATTTAAAAATATTAGAAAAAAAATATTAGATAATTATGTTGTGACTGAATGTTGATCTGACTCCCTCTCTGAATGATGACAAACTAATACTTACTAAACAAGGCACTGTTCTAAATGCTTTAATAGGTATTATCTCATTTAATGCTCACAATTATTATTTATCTCCATTCCAGAAAGAAAACTGTGGCCCACAGTCACTCACTGTAACTCCTGCAATATCACAATTTCTGTCAGTGAGAGGCTGGATTTGAACTTACTTCCCCAGCACCAAAGTCCCTTCCCATAACCACTTCTGAAACTGCCTTTGCTCTCTAGGATAAATCAGTGACAATTTATCTAGTAAATGAAGATCTTCTTTTGTTTTATAGTTTTGCAGATTCTGTTTAGTAAGAATTCAGTCTGACTGCCTAGAGAGTACAGACCTGAATACGTTTTTCATCATCTTCCCTTTTCTTTCTTTCTTCTTCTTCTTGTTTTCTCTTTGCTTCCATCTCAAGTTTCCTAAAAGAAAAAAAAAAAATTAGAAAACTCTTCAAAAATTAACAGAAAATAAGAAACTCTTCAGAAGAAAGTTTAACTATTAATAAATAAATGTTACAAAATGGGAAGTCAAATTAACCTCCTGGCTATTACATTATTAACTTATTTTTTGAAAAATAAAATCTAACTTTGATAGTAGCTCTTTAGAAACAAAAGAAATATAACTATATTCCATAACCTTTAACATCTCTGGATTAACTTGGTTACCAAGCCTACTTGTAAGGTCCTGATCACACTGCCTCTCCAATTAGACAACTCATATTCCTTTTGTCTGCCCTACTATGGCAAGCTTCCAAAATTTTATCAGTTTTAAAACTGAAGAGAAGTACTTTCTTCCTAGATCATAAAATAATATTAAAGTCAGTTTCAAAAAGAAGTTAAGAAATCCTCAGGTGTGAGTTTAACCAAAATTCAGATTATAATTAAAATCATTTTATGTTATTGTAAAGTGAGCTTACTTTCTCCATTTTCAAACTTCTTCTAAAATTATTATTTAAATATAAGAACATCACTTTTACAGATAAGAATATTCATTAACCACCATCAACACTTCAGAGTTCACTATGGCGTCAGTTTCTAATCCAAGGCAACAACATAAATGCCTTACATCCGCCTTTCCTCCTCCTCCTTTCTTCGGCGTTGCTCATCTTCTTCACGTCTTTTTCTTTCTTTTTCCATTTCTTCTTGAATGCGCCTCAGCCTTTCTGCTTCCTCTTCCTGCTGCTTTTTTTTCTGTAATGCGCTGAGAAGGACCTCTGAGCTTTTAACTAGAGCATCATACTCTTTCTGTATTTGTTCCCTTGTCATCATCGTCGACTTAAAGAAAGAATACAATGGACGTGCACTTAAAAAGTTATCTCTTCTGTTGTACAACAATTAGAACACACTAAACACCACTGAAGTGTGCATTTAAAAAACGGTTAAAGTGGTAAGTTTAATGGTATGCGTTTCACCACAATTAAGAAGACAAACCAACATGCACATACACAGCAAAACTGAGAAAGCTGGCAAGCAGCAGGCCCCTTATCTTTTTGTATTGCTTTAATATTAAATAGTATTTAAAAATTTAAGTTATCTCTATGAACAAAATTTGAGTCTACTTCCTATCACTCAAGTAATCAAGTATCTTAAGAGTATACTGTGCACAAACTAATATACTGTAGTTAAAGTTTATTTTTTAATAAATGATTAATTTTGCCAGAATTTACTACTCTTTAATATTAATGATCAAATAATACACTGGGAGTATTTAAGAATTTATCATTATACCCAAAATTATTGGATGATTTTCTTAAATGTGGCTGGGTTGATTTTCATTGATTAATACCACATAAACACGCTCTGGACAGATCTGTAAAATCAGCTAAGGCTATCCAAAGCATTTTCAGTTTTCTCTTGACTTCTTTCTCCATTCTTACTCCAAGATTTATCATTATCTGTAGAAAATATCTAAAAGTCTCACTTTAAGATATTATATCTCACATAACTGCAATGAATTATGAAAGTCAATGAGAAAAACATTGAGGCCCTAAAATACAACAGAAAATGATACAAATAGAACATAATCAACAAACAAGCACAAAGAAAAAATTTTCAATCCCATTAGTAATCAAATAAAAATCAAAACCAAAGAGGCCCTCTTTGTTTTTTTCTTACAAAATATGGGAGAAAATTGTTATTTCATGAAAGTTAAGTAATTTATGATATAGCCTATATGAAAATAATTTAATAATAGGGACGAGGCAATAACATAATGATAGGAATGTGAAATAAAATGTATCTTATAAGAACGATGCAAAAATATGTGCATATAAAATAAGATTGAGAGGAATATGTAACAGTATATAGTTGAATGTGTTAGTGTGAGGGGTAAAGAAGTGGGGGAGATTTTCTCCAAATTTTTGATACTATTACTTTTAAAATTTAAAAATTAGTTTCTGAAAATAGAAAAACATGAAATGAAATAAAATAATTTGCATTAATTTTCTCTGTAATGATTCTGCAAAAGCTTACCAGAAGAGTGTAATATTTCAGTTAATATTTTGGAAAAATCTTNTTCTCCAAATTTTTGATACTATTACTTTTAAAATTTAAAAATTAGTTTCTGAAAATAGAAAAACATGAAATGAAATAAAATAATTTGCATTAATTTTCTCTGTAATGATTCTGCAAAAGCTTACCAGAAGAGTGTAATATTTCAGTTAATATTTTGGAAAAATCTTTCCTAGCAACAAATGAATTACACAAAAATTGTCTTCATTTTAATTTTTTTGCTATGAAAAATTTCAAACACAGAGTAAATAAGATGACTATCACTTATCACTGAGACTCAACACATGTAACAGTCCGTATTTTTTTAAAAAAGGACATTTTTCTATAAAATTTCAGTATAGTAACAAAAAATATTAAACTGTTTTTAAAAGTCAAAAGTCATTTGGGTTAAAACGACATACCTTAATTTTGGCCATTAAAGCATCAATAGAAATTTCAAGGTCCTTGACCTGTTTATTCATCTCTGGTTTTCCATCTTTCAATGCACTTACTACTTCATTAAATTTATGGAGCCGTTTTTTCAGTGTGCCCACCTTAACCAGGCCATCAATGCTGCAAAGATAATACTTTATCAGTTTAATTCTACCATTTAATCATACAAATAGATTTTTCATTTTAATTAAATGCTAAAAATATGACTAAACAGAATACTTCTGTTTTCATGTTACGCAATGTATTTTTTTTAAGATCTCTTGTTGAGGGTAAAAGAAATTGTCAAATATGGATATGAATGACATTAATATCTGTCAGTAAGATTTAAGACTTCTATACTTACACTGAAGAATTTGAGAACTCAAATTATAGAAAAACTGTGTGATTGCTTTGAAAATGTGTTATAGATGAACAGTTATTCAGAGCTCCACATTTAAAATTTCTAAATTAATAATAAAAGAATCAAATAAGAAACAAAAGCTAAATTTACAATGACACAGTAATTCCTACAGATAATCTTGAAAATTATGGTCAAAACATTAATGAGATGTTTTTAAAAACAATGTCAATTTGATATTTATTAATAAACTCAAGTCACTAAAATAATCAGAATAAAACAGCTCCTTTCAATCTCTTATACTGTTTACATTTCTCTAATCTAACCCTTATGGCAGAAAGTGAAGAAGAACTAAAGAGCCTCTTGATGAACGTGAAAGAGGCGAGTGAAAAGTTGGCTTAAAGCTCAACATTCAGAAAACTAAGATCATGGCATCCGGTCCCATCACTTCATGGCAAATAGATGGGGAAACAGTGGAAACAGTGGCTGACTTTATTTTGGGGGGGCTCCAAAATCACTGCAGATGGTGATTGCAGCCATGAAATTAAAAGATATTTACTCCTTGGAAGGAAAGTTATGACCAACCTAAAAAGCATATTAAAAAGCAGAGACACTGCTTTGTCAACCAAGGTCTGTCTAGTAGTAATGTATGGATGTGAGAGTTGGACTATAGAGAAAGCTGAGTGTCAAAGAATTGATGCTTCTGAACTGTGGTGTTGGAGAAGACTCTTGAGAGTCCCTTGGACTGCAAGGAGATCCAACCAGTCCATCCTAAAGGAGATCAGTCCTGGGTGTTCATTGGAGGGACTGATGTTGAAGCTGAAATTCCAATACTTTGGCCACCAGATGCAAAGAGCTGACTCCTTGGAAAAGGCCCTGATGCTGGGAAAAATTGGGGGCAGGAAGACAAGGGGATGACAGAGGATGAGATGGTTGGATGGCATCACCGACTCAATGGACACGAGTTTGAGTAAACTCCGGGAGTTGGTGATGGACAGGGAGGCCTGGTGTGCTGCATTTCATGGGGTAGCAAAGAGTCAGACACAACTGAACGATTGAAGTGAACTGAGTCTATACTATTTCAAATCCTTTTACAGAAAAACACAAGGAAAAAGAAAACTGAGTACGCAAACTGCTCTTCATTTTGACTTTATAGCCATTTTATATTAGGGATAAACAGGTATCTTGGATTCTTTAGACTCTATCTTACCGAGGTTTGTGTCTCCTTTTGCAAAGCCACATTCGAATAGTTTTCTGCATTTTAATGCAGGCTTCAGCTCGGTATTTTATTTTGTTTTTCACTAAGTGTAAGAGAAAAACATAATGATAGAAAATTATTTAGCTTAAATTAGACTTACAATATTTCTAAAAACCACTCATTTCCACAAACCAATTCTCAAGAAACATAAAAATCTTGATGAACGTATTATACCAGACATCAAAACTAGCACAATTCTTCAGTCCCTTAAACTCTTAAAACAAAAAGCATATCAACTATATGGCTAAGTGTACAGTTTAAATATGCTATTTCCTTGTTACACTACACTAATGTGTCCCAAACTGTCCTACGCAATACTGGCTTAGGAAATGTTAAAACGTGTGTCTTTTTTCTTTTTTATCAGGTGCACTTTGTTTTCATTGCTGCCTGTGAGCTCTCTAGCTTCAGTGAGCTGGGGCTATTCTGCACTGTACTGGCTTCTCAACAGGATAGTGGAGCACAGGATCTAGCTGCACGGGCTTCGGTAGCGCAGCGGACTCCAGAGTGCAGACTCAGTAGTGTGGCACACAGGCTGAGTTGCTCCGTGCATGTGGGATCTTCCCAGACCAGGGATTGAACCCGTGTCCCCTGCATTGGCAGGCAGATTCTTAACCATGGTATCACCACGGAAGTCCAACAGGTGTGTCTTGAAAAAAGGATTCACCTGTCAAATGAACTCAGGAAAAGCTATCTGCTATGCCTCCTTCTGAAGATTCACAATGAAATACTGAATGTGGCCTCTAAGGATCCTACCACAAAGGACTCTACTTAACTTCAGTCATTCAGAATATCCTAGACTAACCTGACCTGGAGACATTCCCCATTAACATCCTGCAACGATTCTGTCTACTTACTGACTTGACCACTGCACAATATAGTCTACAAAGGAGTAGTATAGTAGAAATAATGTTAATAAAATATGTTTTCCATCATAATACAAAGTTAAGCTGAAAGCATTTAACTACAGTGAAAAGTATGTTCATATTTCAGTTGGAAAGTGATGGGGAAACAGCTTCTGTTACCTTTTTTTTAATTATAGTTTTGTTTTTATTTATATTACAACTGACTAACAAAACCTCACGGTCGCATGCTGCTTGCATGGTTCCTTCTCATGAGGTCAAAGGAATTTTTTTTTATTAGTAAGCAGAAATGTACTGAATCCTTTTCCTGTGCCTCTAGCACTGTTCCAGGTAAGGTGGAGAGTTGGGCGGGAGTTTAAAATTTTAATCAAGTTACTGACAATATTCCCTATGACTAAATGTTTTGCATAGACCACCACCATCAGGTTAACCCACAATTATTCTGTCCCTCATCCTTGTTTTAAGTCAGAGATAAGTAGTTGTTATAACAGTCTCAGACTTTAGACTTTGCCGTGTATTAAAGAAAAGACATAATCAAAGTCTTTTAATCAGAGACTCTGGGAAGATAAGGCTGGGAAGCCAGGGAAACCAGTTTGGGAGCCGCTGAAGTCACTCTGCAAGCTGGGGAGAGGGGCTCCACGAAGAGAGCAGTAACAAGGAGCAAAGATGTGCAGTTTGGAGGGGGAATCAACAGAGTTTGGTGACTGGCATGATTTCAGGGACAAGAAAGAAGAGACAATACAACTGTGAAATTTTCAGTGTGTTCTGGTGACACCATGTGGGTGGAAAGAAAACTTCTGGTTTAAGTCCCAGAGACTGGGGTATCGTGAGGGGAGAGGGAGGCAGAGGGGAGAGGGAAGGAGTCAAGAATTTTTAGAACAAGATGAAATTATTTATAATAATGTGATTAAAGAAGCTAAGTATCATACACTCAAGAAGGTGAGGAAGTCCACAAGTACTAATTTTTCACTTACTACATGTAAGGTGTTATGTGAGGAACCAGGGACACAGTGTGAGTGACACAGTCCCTGTGGCCTGGCTCTCACCACTGAGACAAATTAATAACATTCCACAAACCAGCTCGTTTCCAACGTAATTCCAGGTCTGAGAGTGGAAGAAAACACCTACGTTTGATGACGGACAGCGAGCACCACTGGACCTTCTTCCAGCGACTGCAGATTAGCCAGTGGTTGACCCTCTTGACCAGCTCTGCTAAGTGGTCAGGGTCAGACTTCATAATCTGATCAAATTCTGCAAACTGGGAAATCAAATAATTGACTAATAATATCAAAAGACAGACGTGCTTAAACACACACAAAATAACCAGAATACAAATCAAAATCTAGCTTTCTGTATGGGGTCACAAGCCCGTTACACAGACATGTCTCAGTGGCGTTTCACAGCAAACCCAGACACACGTGACTGAATTTTGCTGCCTTTCTCTTCCTTCCTCCAGGACCTGTTTTGTAGAGGTTACGGGGAGGGTGAGTTACTCATTGCTAGTGAGCAAACTCAATAATAGAAAGTAAGGAAAAAAAATCTTAAACGACCATTATAGATGATGGGCAAAAAGGTTTTATGGC
The DNA here is from genome assembly GCA_006410875.1 of Neotragus pygmaeus. Lineage (NCBI taxonomy): Eukaryota > Metazoa > Chordata > Mammalia > Artiodactyla > Bovidae > Neotragus > Neotragus pygmaeus. Next base: position 909,295 of record SJYV01015587.1, on the reverse strand, counting down.
GAGAATGAAAAAAAGTCTAATATATCTCTGAACTGGCTCATCCATATTCCCAGATAACTGTATAAGCGAAGGTCAGCTCTATAAAATTGGGTACCACCAAAACGACCGTGTCTCTCCCAACCCCATCCTTCTTTTGGTCAGAAAGAAGAAACTGCTACCGAGAGAAAGACAACACAAATAAAACATCTATTAGGTTATTAAAGCACAAAATGCATTATTTTCACAATTTACCACCAAATTACATATTGATTTCTATCCTTTACCAAATATCCCAATACAATATATTGATGTCACACACCTATCAAAATAACAGCTTCTTATAATCAAAATTAAAGGTAACAAGAGATTAAAGATCTTTGAAAACTTGCCCTGTGCCTGCACTGTGTCCTTCTGACTGATTACTTTTTCTGGAGGCAGATAAAACCAAGTGCTTTCTCTATCAAGCCATAAATCCCTAAAATAGTTATTACAGATCTGAAATAAGAAATGTTGAGTTTCTGATAAATATGTATGATTACAGCTAAGCCAACTATGAATACTTATATATTCATTTTCTTTTAACTTGCTTCCATTTATGATGAGATGATACAGGTTTTCTGCAGTAAAAATATTCATAGGAAAGGGCATACATTGGTAATGCATTACACAGATTTCATCTCATGCCTCAAAATGTGAAATCAGATTTATTTATCTGATTAATTTAGCCTTCAAGGTACTAGACATATTTATGAATGATTTTACTAAGTCAAACAAGTATAGTTGTCCATTACATAATAATTGTGTTTAAAATTATGAGAAAGCAATATTCAATCAATATTGAAGAAGTCAAGAGTGGTGAAAATACTATGAATAAACTGTGAATGGGAAGTTTCTGCATCGTATGTATGTAGTCATGAAATATTCCATAACTCAATTTTGTATCATAGTACAAGACCAGTGCAAGAACTTGTAAATACTAAAATTATGGGTAGCCTAAGAAAACTGTATTAGTACAAAAGTATGGATACAGCCATCCCTTCTATGATTTGACAGAAGTCAGCACAGACTCCAGTCTAATTTTCTATATGCTATACATCTATCATGCTCTAACAGATCTCGTTCTCACAAGGAACACTCAAAAGTACTGTGAAACTTTTAATTACTGAAGGCCGAATCAATGTTTTAGAAAACCTTTCAACTTGTTTAAAATAGAAGTATTCCTGGTTAGCCCTTATTTTAAGTAAAAAATTCAACTAAACAATCCTCTGATTCCAATACTTCCAAAGCTAGAGGGAAAAAAACAGAAACAAAACCTCTAGAAGCCCGATAGAGTGCTATACATTGGAAGCTTCTCACCAGTGGGAAAATGCTGTGTATGTCCCATATATATATGCATGCTCTAAGCGATTATCTAATTTAAGAATAATATAAATCCCTAAACACTTAAAAATATTCACTGACTCCAACTGTCCATACTAATTATGTTACAGTTTAAAATAAAAATGCATTTACCTTGCCAGGTCTAAAAAATACTTTAGTTAACCCAAACTTGTAGTCGACTTCATTTAAGCCCAAAGCTTTAAAAAGAGCCTGAAAAATAAAAGTTAAATGCCAATTAGGAATTAATAAGAAAAAGTTTATAGCTAATAAATCTCAATTTAGGTAGTATTTATACCTTACAAAATAGTCTTGGATCTAATCTTGCAAGTTTATCTGGCATATACTTTTTATACATGTTGTAAAGTTCGTGAAATGAAGCTCGTGATGGGAAACCGCCTTGCATCAAGTCCAAGACAGACACCATACCTAGATGCATAAACAAACACAAGTTTTACTGCCAATCACCGTACAGAAGTCCAAAGATAATTTGCAAATGATCAAAAAATTTTACAAATTAAAAGCGGTAATTTACAGAAATTATCCACAATGAAATATTACATAGAAAATATCATACTTACATCATGCTTATGTTCCCAACTTATCCACCACCTAAAAACTACTGCAACCAAATTTCATCTCTAGCTTTTTAAAATATATTCAAGGTTGATAATATTTAGTGCTGCTAAGACTGTGGGGGGAAATTACTTTTTAATACACTATTTCTGGAAATAAAAAGTAGTAGCTTCAGGATTTTCAGAGCATATGTCAAATTTAAATACATGCATACTTTCTGTTTTAGTGATGACACAGATTTCTCCAACAGAAATAAATGAAGATATCTACAAGTGATGTTCATTGTGTCCCTGTGTGTCAGGCATAATATTAGAAAGAAAATAAATTGCAAGAAAATGNGTCAAATTTAAATACATGCATACTTTCTGTTTTAGTGATGACACAGATTTCTCCAACAGAAATAAATGAAGATATCTACAAGTGATGTTCATTGTGTCCCTGTGTGTCAGGCATAATATTAGAAAGAAAATAAATTGCAAGAAAATGAAAATAAAGTAAAACTAGCTTGACTATATTTTCTAGAGATAAACTAGTGGTCTTTTGAAAATTCAAATGTAGTTTGTATCTATTTTTTTCTGCTGGAAACCTTTGTGTCACAGTATAGAAGGCAAAGACCTGCATTTGGCTATTTTCCAAGTTCTGAGATTACTTCTGGAATAAGATTAAGAGTTTCTAGGACGAAGTCAAACATATTTCCTGGTTCTCACCAGCGCTTGAAGCAAATGGAGAAGATAGAAGACTATGTCACTCTAAAGACCCCCATTTCATTCACCTCTCAAAGGAGCTAGTCTACCAGGGTAAAGAGTCTACAGGATGCCTATCGACATTCAGTATACCTCTAGCAAATGACTAATTTGAGCCTTGAGTCAGTGTGAGCTTTTCATGGCAGGAACAGCACAAGAAAAAGGTCAACTATTGATAATACCAAGACTTTTGTTTATAAAAAGACCTGGTTTCAGTCTACAGGACTATTTAAATCGATGAAGAAAATAAGATTATTCAATAAAAAGTGTTAGGATAAATGGTTAGACATAAGGAAAACAAAAATAACATCAGATCTGTACCTCACTCCTTATAACCAAAATAAATTTCTGCTGGTCAAAAATCTAAATTAGCAAACTAAAATTATAAAATATTCTTAAATGGTTAGGTTTTTATTTTAAAATAATCTCACTGGAAAGAGAGTCTCTCTAGGCAATCAGATTGAATTTTAATCTGACCAGCAAAGGTGTAAAACCCCAATGATACTTAGGGATGATGACAGTGTAGGAAAACACACATGTACATTCTTAGTGGGAGAGTAAACCAGTGTCACAGTTTCAGGTGGCAATTTGGAATAAGTATTTATATTACTAATATGAAATGCTAGTAACAGTTATCACTTTGATGATTTTTCACTTCTATGAATCTATCCTACAACTTGTCACATATGTGGACAAAGATACACATAGAGAAGGTCTATAAATTCACTGGGTCATTGCTAGTAAAACAAAACACAGAAATAACTTAAATACTAATCAAATTATACTATAATCATATGACAGAATATGATATATTAATTAAAAATAATAGGGCAGAGCCTTAGCAAGTATAAAAAATATGTTCAAAGCACAGAGTTAAATGGTCACCTTTTTGAAGTGAGACTTCTTTTTATTTATATTATTCTGTACCATTTAATTTTTGTTATAGTGAACATATATAACTATTATAATTTTCAATATAATTATATAATATATACAATATATAATTTATATTTATTACTGTATTATATATTATCATAAAACAAACTTTAATGCTTATAAAATTAAATATAACATTAAATTTAACTTAATATAATGGAACACGTAAAGCCAGTTGTTCTTATGGAAAGAAATTTCCAGAACTAGATTGAGGCTCTGGCTCTGTTTGGAGAAATGAAAGTAAGGTTTAATTGGTACTGTCAGAACTGTTGCCCATGTACATCAAATAAACAAGCACCCTTAGGAGTGTGAGCATCGGCTGAGTCCTCGGGTGCCCTACCCCTGCAGACAGCAGAGGAAGCGGCTCACAGAAGTGCATGAAGAATTTCACGGAGCTTACCAAATTACCAAGTCTGTGGTTGCTTTCTCCACACTTGAAGCTAATTTACTCTAAAGATATTCTCAGGCTTAAAAATGTAAAATCACCCAACCAAGTGCCCTTCCTTCTAGAGATTTCCATGCCCGGCTTTTCCTCAGGGGAGTCTGGTGAGGAGCCTCCTGGTGCAGTCCCGGCTGGGCATCCTCAGAACCCTCTCTGCTGCCATGCAGGGAGCACAGCCCCCATGTTAAAGGAAGACCTGCCTTCTCTTCCTTTCCCCTACTTTCCTTGGGGCTGGCTGATCAGAAGATAGTCCCCTTAGTAAAAGCTGTCCTAAATTAATTATTCTCCTTAAATTGGGAACAAAATAGAAATGGAAAGGCCAAGGAGAATTCCAATCTTAGATGTCTTTATTTCGAAAGCATCACAACTATTTTTATTTCTACTAGTTATTGGTAAATTTTTTTGCTTTTTCTCATTACCTAGTCATACAATTACCAATTCTAAGACATTTTACTGCAATTATATTTTTAAAAAAAAACCATTATGAATTGGTGGCATCTATTAAACTGCCAACGTATCTTGTTAAAATGAACTGCTTACTGAAAGAGGAATCCCAGCTAAAGCATTAGCCCACATTCTGCTAATCTAATAGTGCATAGAGCTAAATCTAAACACACTTAACTTTCCAGGACACTGGATGCTCAGTAGGAAGTAAATGATATTATGTTAGGCTAACCAAATCCTAAAGAGAAATTTAAATGAGGAAAATAACCAGACTCCAACCAAAAATGATCTGAAGAAAACATTACAAAAATACAACTATACATATGTAGGAATAAAACAGACATCATTTATTTAACTTTCTCGTGGTGGTGGTTTGGTCACTAAGTTTTGTCCAACTCTTGCGACCCCATAGGCTGTAGCCCACCAGGCTCCTCTGTCCATGGGATTTCTCTGGCAAGAATACTAGAGTTGGTTGCCATATTTAACTTTCTAGTATTTGCTAAAATCAGTCAAGAATAAATCTTTATTTCCTAGCCTGTGTATTTCATTGAACACATAGTTACTAAGTCTAGTATACGCTTTGCATTGCCAGGAAGTGGGAACGTGCATACAAGTCAGAACGGTTTCTGCCCTCGAGAGTTTACAGATGAGAGAAAGGAGAAATTAAATAAAATGTGTGACTTTGAAATGAAAGTGCTTGGCACCCTTTACTCAGGCCCCCTTCCTTGTTGGGGCATCAAGCAAGGCTTTCACGAGGAAAGGACAACCAAGCTCAGATGTGAACAATGAAGACAAAGGGGAGATGAGAGTTTATCAAACAGAGGAAGCAGCAGGTGCAGAGGCCCCGAGACTGGAGGGAATACAGGGCATTCAAGGAACTAAAACAAAGGCCTGAGTGACTGGAGGGCAGAGAGAGAAAGCAGAGGCAAATGGGCCCACGGGCCAGATCACACGGGGTTTCATAAGCTGCGAGAATTCTGCTCTTCACCGCAAACAGAGTCAGAAGTCAAGCAATAAAAAGGCATGCTCAGGCTTGAGTTGTAAGGTGGTAATTCTGGACGTATGTGAAGAACAGACCAAGCAGATGCAAGGAGGATAGTTAAGAAACTTCAGCAAAGAGCCAGGTGACAGCTTGAATTAGGGAGTCCTAAGGCTCGCTGTTTGCTAGGAGAGTCGATCTTAAATGTGCCCACCACAAGCAAGCAGTGGTAATTATGTGGCCCAACAGGACTCTGAGCTAATGCTATGGTGGTAACCATTTTGCAATACATAGGTGTATCAAATCAACACATTGCACAATTTGAACTTATACAATGCTATATGTCAATTATATCTCAGCAAATCTGAAGGAGTAAGACACACTCCTTAGGTCACATGGAAGGGGCTTCGGGAGCCACAGACTGAGAACATATGCCTAGGCCGTCCAGCGTGGCAGCTGCTGGACACATGCTCTGTAGCTACACTAGCCACATGTGACTTGGTGGTGGTGTTTAGCCGTCCAGTCGTGTCCAACTCATGGACTGCAGCACGCCAGGCCTCTCTGTCCCTCAACTTCTCCCGACGTTTGCCCAAGTTCACGTGCACTGCATCGGTGATGCCATCCAGCCATCTCATCCTCTGATACCCTCATCTCCTTCTGCCCTCAGTCTTTCCCAGCATTAGGGACTTTTCCAGTGAGTCAGCTGTTTGCATCAGATGACCAAAATACTGGAGTGTCAGCTTCAGCATCAATCCTTCCAGTGAGTATCCAGGGTATTCCAGTGAGTATTCAGGATCAGGAGAGTCACCAGCGATCCCACCCAGAACCATCCTGGCGGAAGCTGATTTCTCCCGGGCTCAAGAGTCAGTGGAAGGCAGGAAACTGAGAAAGCGAGAAGAGAATATTCTTGGAGAGAAAAGCAAAACCTGGAGAACAGAAAGTAAGGCCAGCGATGGGGAGGGGGTGGGAAGGAAATGTTGGTGAGAGGGAAAGAAGATGAGGTTCAGAGGGAGAGGCCGTCTCAGAGCTTCAGTACAGGTCGTCACTACTCAAGGTTCCTGAGAAGGCAGGGAGGGATGAACACTACAGTCTCGATAAGGAAGAGAGGCACTTTCTACTCTCCATCAGGAGGGAAGGTATTCAGGTAAAGACACTCGGCAGCACACAGGCAGCACACAGGCGTTCAGCTTTTGAGTAAAAAAAAGAGGTGAGTCTGCCTGTTGGCAGAGGCTCAGGGCAGGATGAGTCAGACTGGTCTCTGCGGAGAAACAAAACCTGCTGGCCAGGGAAACTCGGTGGGTGGGTATGAGAGCCCTTTGAAGTTTAGTGATCATGAGTTTACAACAACACCAATCTACCTTGCCCATGTTCTTCATGCAGATGAGGAGATAACCATTCATCGACAGGGGTAGACACAGCTGAAAGCCAAAGAACAGATGCTTTTGAACTGTGGCGTTGGAGAGTCCCTTGGACTGAAAGGAGATCCAACCAGTCCATCCTAAAGGAGATCAGTCCTGGATATTCACTGGGAGGACTGATGCTGAAGCTGAAACTACAATACTTTAGTCACCTGATGCAAAGAACTAACTCATTTGAAAAGACCCTGATGCTGGGAAAAATTGAAGGCAGGAGAAGAAGGGGACGACAGAGGATGAAATGGTTGGATGGCATCACCGACTCAATGGACATGGGTTTGAGTAAACTCTGGGAGTTGGTGATGAAGAGGAAGGCCTGGTGTGCTGCAGTCCATGGGGTCTCAAAGAGTGGGACACGACTGAGCGACTGAACTGAACTGAAGCTTATGTAATTGGAGGAGGGCTCTTTAAGAAATAACTACGAAATTATAAATTACGAAGAATATAATACCAGGTACAGGGTTCTGAAAGGAGCCCATATGAAGTTAAAGCGACCTCAGCTTTCTAATGAATCTGCTGCCAAGAGGAGCGAGAAATGGAGTTAGGTTGGCAAGAGGGTTTCAGGAAGTGTCCCAAGCCTGAATTCATAGGAGGGAAAGGCTGTGCCCTGGGAGAGGCAGGGGTGGCATGAGAAGGACGGAGGATGGGCACAGGATAAAGAGAACAGTCCCGGGCCCCTGACCTGCGTGACTGGGCCAGGTTTTGGTGTCCTTGCTTCTCACTCTATTACTTGTAAAAAAATTAAAACTGAAAACAGCACAATGCCCTTGGCTCCCGTGGAACTTTTCTGTACTTGGTTAAACCGTCACTCTCTACCCCTCACCTGGCCATGTCTGTCCTTTCTCAAGGGCACTGTGTTTGTTTTTAATAAGCAGTAGCGACTTCACTTTCACGCATTGGAGAAGGAAATGGCAACCCACTCCAGTGTTCTTGCCTGGAGAATCCCAGGGACGGCAGAGCCTGGTGGGCTGCCGTCTGTGGGGTCGCACAGAGTCAGACATGACTGAAGTGACTTAGCAGCAGCAGCAGCAGAGTGAGAAGCAAAGACAACAAAACCTGACCCAGTTACATGGGGAAGGAACTGCTGTGGGACTGAGAAGGCCGTGGAAAGAAAGCCACAGAAAGCACCCACAGAGGAGGTCTGGGTTCGCAGCTAAAGTTTTTTTGGTTTTCTGAATTATTTTTAATTTATTTTTTAATTGGAGGAAAATTGTTTCACAATGTTCTGTTGGTTTCTGCCATACAATAATGCAAATCAGCCATAATTATACATATATCCCCTTCAGACATGAAACAACAGACTGGTTCCAAATTGGGAAAGGAGTATGTCAAGGCTGTATATTGTCAGTCTGCTTGTTTAACTCACACACAGAGTACATCATTCAAAATGCCAGGCTGCATGAAGCTCAAGCTGGAAGCAAGATTGCCGGGAGATATATCAATAACCTCAGATATGCAGATGACATCACCCTAATGGCAGAAAGTGTAAAAGAACTAAAGAGCCTCTTGATGAAAGTCAAAGAGGAGAGTGAAAAAGCTGGCTTAAAGCTCAACATTCAGAGAACTAAGATCATGGCATCTGGTCCCATGAATTCATGGCAAAAAACGGGGAAAAAATGGAAACAGTGACAAAGTTTATTTTCTTGGACTGCAAAATCACTGCAGATGGTGACTGCAGCCATGAAATTAAAAGATGCTTGTTTCTTGGAAGAAAACCTATGACAAAACTAGACAGCGTATTAAAAAGCAGAAATCAGTTTGCTGACAAAGGTCCGTATAGTCAAAGCTATGGTTTTTCCAGTAGTCATGTACAGATGTGAGAACTGGACCATAAAGAAGGTTGAGCACTTAAGAATTGATGCTTTCAAATTGTGGTGCTGGAGAAAACTCTTGAGAGTCCCTTGAACAGCAAAGTGATCAAACTAGTTCATTCTAAAGGAAATCAATCGTGAATATTCATTGGAAGGACTGATTCTTTAGTTCCAATACTTTGGCCAACCGACATGAAGAGCCGATTCATTAGAAAAGACCCTGATACTGGGAAGACTGAAGGCGGGAGGAGAAGAGGGCAACAGAGGATGAGATGGCTGGATGGCATCACCGACTCAATGGACATGAGTTTGAGCAAACTCTAGGAGATAGGTAAGAACAGGGAAGCCTGGTGCTGCAGTCCATGGGGTAACAAAAAGTCAGACATGACTGAGCAAGGGAATAACAACCCCTCCCTCTCCTTCTTGAGCCTCCCACCCCTCTAGGTCATCACAGAGCGCCAGGCTGGGCTCCCTGTGTTAAACAGTAGCTTTGCACCAGCTATCTATTTTATACATGGTGGTGTATATATGTGAATGCTACTTTCTCCACTCATCTCAGTTTTTCCTTTCCCTGCTGTGTCCACAAGCTTGTTCTCTGTATCTGCATCTCCATTCCTTCCATGCAAAGAGGTTAATTAATACTATTTTTCTAGATTCTGTATATACGAGTTAACATATGATATTTTTCTTTCTGACTTACTCCACTCTGTCTAACAGGTTCTAGGTTCACCCAACTCACTAGAACTGACTCAAATGCATTCTTTTTTTTATGGCTGAATTATACTCCACTGTATACATGCACCACATCTTCATCCACTCATCTGTCGATCTAGGTTGTTTCCATGGCCTGGCCATTGTAAAAAGTACTGCTATGAACACTGCGGGGAGCGGGGTGGCCAGGGGGTGGAATTCTCAGGTGGCACAGTGGTAAAGAAGTCATTTGCTAATGCAAGAGATGTGTTCAATCCCCAGGTCAGGAAACTCCCCTGGAGTAGAAAATGGCAACCCACTCCAGTATTCCTGCCAGGAAAATTCCAGGGACAGAGGAGGCTGGTGGGCTACCATCCATGAGGTTGCAAAGAGTTTGACACAACTGAGCGCACACACACACACACACACACACAACTACTATGAACACTGGGGTACAAATATTTTTTCAATTATGGTTTTCTCAGGGTATATTCCCAGTAGTGGGATTGCTGGGTCATATGACAGTTTTATTCCTAGTTTTTAAAAGAATCTTCATACTGTTCTCCACAGTTGAAAAGCTTTTATAAATTATATTTCAATGAGGCAAAAGAGTACTGTGAAATGATACTATACACCAATATTGTTCAAATAATTTGTCCACCTTTCTCTTCTTATAAATAAAAGAATATAAAAGTCTTATTGTGCTTAAAAATAATCAAGATAGTTGTGAATTATTTGAATACACTGGATATATTATATTGTATTTGAACTAAATAAGACTCTTGATACACTCCAACATAGATTATAAAATAGAGAAATACCTGAACATTGAAGTTGAGACAGAATTTGAGCTCCTTCAAAGTCATGGCTTGTCATCTTTAAATTAGGCTTGATACAGCGAATAAAGCTTGCTCCCTAGAAGAATAAAGGTTCTTTAAAACATAATACATGCAGCATTCTTATTTTTCTAAGAATTCCAGCAACTTTCAGACCATATTATCATTAAGTTATGAGCCTCTCTTAAAATAATCACTAAGGAACTTAAAACAAACTAGCATACTTTTACAATGTAAAGCATTTATATAGTAATAATGTTCGAAAAATACTGTTTTATATTTGAGTGCCAAAAATTGTGTTATTGTAAAAATAAGTCTTTCATATAAAATATTTCAATATATTTAAACAATATATTTCATAGGATGGCATACATGTGATTATCCTCCACATTTAAATGTATTTATGTGCTATGTTGCTGTGCTAAGAAAACTGCTCAATGACAAGATGAGCAAATGAAATTATGCCTCTTAAAATTTAGGGCAAAGTATTAAAAAAACAAAAATCAACTTTTCTCATCATTCTGTTTAGAAACATACAGTAGGTCCCCGAGCTGCACTACTGTACGTCTTAAAGTTTTGTTAAATGGTATGTATTTTAAAAAGCTTAAAGGCGTTCATTTAGAGTCAGTTACCAGATTATGCTGAATGAGGCAGGGACAGCACTGCCATGCACACAGTGAGACTGTGGAGACTGAAGCTAATACCCTGAACAGCAAGTAACGGCTTCTCTTCCAAGCAGTCACACCCTGCAAAGCTGAACAGTCACATCAATGATGCTCACTGCAAATGCTTTTAGATACTTTTTAGAAAAGCCTTTAAAAAAAAATCACAACTGTACCATAGTCATTTTACAGTGGCACCATATTTGGGTGATAAAAATAAAATACCTCATCAGGTTTAGTTTCCAAAGAAGTTTTGTCCTTAAGAGATAAATGTTTGCAAACAATGAAGATTTTTAAGAGAATTTCTTAATGGTTTCAAAAGCAAGTCTAACAATAAATTAAGCAATAATAGCAGAGAGAATAAACATTTGGCTTTTCAAAATGGCTACTTGAAAACGAAGAGTATTTAGTTAAGTTCTGAGGATTTGTTTAAAAAATAATCTTCTCCTGAAGTCATGCTTCATTAACATAAGTCACATATCAAATTTCTTTCTATGGTGAATTTTCTTTAAACAAACAGAGGGAATTAAAATGTCCAGTTTTTAAAAAGTCTCGGGGAACTACTGCCTCTATTATACGGCATAAGAATACTACGTCCACTTTTTCCATAACAACACTGTCACAGCACGCTGTCGTGCAGCAATGAATGTTACCACCAGAGAAATAAAACGAAAATGAATTACACGCACTGTCGTTAATCCTAAAAAATACATCTTCCTTCTCTATAATGACTAATTATTTTCACTCTCCTGAAGCTACAGGATAATCTTAATAACATTCAGAGAATTCTTTATGCTTATAAAACAATTTGACTGCACACACATTTGACTTGTCTTCAGAACAAACCAAACCAAAATGATAACCATTTTAAAAACTGATTTTCTTTCAATGAGGAAATTTTTTTCAATAAATTTGTAATTATCCCAGGTTTACTGTGCTTATTTTAATAATTAATAATAATAGTTTAAGAAGACCATTTAAAAACCCTGTTTTTTTTTTTAAGTATACTCACTGTACTTCGAAGTTTATCCAGAAGCAAATTTAACTGTGTCTGTAGAAGAAATCATTGCATTATGTCAGAAAGCAAAAGTACACAACACCATAAGTAAAAATTAGCTCTTCAACATGCAATAATGCTCATCTACAACATCTCTTTATCAGATAGTAACATGCAAAAATGTATGGCTAATACATAACACCAAAGACAATAACTTAAATATACAGAACTTCTGTAACTGAAAGACTGAAAATGAGCAATACTAGAAAACATACATGCATGCTTGGAGGTGGGGCGAATGAGGAAAAAGGATACAAGCAATGAAAGAAGACAATGCAGGTGTGACACATTCAGAAAGGTATCGATGGAACAGTGTGTGAGTAAGCGGTAAGCTGGGTGTAGCTCGTGTCGCACTCCACTACGAACGAGGGTATGTTTAAAATATCCACTCATGCTATATACTGGAACTGTTTTATGTAACACCTATCATGAAGAAAACCAACCTGCCTAACTGTTGAAAGCCTCTCTACTGTTTTAAAATCTCTCATTTCAATTATTTTTAAAGGCTAGGACAATTTTCTCAAAGTAAAATTCACAATGGACACTATAAGTAGTTACTGTGCTTTCCTTTTTAAAATATTAAGTGATTATAATTTACTCTGGCTCAGTACATTAAAATCATGTATTTGCTTTACTTCTCTGCAAAGTAAATTGTGTAAAACTGTTATATTGATTTTATATTGGGATGTTTATTGTACTACTTAACAAAAGATAAATTAACATATCTACTTATAACTATATTATAGGTATACTTTACTGAATGCTTTCTACGAGTCAGACACTGCTCAAGGCTTTTCACAGGTAGTATCTAGTTTAATCTGCACAAATCTAATTAGGGATATACTAGTCTCATTTTACAGGTGAAAGCTTTGAGGCCCAGAGGGATAAATTATTTGCCAAGATCATGGAGCTAGTAAAGGCAAAACCAAGATTCTAACAAAGGCCTAACACCAAGGTTCATTCTCTTAAGCACGATACTCCAGCACACTTCAGACATTAGAGGCTTAAGTTATAAAAACAGAATGAATTTAGATTAAAATAATACACCCACTTATCTGGTTGCCACAGTTTTGACAACCTTAACCAGTCTGGACCAGCACACATAGAAAAGCAAGTGTTAAGAGCCACTAATTTGGAAAGAAAATGACTGTCACAAAGCCTACGGTTCCTAACCCATAGCACAGTACTCTCCCCAAAATGGAGATAAAGTGAGAATGAAGAATAGAAGCAGCAAAAATGAACTACGGTATCCGAGAGAAGAGGGAAGACTGTCCATTACCAAAGACTAGTGGTCAAAGACGACCAGGCATGGCAGCCTTATGCAACTCACGCTTTATTTGTATTTTATTCTAAAACACACAATTGTTCCTGTATATGATAAAAGAATGATTTTCATAAAAAAAAAANTAAGGATCCACCTGCAATGCAGGAGGTCTGGGTTCGATCTCTGTGTCGGGAAGATCTCCTGGAGAAGAGACTAGCTACCCACTCCAGTATTCTGGCCTGGAGAATCCCATGGACAGAGGAGCCTGGAGGGCTACAGTCCATGGGGTCACAGAGAGTCGGACACGACTGAGTTACACACACACACACACACACACACACACACACACACTTGCCGTAGACCCGTCTCCTGGCTGTGGCTGTTTGGCATAGGCGCTTGGCAGTGAGCATCTTTAGGCTAAGATTGGCCTAGAAGACCACCTCCATTTGCATGTTCCGGTTTGTATAAGTCTTTTGAATTCAGATAAAGAACCTAGTATTGCTTTAAGGAATAATTTTGGCAAAATTCAATATATTCTACAAAACACACTGTGGTTTGAGTACAGGATCACTTGACAAAAAAAAATTGCTTATATAGACTTAAGTATCAACTGAAAAATTCGAAGGAACAGCAATCAGGGCTTAGATGTGACTTTGTGCTAGATATATTTATCCAGACCCACTCCTTGTGAAATATACCACTATGGAGTAGGACCTCTGTTAGCTGAGCTTAATTGCAGGTTTTTTCCCCCAAACGACATCATTAACTAGAGAGAGACAAACAGGGAAACAGGGTAAAGAAACTTTAAAGATGCTCTTAAACCAGCAGCACCCCAGTCATGCGTGTGCTTCAGCCTAACTGCTGCTTCCCCATCACTGGGGAAGGCAGAGCTTGGTGGGCACCGCAGCATTCGTGGGAAGGCAGAGCTTGGCGGGTACCCCAGCATGCTGTGAGGGAGAGCAGAGCCTGGCTGGCACCCCAGCATGCTGTGCGGGAGGGCAGAGCCTGGCTGGTACCCCAGCATGCTGTGCGGGAGAGCAGAGCCTGGCTGGCACCCCAGCATTCTTTGGAACATTCACAAATCCACAGCTGTCAGTCCTACAATTCCTGAGACTAAGGGACTAAGAACTGAAGCTGGAGAGCCTACATGTCTGGGTCTCAAAACCGTCTTTAGGATTCTAAAACCCTTGGGACTTCCCTGAAGGTCCAGAGGTTAAGAGTCCATGCTTCCGATGCAGGGAGCATGGGTCCAGTCCCTGGTGGGGATCTAAGATCCCACATTTCACATGGTCCCACTCAGAAAAAGATGCTAAAGTCACAACTTGAAACAAAACCACTCTGTCCATGGCTGTGGCTCTAAGCGCTGTGTGGATTGAATTCAACAGCATGGCTAGATTTTTTTTTTTCTGATACTTGACCGTTTCAGTTACTCATCTGTGACCAGCACACATGGGGGGCAGCTTCCTCCTGGTGGTCTGCTAACGTCGTGGTGAAGGAAATAAGGCCCAGAGGACCCCACACTCACACAGCTGAAGCTGGGTGTGCGCAGGGAGAGGAGACTTGCTCCGTGAAAGGGGAGTGTGTGGGCTCATGACAAAGAAGAGAAAACTGGTGCTACAGCCTGCAGTTAATGTGACAACACGCAGCTGACGAGCACGTGACGGTCCCCACTCTGCTCGTTTCTGTCACCTATTTGAGAATGTCACTTGTTTTATACGTAGCCCTACGGTGTAGGATTAGCTGCGGGCTACAGTGAATTATCAAGGTTCTTTAAGAATCAGAGCAGAAGTACTAGAAAATGTGTACAGATACGAAGAGGCTGAATGTGTATACACGTGTGCAGATAACGTACGATTAACTCCAGGGAATTTTTGGCTGAATGTGTGAACTGCAGTAAATTGTACATTTGGTAAGAATGTCACCTTAACATGGAACATATATATATTTTTAACCTGAAATCATTCTTGGAGAAATATCACAGGGCATCTGTTACTGCTGTTTGGGCACAGAGAGAAGCTCACTTGCAGAATAGAATCGAGGAACTCCATTTCAAAACACGCAGACCTGTCGTGTGCTTATTCATTAAACACACACACGCACTTTTTTCTTTTTTAACACCATTTTCAGGTTTCGTTTCAAATCTCCCATGTTTTCTCATAGGAATTCTCTCTTCTATTCTTCCCGTCGGTCAGTGCATCCCAGACCTCAGAGATTCCAGAAGAGAGATCGAATGTGTTATTTTTCTTCTCTAAAGTGCCACGATCTCTTTCTGTCGCTCTTGTGTTTCCCAGGTAAGATCACCTTAGCAGAGGAGCCCGCTCTGCCTGCTGCGAAGCGCTGCCGGGAGTACCGAGCGGAGACCGCTCTCTCCTTTGTGACCTCGCGCAGCCCGGAGACCGGCGGCTGCAGCTCCTTCACCCCGAAATCCTCCGCCCTCCAGAGTTCGCGCTCCGCGTGAGCACCCACGTTCTCCACCAGATGCAGGGTGGATGAGAGCCCCCGTGCGCTGGGACTGGAAGGAAGGGAGGGCGGGAGACGGGTCTCTTTTGACCCCGCGCGTCCGCCCCGCTGGCTGCGGCGGAAACGCCACAGGGACCCGCGGTTCCCAGACCCACCTGCAGATGGCGACACAGTACGCAGCTCCTTCCAACCGCGAGGGACACACCGTTTTCTTACTGGCAGAGGTGGTTGACTTTTCACCGTTAGAGAGTNGCAATGAATGTTACCACCAGAGAAATAAAACGAAAATGAATTACACGCACTGTCGTTAATCCTAAAAAATACATCTTCCTTCTCTATAATGACTAATTATTTTCACTCTCCTGAAGCTACAGGATAATCTTAATAACATTCAGAGAATTCTTTATGCTTATAAAACAATTTGACTGCACACACATTTGACTTGTCTTCAGAACAAACCAAACCAAAATGATAACCATTTTAAAAACTGATTTTCTTTCAATGAGGAAATTTTTTTCAATAAATTTGTAATTATCCCAGGTTTACTGTGCTTATTTTAATAATTAATAATAATAGTTTAAGAAGACCATTTAAAAACCCTGTTTTTTTTTTTAAGTATACTCACTGTACTTCGAAGTTTATCCAGAAGCAAATTTAACTGTGTCTGTAGAAGAAATCATTGCATTATGTCAGAAAGCAAAAGTACACAACACCATAAGTAAAAATTAGCTCTTCAACATGCAATAATGCTCATCTACAACATCTCTTTATCAGATAGTAACATGCAAAAATGTATGGCTAATACATAACACCAAAGACAATAACTTAAATATACAGAACTTCTGTAACTGAAAGACTGAAAATGAGCAATACTAGAAAACATACATGCATGCTTGGAGGTGGGGCGAATGAGGAAAAAGGATACAAGCAATGAAAGAAGACAATGCAGGTGTGACACATTCAGAAAGGCATCGATGGAACAGTGTGTGAGTAAGCGGTAAGCTGGGTGTAGCTCGTGTCGCACTCCACTACGAACGAGGGTATGTTTAAAATATCCACTCATGCTATATACTGGAACTGTTTTATGTAACACCTATCATGAAGAAAACCAACCTGCCTAACTGTTGAAAGCCTCTCTACTGTTTTAAAATCTCTCATTTCAATTATTTTTAAAGGCTAGGACAATTTTCTCAAAGTAAAATTCACAATGGACACTATAAGTAGTTACTGTGCTTTCCTTTTTAAAATATTAAGTGATTATAATTTACTCTGGCTCAGTACATTAAAATCATGTATTTGCTTTACTTCTCTGCAAAGTAAATTGTGTAAAACTGTTATATTGATTTTATATTGGGATGTTTATTGTACTACTTAACAAAAGATAAATTAACATATCTACTTATAACTATATTATAGGTATACTTTACTGAATGCTTTCTACGAGTCAGACACTGCTCAAGGCTTTTCACAGGTAGTATCTAGTTTAATCTGCACAAATCTAATTAGGGATATACTAGTCTCATTTTACAGGTGAAAGCTTTGAGGCCCAGAGGGATAAATTATTTGCCAAGATCATGGAGCTAGTAAAGGCAAAACCAAGATTCTAACAAAGGCCTAACACCAAGGTTCATTCTCTTAAGCACGATACTCCAGCACACTTCAGACATTAGAGGCTTAAGTTATAAAAACAGAATGAATTTAGATTAAAATAATACACCCACTTATCTGGTTGCCACAGTTTTGACAACCTTAACCAGTCTGGACCAGCACACATAGAAAAGCAAGTGTTAAGAGCCACTAATTTGGAAAGAAAATGACTGTCACAAAGCCTACGGTTCCTAACCCATAGCACAGTACTCTCCCCAAAATGGAGATAAAGTGAGAATGAAGAATAGAAGCAGCAAAAATGAACTACGGTATCCGAGAGAAGAGGGAAGACTGTCCATTACCAAAGACTAGTGGTCAAAGACGACCAGGCATGGCAGCCTTATGCAACTCACGCTTTATTTGTATTTTATTCTAAAACACACAATTGTTCCTGTATATGATAAAAGAATGATTTTCATAAAAAAAAAACAACCTTTTTCTAAAACATTAATAGTCAAAGAGTTCTGTTTCAATAACCTGAAAATGTCACATTTCATTGGAAAGCCTCTGGTTCTTAGTGATGCTCAGTAATGTAAATGCTGGCCTGTTTTGTTTTATTGCCACACATAACTTGAATTTAATAAACTATTCTACTATACTTAAGAATTACTATTATTTCATTTAAAAGCACCACAATAGAACATTTTGAAATTTTATTATTAATAATGTTAGAGCTTTTAGTTACAGTTTTCAAGTACTCTGACGTGCAAAATGCATCATCTTGCATTTAAGCAATTTTAAGCACTTAAAGTCTTAACATAAAATACCTTAGCCCAAAGAATTTTAAGAATGTTTTCTATTTTATTTATATAAACTGTCTAAAATTTCAAGTGTGTTCTTGCCTGCAATACTAATATATCACGTAGGAAAATATTTAATAAATGATCTCCATTTCATACAGGCTAATGTACTATTTTAAACCAATCTGTCAGCACATGCTTATGTAAGAATTTAAGAATATCTAAATAAGATAAAGAATACTAAAGAGAAGAAACCCATAATTAATTAACAAGAGTTTAAGACTTTCTATTCAGTTACCTGAAAAATATGTGACAAGCTTTCTCTTATATCTATTCTTCAGCTTTTGTTTTATAACCATGATTTTATCAAGTTAGTTATTTAGAGCCCATTTCAGCCCACAGTGGATTTCAGGAAGCTTACATTATCAGCATCCTAGTATTCTGAGTCTTAATTAAATACTGTTCCTAATTAAATCATTTTTTAATATTTTAAGTACACAAAATGAAAGGCATATGCAGGTTTCTTATAAATGGAACAAGACTGTGGAAATGTATAAGAGAGAAATTAATTCCATTTCTTTTATCTATTCATTTTCATTTATTCATTAAAAGTGATACAAAGTTTTAAAATTAACTTTTTATATGCAAAATACTCAACAGTTAGAACCAAACAGGAGTGTTCCATTTCTTAGATGCATCATATGACAATTCCCTGTCAGACCTCAAGGAATAAATTCCTGATCCAAAATCAGTGAAACAAATGAAGTGTTCTTCCATGTTAAACAATATGAAGGGTTTGCCACACCAAGTATTTACCTTTTATGGAAGTTATTAAAAGCTTTAATCAAAGTTTAGTGTAATATGCACACCCAAAATGCACTATGAGAGAGAACACATTAAAAATGAACTACACGCTGCACCATGAACTGAGCCGGGCTTTAACACGGCAGCCGCTCTATTAAGTAGGAGTCCACGAAGGCGATCATTTACCTGAAGCCCCTGGCAGTGCCTGCTTTTCCTCTCTCAACTCAACTAGGCCTCTCTAGCCATCTCGAGCTGGACTACTCCAGCTACAACAAAACTGCTGAATGAGGAAGGAAACAGAAAACACGTGGGAAAGAGAAGGTTTGAAGGTCAACCAGACAGTAAGCAGAAGCAAGAACATTAGGAGAAGCGATCAGATATGTTAAGCACCAAGGAAGAACACGTTCATAAAATTACAAGATTTCTGTATGTTCCATTACTATGGCAACTTTACGTTCTTTTGTATACAAACATCAACAATTCAGAGTCTGCTCTTTGAATCTCACTCATGGGGTTTCTCAGAGTGAACTACATTATCCCCCGGCTAGTGTAAAACACAATTTCTTAATGCAGTAAGAGAAAAAAAAAATTCTAGCAATACATTTGCCACAAATACCTTAAACTTGTTTCCCACACTGATGAAGCTAAGTTTTCCTGCTTTTTGTTTAGTGTCTTTGTTGTTATTTGTGGATGACTCAAATAATTCCCGGATAAATTTATCCCTGGATTCACATATTAAGGACTCAAGAGACATATGTAAAGCGTCATTATTTTTTTCCACAAACTGAGTCTGAAAAACAAAGCAGACAGGAATGATTCAGTCCATCTTGTGGTAATATTCCTTAACACGGTGCTGTCCAACAGAACACTCCGAGGCAACAGAAATGCTCTGCGTCTGCGCTGTCCAATACAGCCACCACCAGCCACGGGGACATCAAGCACGTGAGACGTGGCGGGGTCCTGAGGAACTGACTTTTAAATTTTGCTTAACTTTAAAAAGCCAGATGTGGCTAGACATTACCGTATTGCATAGCGCAGCTTTAACATCGAATGGTTTTCTCCCTGTAAATGTTCTACTCACCGTTTCATAGCACACTGCCCCGGCAAAATGCCTGATGATGAAGCCTTCATCATCTCGGATGTTCCTGTGAACTGCCAGCTTAGACTTTCTAGGAATCTGAAAATCAATACATGTATCAGTCATTAAATTATCAAAAATATACAACATTAATAACTTCCTTTAGAAAATATCTGGGTGTGAAATACTTAAATTCAAAAAGGGAGTTTTCATACTTTATACAATCATATTGCTCCTTAAGTAAGCCTTAATGTACCAATAAAATCTAGCAAATATTTTTGGTCATAATCTCCTAGGAAGAAAAAAAAAAGGAATAAGACGCAAAACAAAACAAAACCACACTATTTAGAAGCACATGCAAAACATCGCAGGTGTTTATAAAGTTAACTGCTTATGTCTAAAGCAGTAGCTGCTGAACTGTTATCTGGAGCAGTTTTAAACCACCAAACCATTTACATGAGGCGATTCCTAGGTGTGACCAAGGTTGAGAAGCATTGTTCTATTAGGAACACCTGAAATCAGCACAGGGACTCACCTACTGATTTTAGCCATACCTCCTAACACTTTTACACAATGAGCCCGAATCTATTTGAAGAAAACAAAATCACTCTGGTTGTACTATCACTATAGTATCTCATACTGGTATCATTTCTAAACGTTTCCAAAATAAAAGATCACCTCTGACCCACAAAATAGCCTAAGGTTAAGAAAGACGATCTCATTTAAAAATGAAAAAGCTAAGCCCCCATAACCTCACCAGGCTTCTCCTGGGTGAGAGAGCTGGCAGACCATAGAGCCTCCCCTCTGCGTGGCATCAAACAGCACAAGTCAGAGGGTGGCCCTGGGATCAAGACGCCAGCCTGATGCCCCTAGGAAAGGAGGTCACCTGCCCTCTCCGTGCCCGTCCCCTCATCTCAGCATGGGGAAGCAAGCGGGAGCAACAGCAAAGGATGACTGCGAGCAACGTGCTGTGCTGTGCTTAGTCATTCAGTCACGCCTGACTCTTTGTGACCCTACGGACTGTAGCCCGCCCACCAGGCTCCTCTGTCCATGGGGATTCTCCAGGCAAGAACACTGGAGTGGGTTGCCATGCCCTCCNAGTCATTCAGTCACGCCTGACTCTTTGTGACCCTACGGACTGTAGCCCGCCCACCAGGCTCCTCTGTCCATGGGGATTCTCCAGGCAAGAACACTGGAGTGGGTTGCCATGCCCTCCTCCAGGGAATCTTCCCAACCCAGGGAATGAACCCAGGTCTCCCACATTGCAGGCAGATTCTTCACCATCTGAGCCACCAGGGAAGCCCATTATGAGGATTAAATAAAGTAATTCAAGCAAAATGCTTAGAATGCATCTGGCACATGGTAAGCAATTCGATAAATGATTATCATTATTTACATTTTCAAAGAAATACAACAAAAGTAGTGAACCATGCAAATTAGAATTTACTGCTGTGCTCTTGTTCTGTTTTGAGGAAAGTGACAAAGCCCATTCCTGATGCTTTGTTGGCTGCCCTTGGAGCGCTGTGTCTCTGAAACCTTGGTCACAGTTTGTTGACCAGCAGTCAGCTCTCTGGGCAAAAGTGACTGAGCATCCAGACTGGTTCTCACAGGGAGCAGTGAATACACAGGACTAGATACACGTCTTCAATCTTAGCAGAAGTTTTACTGGGGACACAAGCTGTTTTATTTCTATCTCCACTGACATGAAGAGAGGCCGCCTTCACATCCCAAGATTTATTTAAGGATGCACGAGAACTGCAAGTCGATGGAGTAGGTGGCTGTGGGATGCAGTCTCCAGGGAAGGTTAGCATAATTACATCAGCTTTTTCAGTAAATGCCTTCAACCTGCTTGTGTTATTGATTTAGTTAGTGATGTATGAAAACAAGAATATCTGCTTTCATTCACTTGAACTCCTGGACCCATCACAGGAATGACTGTTATACTATGCCCGTCTCAAAACTGTAACAGTATAGGAGGCAACTACAACTCTGAATAGCTTTTCTTTTCTCTTCCATCTTCCTTCCTTCCTGTCTTTGTTGTTCTAAGATGAGGCAGCAGCTACCTAGATCGGTGAAATTAACATCCACATTTCTCTGTGCTACTCTGCTCATTCTGGGCACAAGGATGGAGTTGTGTTTGGATTAGTCAGGGGATGTAGGTTGAGTGTAAAGATAAACACAGAGCTACCTAAACAAAGAAAACACCTCAAGAGATGCACACTCCAGCCTTATGGAGAATGGCCCTACCAGTCACAACCACTAGCGGGGATTCAAGCACAGCTCCATGACACAACAGCAGTCTAGAGAACCAGGTCTTCTGACCCTTTTTGGAAGAGCACTTCTCATTTATTTCTCTCCATGTCTCTTTTGTCTCTCTGTGTCTGTTTTACCCTTCAGCTAATTCTTCTGTTGCTTCAGCTTCTATGACCCTCTCTGAGTACAACTGCCATTCAAAACTCCTAAGGAAAGAGCATCAAAATGAAATCACTCATCATTAAATGAATTGTTTCTACCAGTCAGCCTCTTAGCCACAAGCTTTGCTGGTTTTACAAATGTGCAGACGGGTGGCTGCATGTGACTCTAGGTCCTAACCCCTGGGAAGTGATCCAGTTAACACGATACGGAACAGAGCAACTGATGACCACTTCACCCAGAAGGGAGAACATAAAAACAGTACATAAATGTACAAAAAAAAGTACATAAATCTTCTTGTACATCGTATATAGGAGAAATGTATCTTATGTCCAGCTAAAAGGGCCTTGATTGGATAGATCAGCAGCAATATACAGATATAAATTAATGGTCATTTATAGAAGACACTGTGCTGGATTAATTATAGAAGATGCATATAGTTGTTCAAAGCCTTACATAACTTAGGAGTCTAATTATCTAATATCTAACATTTAGCACATCTTTCTGAAAGTTTCTCTTCCAACAAGAGCCTCAATTTTGAAATGACAAACTCACAGAGAGTCGGAAATGGTCTTTGTGCTTCTGGTGAACTGCAGATGTGAAGTGTTGATCACTTGGCTGGGGAAGGCGATTTTCTTCATCCAAAATATCCAATATTCCCACTAATTTTGCTTCAATTAAATCTATTTCAAAAAATTCAAATATGACAGGGTAAAAATACAACACTTTAAACACTGATCACAAATTTTGAGGGCTGGTCAGAAACAAGTAATATGATTCCACAAGTACTGTTTTCTCTCAAAAGCTACAGAGAGTAAATGAATTTTATTTTATATCTGGCAATTTATTAGAAAGTAACATCATACACTCAACACAGTTTAGAGAACAACTCCATAAAGAAAACAACTAATGTAATAACCATCCTGGCTGTAAGCTAGGACAGAGGCCAAAAAGCCAGCAATCTTCCTCTCCCAGATGACCTCTATATTCAAAATGAAGTAAAACTACAGAAGCTTTCATAAGCTTAGGTTATTTTGTAAGCTTAGGTTACTTACAGATATGGATTCAAAAGCTTTCCAGCAAAACTTCAGCAACAACACATATTTATGCTCCTTATATTCATATGTTTTGAATTTACTGCCTGTCCAAAATAACTATAAAATGTAAGCTGCTTAAATGCAGTAGATAGAACTGTTAAATGGGACAGATTCTAAAAGACAGGAATTAGGAACAAGATGGCGGAGGAATAGGTGGACGTGGAGGACATCTCTCTCCACGGATACTTCAGGAATACACCTTCAGACACAGAAATACAGGCAGAACACCAGCTGAGAGTGGACTGGAGTGACTGACCAGCAGAAAAGAATATATAGAACCACACAAAACTCGGTAGGAAGAAGGAACTAGGGGGAAACACAGGAGTGTTAGTACGACTGGACGTGCCCTCGGCGGGTTGGGAAACTGAAGCAGAGGTCCGATCCCCACATCAGGGCAACTGTCTGAGTCAGAGGAGAAACATTTAAGGCGCAGAGTGAAACAGCTGATCTGTGGCAGCCTAAATGGAATGAGAATCAGACAGTCCTTGCTGCAGCCACACATACCCTGGACAGGGATGCAGGTCCCCTGGAAGGTGCAGCAGCTGGGAGCTGGAGTTTAGGGATTGCGGAGCAATCCCAGGGCAAGAGCTCCTGTTGACTGCGGAGAGACAGATGGAGGGGATGTGAGGGGGGAGACTGGGGGGAAATGCCTGTGGAGGAAAGCCAGGCAGCCATGGAAGCAAGGCGATACTGCTGAGCCACACACAGGGGTGGAGCCATCACCACAGCCTCTCTCTCCACACACCAGCATCAGCAGCTGAACAACAGAGAGGCTGGCCCATCAAACGCCTGAGGCACCAGAGTAGGACCCCAGCCAGGGAGCCCCTTTAAGTGCCTGACACAAGGACATACTAAGTAGGACCCCAGCCAGGGGGGCCCCTTTAAGTGCCTGACACCCCAAACAACAGAGAAGGACCCCAGGCAAGGGAGCCCTCCAAGTGCATGAATGGGCGGAGCTACAGAGAAAGACTAGCCAGAGGCCTTCTGACCCCAGCTACAAGAGGCTCGAAAAAACTCTGAGAGGNAAGCATTTTTAACCTTTTATTTTCTAAAATACATGTGTAGTTAATATGGATGTTTTTGAACATTATGTAACTCCACAATTCTTTATAAACCGATTTGGATAGTCACTAATTTGTATACAGCAGTGACAAAAAAATCTGGGGGCAGAGGGAGTGATCACCCTGCTGGAGTTTCTCCTTTGTCTTTCTCCTTTGTCTTTACAACTTTATCCCCGATTTATAATTGGAGGCCTAAACTAAACCAGAGAAAAACCTGATGAAATGACCAAGACTCGAAGTCACTCTAAGGCAGAATAATTTGGGGGAAGGAATACAGAGGTGCATGTCCACCTGCCAGAGAGGAATATCCAAGACGGCAGATGTTTTTAGGTAAAAGCTAAGGCTGTTCCTCTATTTTTCTTCTTACCACCAAAAGGACTCCCTTGTAAGAGGAAAGCATGCCCCTAGCTCACTCCACAGAGACAGGAAACTCCGACCTGAAAGAGTATTTCAGAGGCTGCCCTCTTAGGATGGCTTCCTTGTGCCAGGAGAGACTATATTCCGAGACACAAGAACTACATTCCCAAGCCCCCAAGTAGAAAGAAACATTATGTTAAGACAACAGGCATGTCACTTTATCCTTAACTCAGTGTTGGCAAAGCCACATCAACATTATTAAATTCCATGTGAGCATATTAATTTATTTCTTTTATAAAAATCACTGTAGAGAAACGCCTCTTCTACTGTCATGAAGATACTGTGGGCAACTAACCCAATTCCAATTAATTTGGTGAGTTCTAGAGAAGGTTAAAGGCTTCCCTCATAGCTCAGGCTGTAAAGAATCTGCCTGCAATGCAGGAGACCTGGGTTCAATTCCTGAGTCGGAAGATCCCCTGGAGAAGGAAATGGCAACCCACTCCAGGGTTCTTGCCTGGAGAATCCGACGGTCAGAGAAGCCAGGAGGGCTACAGTCCGTGGGGTCACAAGAGTCGGACATGACTTGGTGACTACATCACCACCACCACCACCACCACCACGGGAGAAGGTTAAACATTGCAGAACTACACACACAGATGCAGTTATAAAGCATTTTAAAACAACAGAGTTTTTAAATGTCCAAATATACATTAAAAGAAATTGATTGAAGTAATAAAGAGAAGCCAGGTGGCAAACACACACACAGAACAATGATTAAATATAAATGTGTGTCACGATTCTCAAGTGGAGGACTACTGGCCAAAAAGGACTATGAGAATCACCTGGAAGAACTTTACACCGTTGGCACTTCCGACTTGCACTCCACGATTCTCACGTCCCAAACAGGGACGCCATTTCCCAGCAGAGAACTTGTAAATTACACTAACCACTCCCAGTCACCTCTTCCTGCAACTGAACACTGACTCGTGATCCTTGGCATTCCTGATTTCCTCATGCTTCTCTCCCAACTTCACTTGGGCTTCCTTTCTTAGACAGCTCGTCTACTCATCCTCTTTACCTCTAGAGTTTGGATCCTGGCACATGCTGTTCTACATTATGCAATCTCTCTGCACAGTCTCGTCTCCTCACTCTCACAGTTCTAACTATCATCAGCGTACTGACATCTCACAAACCTGTCCCCACAGCTCTGACCTGATCTTATCCCACCCAACAATCTTCTGAACAGCTCCACTTGGATATTCCACAGACTTCAAAACTGGATGCATCCTACACACCACAAATCTTCCATCTGGCCCCAACATGGTATTTATAGCCACCCAGTTATCCTAATCAAATCCTGGAAAATAATTTCAGACTCCACCTTCTCCTTACCTAATTCAGTCTCCAAGTCATGTCAATTTTACCTCCTGTTTCTCATATCCCCTCCTCAGTAACCCTGCCATCGCTAAACAAAATTCAGGCATAGAGTAACTGCTATGTCACCTACAGATTCCCAACTCACTTACCCATAGTTGCAATTTCTATCCATCCCCTTCTCTACCACCCGACCCCACCCCCTGTTTAAAGCTATCTTCCATATTAAACCTGAAGTTAAGGACAGACCTGATATCCAACTTTCTACTTAACACCCTTCAACCACTCTTTACTAACTACAGAAAAAAGACCAAACTCTTTAGCTTCAACTCCCATCCTTCCTGTCCTTCACTTTAAGCTATTTCCTGCTTTTCTTTGTTTATCTTTTTGCATCTACCAAGAATACTCTTTGCATGTTTTCCTCCTCTAGTTAATACCTGAAAATCCCTCAGGATTCTGATCAAGCATCAATTGTTCCAGTCAACTTCCTATGCATCTCTCTTACTCATTCAACATATCAGTCAAAAGTGTGTGCATGTTTTTCACCGGTTTCTAAATTGCTCAGAAGCAGGAACTGTGTATCATTTATCTTTTCAACTGTCACAGTCCTGGTACCCAAAGGGTAAGCAATAAGTGTTTGTTGAAATGAATTTAGGAAGACAAGTAGGGATCTTTTATTAATATTAATTCAGTGGTCAAACTTTTTTTGTAAGTAAGTCAAAGGTAACTGTAAAGCTAGCATTACAGAACTATTATAAACTACTTATTGAAGATAAATTGATAACCAATTGATATAACTGGTTTAGCATCTTTCCTTTTACCTATTCCATTATGCACCTTCTCATATAGTGTTATAAACTGAGCAATAAACCTCCATATAGATCCACTTATTACAGAAATCATTCTATCCCAATACACTGAACTTAAGGTAAGTTATATGCAACTAGACATCAAAATTTGGAGAAGAAAATGGCAACCCACTCCAGTGTCCTTGCCTGGAGAATCCCAGGGATGGTGGGGACTGGTGGGCTGCCGTCTATTGGGTCGCACAGAGTCGGACACGACTGAAGTGACTTAGCAGTAGCAGCAGCAGACATCAAAATCCACTGAAATAAGTTTTAGAACAGAAGACAATTCATTCTGCAAAAACTGTATGAAATTTCTTTTCATCCAACCTACCCGAAAGTTATCTGGAGAGCTCAAATGGAGTCTTTCCCTAATATCTTCAGAAGCACCAGCACACAACCTATAAAAGATATGATAATTCCTTTCCTCTTTGCCTTGAACACAGATCCTAGATTTCTCTAGAAGATAATGTGAAACAAATCCTCCAACAACTGAACTCTAGAAAACAAAACAGAGAGAAATTACGGGTTTGCATCTGAAGTCTTAAAGTATAACCTACCAATGTTAAACTATCTTTCCTAATAACCATTTTTCTATCAAAGAGGTTGCAATACTTATCAAATAAAGGGGAAAAACAGATAACTATTAATAAACATAAGCTTTAGAATTTACAGAGATCACAGTGAACATATATATTCTCCCAAATATCTAACAGTAAGAGAAAAATTTTAATATATTTGCCATGAATTCAAGTATAGTAACAATTTTATCAAGACTTTTTGCTTTTTCCAAAAACACTTCCCAAATATATTAACCCAAAACTCACTCTCACTTACCTTTTCATTGAAATGTATTTCTACGAATTTCCCAAATCGACTACTATTATTGTTGCGAACAGTCTTTGCATTTCCAAAAGCTTCTAAGAGTGGGTTAGCTATTAAAAAAGAAATGAAAATATGCCATAAAAATTAACATAAAGGAAAATTACAAAGCAATATACACAGTGTTTCCATTTATTAATAAATACATATAACTAGAAAAATATTCTCAAAAAACTAACATGAATGAATTCACTTGTAATGTCAAATCCCACAAATATTTCTTCACTCCCCTTATGTCTGGCCCTATTAAAGTACAAAAGATGGAAAATTTATTCAAAATTTATCAAAAGAAAATGTGTTATGGAAAAGATGAAATTTTCAAAAGTCATTAGATTATAAAATTTATAACTCAACTTTAAAAATTACTCTCTAAATACTTTTATAGTTTCCACATCAGCTCTACACGAGCAGAAAGCAGCAAACCTCCTATGATAAAATACAGGCAAAATGTTATTAGTTAACCTACTTTTAAATATATATACATTAACACGGCAACCCACTCCAGTACTCTTGCCTGGAAAATCCCATGGACACAGTCCACAGGATCGCAAAGAGTTGGACATGACTGAGCGACTTTACTCACTCCAGATTTAACATTTTTACATGCATATCCAACAAAACCTAACAAATTCAGTTTATAGAATTACCTACAAAAGGTTCTCAGAAGAATAATTTTTGAAATCCCAATGAACAAAATTTTAATTGTCTTCATTTTATGTCTCTCTCTCTCACACACACACACACACACACACTCACTCTACATTATTGAAAGAGTTACTAGAGTCCATTCTTGTGCTCACCATAGTCTCAACTATAATTATACCAGATTAGTGTCACTCTTACTCACACATTCCTTCAACAATCTCAAAACTGCTTCATATGTTTATTGCTCAAATATTTCTTATGAAATAGTCTAAAGTCCATTTCTCTTTGTCTGTCCACAGTAGAAAGTTTAACTAGTCTCCAAATCCATTTAAAGATCACGCCCAGGTTGCTTCACTTGCTAAAATAAGTAAGAAAGCACTGAAACCGAAAGAAATGTTAGCATCTATACGTCACCTCAAGATTTCTAGGGTCCTGCCCGTTAACATACACCTTCCTCCATAAGGGGCTGGAGAAAAATGTGGAATTACCCTTTCCAATGTTCCTCAACTATAGCCTGTTACACAGCATACAGAGTGTTCTCATGACAGAAACTAGGCTTATATCCAATTCACAAGTGAATCTGCACCTCACATAATCAAGTCAGAATATTAATATTTCATTAAATTAATCCCTAATTTGTTTTTATTTACTCATTCAATTTTAAATGAGAATTCTCTCACTCAAGGCACTTTACTGTGATTATACTTTGGTGTGTCACCACACCTATGAGAACTGTACATAAAATTAGAAAATTATTTATTCAAGAAATATGAAAAATCTTATTGATGTAAACTTTAAAATGTTTATTAGAGTAGAATTTATATTCATGCACATGGATATTTTACATAATTGTGGGAAAGTATATGTAACTTTTGCCTGCCATGATCTAGCAAAATACCTGAAGCCTCCCGACAAAGCTTTGTTCAACTGAATTTTTTTTTTTATGTCAGGAGTATTAAAATGAGCACTTAATGAGATTATGCAATTAAGATGTCTGTATTTATGTCCCTTCTCCACAACTGATGAGCTATTTACACTTCAGAAAGTCACTTAGCCTCTTTTTACCTTAGTTTCTCATCTATGGAGCAGGGATAAAACATTACCTACCGCGTATTCTGTGAAGATGTAAGTAACTTAGGTAACCCATTTTAAGCAAATCAGACAACACCTAATGCATCCCACACATGTCAATACCATCATCATTAAACACCAAGTGTCTGGTAGGAAAAAATGAGGAAGTGGTGAGGGACGTGTCAAGGAGGCCTGAAACACCTCAAAGAACTACAAGCAGACCAATGTGACTAAAGCATGAGGATTCACAGGAAAAATGACTCAATCAGACCAGAAGAGGCAGGTACCTGGCCACAAAGAGCAAGGTAGGTTTAACCCTGAGAGACATATGAAGCCAATAAAGAGCTTAGAGCAAAACAGATCATTCTAGCTTCCACACAGAGAATAGATTATAGGAGGGGAGACCGAGAGGATCCTGTGCTGCCCAGACTTGCCTGGACCAGCAGTCGCCAAACAGGGTATGGGAAGACTGTCTAAGGGGTGTGCAGACACTGACTGCTTAAGGAAATCAATACACAGACTCTTGCCTTCCAAGTGTACTCTTTTGTTAAAATGATTTCCCTCAGCACCTCAATTCCAAGTAACCCTCTTCTTTTCTCCTTTACTAAAACAAGACAAAAACACACAACAACAAAACACACAGGAGGCCAGAAGGGTATTCCTTTCACTCATTCATAGCTCCATAAATGATGATGCACATGCCAAGTACCAGGTACTATTCCAGGAATTTTGAATCTATAAAATCTCTGCCCTCTTAGTGTGTACATGGGGTCAGGGGAAAAACGACATTAAATAAATGACAAGATAAAAACGGAGCAAAGATCTGTAAGAGACTGGAGTCTTCTGGATCTCTGTGAGAACATTCCAGACCACTTAGAGGATTCTTCTTAGTTAATTTCAGTACATAACAATAAAAAATAAGAATTTAAAAAGTTCTATCACCTTCAACAATTCTATCATCAATATCTTGACCAGTTCCATAAGATTCAGTCAGATATCTGTTTAAAATACAAAATTAAAAAAAAAGTTAGATGGCAATGATATTGCATGTACTACATTGCTTAAAAAATTTTTTTTCTTTATGTATTTTATTGAAGTACAGTTGATTTACAATGATTCCAGTGTATAGCAAGGTGATTCAGTTATACATATACACATATTATTTTTGAAGTTATTTTCCATTATAGGTTATTACAAGATATTGACTAGAGTTCCCTTTGCTATAAAGTCAACCTTTGTTGCTTGTTGCATATCTGTTTTTTTAATTAGAAATCTAGCATTCTAGTCATATTGTCAAACAAGGGATCAAACTGTCATAAATTTTTTAGGCAAAAATTCATAAGTTTTCTTAAATATATATATATTTATATAAAAAGCTTTTTTACTATACTTGCTAAGACTTGAGAAAGAACATCAAAAGAAAAACAAGAAGTGGTGGAAAAACTGGAAAACACAAACTAAATGAAATGGGAGCACTTAATATGAAATGGAAAAAGTGAAATGAACTAGATAAAAGTAATATATCATCATATAATACAGTTGTTTTTAAACATGGCTGCTTATCAGAAACATATCTGGGGATCTGGAGAAAAAAGAGGTGATATCTAGGCATCTGTATTTTTCAAAAAATTCCAAGATAATTCTGCTATGTATCTGGATTTTAAAAAGTGATTACAGGTTTTTCTATTAAATCATTGTTCTGATGATACAGAGTTCTATGATTTTTCTGTTGACCAATCATAATACAAATAGTACTGAGTGAGTAATAGTTGCATAATCACAATAGTAAAAGATGTTTATCAGTTTTCACAATCAATAGCCAGACAAAAAATAAAAAATAATTATAGTTGCAAGTCATAATAGGAACATGATTAACCTAAC
This sequence comes from Neotragus pygmaeus, assembly GCA_006410875.1. Taxonomy (NCBI): domain Eukaryota; kingdom Metazoa; phylum Chordata; class Mammalia; order Artiodactyla; family Bovidae; genus Neotragus; species Neotragus pygmaeus. Next base: position 877,730 of record SJYV01015587.1, on the reverse strand, counting down.
ATTATAAAATAATTATATACAATTTGGGGGAATCAAGCAGAATGATGCTATAAGTGGAAGTGTATACATGCATGCTTTCATCTGCCCAGCCAGTCTATGTCTTTTGGTTGTTGCATTTAATCTATTTACATTTAAGGTAATTATCAGTACCTATGATCCTGTTACTGTTTCTTTAATTGTTTGTGGTTTATTTTCTGTAGGTCCTTTCCTTGCTTGTTTCCTGCCTAGAGAAGTTCCTTTAGCATTGTGGTAAAGCTCGTTTGGTGGTGCTGAATTTTCTTAACTTTTGCTTGTCTGGAAAGCTTTTGATTTCTCCATCAAATCTGAAGGAGTAGAGTATTCTTGGTTGTAGGTTCCTCCCTTCATCACTTTAAACGTATCGTGCCATTTCCTTCTGGCTTGTAGAGTTTCTGTCGAGAAATCAACTGATAGCCTGATGGGAGTTCCCTTGTATGCTATTTTTCCCTTGGTGCTTTTAATATTTTGTCTGTTTCGTCAGTTTGATGACTATGTGTTTATCCTACCTGGGACTCTTTGGGTTCCTGGACTTGGTTGACTATTTCCTTTCCCATGTTGGGGAAACTTTCAGCTAGTATGTCTTCAAATATTTTGTCAGATCCTTTCTCTCTTCTCCTTCCGGGACCCCTATAATGTGAATGTTGTTGTCTTTAAGGTTGCCCCAGAGGTCCCTTAGGTTGTCTTTATTTCTTTTCATTCTTTTTTCTATCTTCTGTTCTCTGGCAGTGACTTCCACCATTCAGTCTTCCGGGTCATTTACCCATTCTTCTGCCTCAGCTATCCTGTTGCTGATTCCTTTGGGTGTATTATTTATCTGTTTGGTTGTTCTTCTAGGTCTTTGGTAAACATTTCTTGCATCTTCTCCACTGCTTTCCCAAGATCCTGAGTCATCTTCACTATCATTATTCTGAATTCTTTTTCTGGAAGGTTGCCTATCTCTACTTCATTTAGCTGTTTTTCTGGGGTTTTATCCTGTCCCTTCATCCGGAACACAACTTTCTGCTTTTTCATCCTGTAATGTGGTCTTTGTTTTAGCTGCTGTGTGACTGTGGTTCTTCTTGCTTCTTCTGTCTCCCTCTGATGGAGGAAGCTAAGAGGCTTGTGTAAGCCTCCTGATTGGAGGGAATGGTGAGGGGGAAAGCTGGGTCTTGATCTGATGGGCAGGGCCTTACTCAGTAGAGCTTTAATCCAATTATCTGCTGATGGATGGAGTTACACTCCCTCCCTGATAGCCTAAGGAGACCCAGCCCTGGGGTCTATGGACTTTGGGGCAGGGTTAATGGTAACCTCTAAGAGGGCTTATGCCATGGGGGACCTTCCAGGACTGCGGCTGTCAATGCTCCTGAATCTGTGATGAGCTCCTGCCGACTGACACCTCCATAGGAGACCCTCCAACACTAGCAGGTAGTTTTGGTTCAATCTCCCTGGGGGTCACTGCTCCTTTCCTCTGGGTCTCAGTGCATGCAAGACTTTGTGCCCTCAAAGACTGAAGTCTCTGTTTGCCCCAGTCCCATGGAAGTCCTATAATCAAATCCCGCTGGCCTTCAAGGTCAGATTCCCTGAGGATTCCCAGTCTCTTTGTCAGGTCCGCAGGCTGAGTAGCCTGACGTGGGATTGAGAACTTTCACAATAGTGGGAGAACTTCTTCGATATTATTTTTCTCCAGTTTGTAGGTCACCCACCTGGCAGGAATGGGATTTTATTTTCTTGCGATTGTGCTCCTCCCACTGTCTCACTGTGGCTTCCTCTTTGTCTTTGGACATAGGGTATCTTTTTTGGTGGGTTCCAGTGTTCTTCTACCTGTCGATGGTTTTTCAACAGCTAGTTGCAAGTTTGGTACTCTTGCAGGAGGAGATGAGTGTATGTCCTTCTATATTGCCATCTTGAACTGGCAGCCTATATTCCTAATTTTACTATTATTTAACACATCTAACATTGAAACCTGAATCATGTACTGGAATGGCTCATTTAAATTATTACATATTTGTATTTAAATGTACCTAGTATTCTATTATAGCTTTTCTGATATTTAAAATCCTATTTGGATGGTCTTTGACATCTAAATCAGCATTATTTTTTTAGAACTTTTTGGGAACATTCTGATTTTAACTAACTATCGTGTCTGAAATATGATATACATTACACATAGAAATATTTGACACTGGGAGGAGGATTATGGGGAGGTAGAAACAAGAAGGTCAGTCATCATAAACTTAAGGTAAAAAATTATTCTGACCACTCTGATAGCAGGAATATTGAAAACAGAATGTAATGGTTGGATTTTGAAGGAATGGTTGGAGATTTCCCTTTGCCTAACCAGCACTGGTCCCCTCTAGGATCCTCCTGAGAATACGTATCAGAGCCAGATTTCAAAAATTTCCAGCTTAGCTTCCACATGAGGTGCCTGTTTCTGTAACAGAAACAGCCCACCATTTCAAACTACGTCATAAAGCATGCAAAATGTGCAAGGTTCATCTGGTCAAATCTCAAGGAGATCTTTGTTAACTCTTTGTTCATATCATGTTCAAGGCAACACTATCCACAAGAGTCAAGAGATGGAAGCAACCCCAGTGCCCGCTGATGAGTGAATGGATACACAAGATGTGATATATAAACATGACAGATTATTACTTCTTAAAAATGAGGAAAACTCTAACACATGCCTCAACATGGATAAACTTTGAGGACATCGTGCTAATGGGGGAAAACCAGTCACAGAAAAACAAAAAGTTGTACATTTCACCTACATGAGGTGTCCAGAGTAGTCAAAATCAAAAAGGCAGGAAGTAAGAACAGTGGTTGCCTGGCATTTGGATCGGTTAGAGGGGAACGCAGAGTTGTTTAAAGGGTATAGGATTTTAGTTTTGCAAGATGAAAAGTTCTGGAGATTGGCTGAACAACAATGTGAATATACTTAGCACTACTGAACTGTACACTTAGCAATAGTTAAAATGGTAAATTTTATGTTGTGTATTTTTTTACCACAACTAAAAATAATCAACTTGTTCAAAACATTTTAGGTCAGCTAAATATTCCTCACCTTAGAACAAATTTTGTATTTTCTGTTTTGCCAGCTCCTGATTCTCCAGATACAATGATGGACTGACTCATCTTGAGCACCTTCATGTCTCGAAAAGCCTTATCAGCTGGAGTCAAAATAATACCACACTGTTAGTGATGAACAAAGTATTAAATAAAAATTTCCAAATGACAGAAAGTCCATTTACTAACAAAAAGCACTTGCGCTGAAAGAAATTATAAATGTGTGTTTACAGTTACCAAAATTTTTAAATAAAATCATTTAAAAGTATTCAAAACATCTCTACAAGTATATACTTTAAATGTTCTCTATAATTATCCTGACAGCTAAGTGATATGAAATCTACATAAACAACTCTTATATTTGCACTAGAATGTCTCCATATTATGAGCAGTGGCTCAGCTTTTCCTAATACCAGAACATATTTTCAGAGAGATGAAAAATGCTCACTATACATAACTAATGACATCCCCAAAGAATTAAGCAAAAAGTAAGAAGCTACCAATTAAGAAATCTGGCAGCCAAAATTTCTGCTGGAGAAAAAAAGAAAACACAACGGCACAACAGATCTGTGGTGTTTTTTTTCCCCTCCTATATTCTACCATTAAACATAAACATCTTGCAGAATTTACCAACATTTCAAAAACAGGCAAAATTACCTGCTTTCAATTGTTTGGATATGCCGTTATTTATATATACAATTTTTAACTATCTTCATTATCCTCCAGCAATTTAAGCTATATCTTTTGGATTTCGCAGACAAGATGAGCACAATTTGATTCTGTCAAAATGGACTAAATTAAAGTAAATTTAATTAAAAATGAGGTCCTGACAAGTTGAGCCCTATATGGCAGCTATTTCTCACCCCAGGCAGGTGCTACCCATACCAGTGAAGAAGGCTCTACAGATGGCTTTTTCTCTAAGGACCCAATGCAAACTCATGCAAGAGTGTTCACACCCCTTTGACCAATTCATCAGCAATATGTTTCACCCAATTCTGTGGAATTGTTGTAAACACTTTTTTAGCAGTAAGCAACTACATTTTAAACACGTAACTCTGTCTAGTGATGAACTTGCTCACCATTTCGCCAGCTGATAGAACACATGAGATGCCCATCAAAGCATCACAAAACCAGCTGCACTGGGTTCACTTTGGTGCACATATTCACTCTGCCTCGCAGCACTCAGCACACGTGCAGTCAAATCTGGAGGTGAAGCCCAGTCAAGCCAAAACACAGGTATGAAGAGACACTAACGGCGCTAAACACCTGAACCAAAACGTGTCACAATTTAACTGCTGGTTATGTCCGAATTCCTTAGCTAACATCTCTACTTGTAGCCACCAGCTACGGGGGATGCCTCTCAAGCAACTCTATCTCTGCTTTTCAGAGCTAAAGTACTTCGAGATGAGAGACAGTGCCCAAGAAAGGCAAAGACAGATGCTGCTGCCATTCCATGCAGATTCTCCAGAGATAGGAAACATGTGTCACTTGTCCATCCTTTACAATTTAAAATGCCCTGATGAGGGATAAAGCATGGAAGGTGTTTGTTCTCACATCCCCCTTCTAGCTGAGGTAAATACTCACCAGAAAGGGTAAGAGCGAATGGTCTGGGCCTCCTTCTTAGCTGTAGAAGGAGGACACTTTAAAAGATTGAGTCAAATGAAAACACTAGGTCACCTTTTATTATGACCTCCTTTCAACTGGGTAGACACAGGAGAGCACAGGCATGTAACGCAGGTAATGAGGCGCAACCACCCCATGAGTCAGCAGCAGAAGGGCTCCTCCCCACCCTGTGTGAGCGACACGCTCCTAACAGTGACACGGTCAGGTGTGCACAGGCCTTCACACAGTCGACTCATGGTATCTTTCACTAATCCAAAAGAAAAACTGAATGAGTGTGTACAACTGAAATAAAAATTAATAACGAAATTACTTACCAATTGCAAACACATGGGGTGGCATCGTCCCAAGAGATTTTCCTTGGTACGACTTTATTGTATCTGAAGAATAGATTTTAGGTATGTCAAAGTATGGGTTCACTGCAATCAGAATGTTGGCCACATAGGTCTAAATGGAAAAAGTGTACACATTAAATTTTCCAATTATTATTTTCATTTAAAATCAAACAAAGCTCATAAAAGAAAGAACATACAGCAAGTAGACACCCCCAATTCTCTCTGGAACTAGAACTCCCAAATTTGCATTTCTAGCCCTAAACATTCCCTGATCTCTACTGGACCCCTATTTCTTCAACACTTAATAAATATTTACATCTTCTTATCCCATAGGCATCTAAACCTCGCCACATTCAAAATCAAAATCGCCTCTCTTGACCTCCCTTCGCATGAAAGGAAACGCACTCCCTCCACCCGCCCTCCCAGGTTCAAGACACCACCACCAGCCCCGCATGGGCAGAGCTGAGCCTCCACTCCTGTTTCAGACATCTTCTGCTGACTCCACTTACAACATCTGCTCTATCCCTAGAGCCTGCATGCTGCTTATTCGTATTCCTTGTCTAGACTATTTTCTTCACTGAAGAGTGTAACACAGCTACTAAAGAGTGTAGCATAGCTCATGGAACCCTTGAGGCCTGTGCCTATCACTGAAAACCTAGGACTGATTTGGCTCTGCAGTGACCACTTGGTCCCAGACTTATGCCAAACACCATATGCTAACTATTGCCTAGAATACTGAAGGGCTAAATGTTTGATGAGCAATGAAGCTTGCTTTCAAATTTGAAGTTTCACTTGTGGCTTCAAAAGACCGAAAAAAAAAAAAAAAAGCCACCAACAGGATTTATAAAATTCTTTGTGGGTAGAAAGAGAGTTGTGGTTTAGCAACTGTTTGTGGTTTGCAGACCAAACTAGGGCATACAGGACCATATTTCTTTCTCTTCTGCTTCTAGCTGTGGAAGGGAAATGATGTGGAAACCCCAAACTCTCAGCCTGCTAATCTAAAATTCAGTGAATGCTCTCAAACCTGTTTCCTGGGGTGGGGTGAAAAATAAATTCCAGTTAATAATCTTTCCATGGGAAACAAAAGGAAAGTAATAGAAACTTTAGTAACCAAGGAAAATGTTAAATGTCCATGGGAGAATGGTGGCAATTCTGGTCAATGAGAAGTATAAAAATATCCAATTCAAACTATTTTGAACTGCTTCACTCTCTTATATATGTTACAGCAATAATCATTCTGTTTGTGTGTTGCTCATATTTAATGGTTTTAATAACTAAAAGGCATAACTGGCTAGGCAAAAACCCACCAGTTAACGGCTTTCATTAACTTTGAAAACACTGGTTTTCCAAACAAGAGCTGATGATGCTAAACAGTCACTGTCTAACAGAGGTTGTACACCCAACTGCACACACATCTTAGGAAAAGAAGGCCAGAACAAATAGAAATAATCTTAAAATTCTCCAGAGTGATGCAGACTCACACATGAGGAACAAAAACTTAAAATTTCACAAATAAGTAATTATTTCTATCAGGTATGTGATTCAGCAGAAACTTGTTGATCAAATGCAGTGCTAATATTTTTATGAAAGTACAATGAATTCTGCATGTAAACCTTCAGTTATCAGTGGCCACGTCAGCAAGTAGAACATCACCGCTGCATAGGAAATATTAATGGACCCATGAAAATTCCAGGGTGAGAAGTTTATGTATAATCATCCCAAATAAAAACCAACTATCTCAGTGTTTTGTTTTTGTTGAGTAAGATGATTCTGTAAAGGTAGTTTAAAATGTGTAAACTTCAAGAAAAAGATATTAAAACAATTAAAATTTGCTCAGGTAAGTAAAACTGATTCACTACCACCAAGTAATGTAGACATGTAAAGAAAAAACAGTGGCCAGTTCTACCTGAAAGATGGTTACAGCTATATCAACTTTTACTGACCTGTTACAAGTTAAACTGCTTTAACAAACAAACTTTAAAAACTTTATTATTTTAGTACCTTAAACATTTAGCACACATTAGATACTCAACATTAGTCTGCTGATTAAATGAATTTTGCTTCCAAATATATTTCTAAATAAGAATAGCCATATCTATATTAACCTAAATATACTATTTAGTTGACTTTGGGGGGAAAAAAAAAACAAAACAAAGAGAAAAGGAAAGACTTAATACTGTGTATAAGCAAAGATAAATTCTTTTGGAAAAGACTAATTAGATTAGTTCTATTTCCCAGCTGTCACTGCTTGGACAGATGGCAAAGACTAAAGGTAATTTAGTCAGAATTAAGTAAGTACAATTAGGCAAACTGATAGTGATATAAAAAATTAAGAACGTCATTTGATCTAAGAAGTGTCAAAGAAGCCATGTGTTTTCTTCTTTCAAAAATAATGAAGAGTCCCATCTTTATAACAGGAGAGCTACAGCAGGGTAATTTACCTCCAGCCAACAAAGGAACCTATAACTAGAATAAAACCTCATACACGCCCAGTGAATCATGATCATTAAAACACACCATTTAAGCACTCATCTGAATGCTTTGATGCAAACCCTACTTAATACACTAGAAGCACTGTCTTTCATTTTTAAATATCCTGGGCTTTTAAGGGAAGTTCTCTCTTTGGAATCAAATATTGCAACTATTCAGGCTCATGGTCAGCATTTCCATATTCCTGAAATTTCCTCACATACTGCTTTCTATTCTAATTTACATTTTCTGTCATTCAAGTTTTTAATTTCATTGTGTATGCCTTAAGTCTGACTTAAATGTTTTGCAGAACAATGTGGAAAGTGCATTAATTAAACACATCTATAGATATATGCCAAAAATTTAAAAATCAAAGTTCAAAATAATTAATGCTTTTTTTAAATAACCAAATTGGATAGATTTAAGGCTGAAAAATATTAGATGATGCCCTGAATTCATTATTTCATTCCACAAATATTTCTTAAGTACTGTGTACCATGCCTGGTCTAAACTCTCGAATTAAGAGCAGTAAATTATGAAAAAATTCTCATCCTCATGGAGCTCAGGCTCCATTCAATAGGCTCAGGTCAAGTGTGATCTCCTGGTAAGAAAATTTCAAGCTCAATAAAATCAAACAGCAGCATGTAAAATAATAACTCCCAGAAAACTTAAACCACAGGTAAAATACTTACATAAATTCTGTCTTTACTGTATCGAACTTTGATGTTATGGAGTAGTGTGGCTTCATTTAAATACATTAATGAACCTGAGATGAAAATATTGTAAATCATTAGATATCTGAAGGAAAAAAGCAAAATAAAACAATTCCATCTTAATCTGAATCATTCGGACCCAAGCTAAAATTCACCTGTTGGGTTAAGTTTAATTCCATCTTTTCCCTGGTACCCGTAAACTCCAGAAGCCGATTTAAAATATATCTAGCTTACATACATGTTATAATGATATTTTTAAACAAATTTCAGCAAGAGGAGTGTCTCCAGTGAGTATCATGTGAATACACAGCTAGGAGGGCTTCGCTGGTTGCTCAGCTAGCAAAGAATCCACCTGCAATGCAGGAGACCCTGGTTCGATCCCTGGGTCGGGAAGATTCCCTGAAGAAGGAATAGGCTACCCGCTCCAGTAATCTTGGGCTTTCCTGGTGGCTCAGTCGATAAGGAACCTGCGGCAACCCAGTCCAGGTTTCTTGCCTGGAGAATCCCATGGACAGATGAGCCTGGCAGGCTACAGTCCACAGGGTTGCAAAGAGTTGGGCATGACTGAGCGACTAAGCGCACACATGCAGTAATGAAGGTTGGCTAAAAAAGCAGGCACTACTCAAGTGGAAAGACAGTACTACGTTAGATAGTGCTGATTTTTAACAATATTTACTGTCTGTTTACAGGGCAGCACCAGGTCTCAGTTTTGGCCTGCTGGATCTCGTTCCCTGACCAGGGGTAGAACCCCAGCTTCCTGCACTGGGATGTGAACTCTCAGCCACGGACCATCAGGGAAGTCACAGACAGTGCTGAGTTCACACATTTTTGACACAACAAAGACTAGTGGACGACACTAATCCAATCTGATGCTCAGAATTTTACAGAAAATAAAAAAGATGAAATTTCAGAATGTGAAGGGAACAGGTCATTCAGTCAGTGCCTCACAACTGATATGACAAAATAAGAATCCTGGAGAAATTATATGTGTCTTAAACCAGAACAGTAGCATCGAGGTAGAAATCCTGTTTTTCTGACATCTGTTCCACTAACACTCTGACACACTCGATTCTCCCAGCCTGATTTACTGCCCCAGCCCACAGCTGGCTGAGCTCCATTTTCATGTTTCCACCACACGCTCAGGAAGACAAGCCCACTCTTACCCCACTCTCTCCGTTTCCATCATCAGCACCACCACTCCCCACTCATCTGTTCTGCAAGCCGAGTTGGATACGAGGACCCTCTCCCCTTCCTTGCTCTGAACTCACTTCCAAGTCCTTCAGTTGAGTTCAGTCACTCAGTCGTGTCCAACTCTTTGCAACCCCATGAATCACAGCACACCAGGCCTCCCTATCCATCACCAACTCCCGNCAGTCCTGTGGCCACTGCTGAGTTTTCCAAATTTGCTGGCATATTGAGTGCAGCACTTTCATAGCATCATCTTTCAGGATTTGAAATAGCACTAGCTTTGTTTGTAGTGATGCTTCCTAAGGCCCACTTGACTTCACATTCCAGGATGTTTGGCTCTAGGTGAGTGATCACACAATCGTGATTATCTGGGATGTGAAGATCCAGTTACATGTGAAGATGGGTTACAATGGAGAAGAAAATGACAACCCATTACAGTAGTCTTGCCTGGAGAATCCCATGGACAGAGGAGCCTGGCGGGCTACAGTCCTTGGGATCGCAAAGAGTCGGACACATCTGAAGTGACTGAAAATGCATGTAGCTTACAAGGAAACCACCCAAGCCATATGTTTTGTGTGTGCGTGTTCTTAGTTGCCAGGTCGTGTCTGACTCTTTGCGACTGTGCGCCAGGCTCTTCTGTCCAAGGGATTTCCCAGGCAAGAATATTGGAGTGGTCTGCCGTTTCCTCTTCCAGGGGATCTTCCCAACCCAGGGGTCAAACCTGCATCTCCTGCATTGCAGGCAGATTCTTTATCTGCTGAGCCATTGTGGAAGCCCCCAACCACATACAGAGATACACAGAAAGGGTCCAGGATTTCCCCCAAGGCAGGCATGGGAACCCCTGCAGATGGAACCTGCCCCCCACAACGTCCTGAGCTCCCCAAAATGGCCCATGTCCCAAGAGCCCTTCCAAAAAGCCTGCTACTATCTTATCTCTGCCCTATTGGGAGAAAGTAACATTCCAAAGACTAGTAAGACTTCACTCTTTCTGAGAAGATTCTCAACAGTCATTTGGAGGTAACAGACAGGGAAAAGTCTATTATAGTTGTTTCCAGGTGCAGTTTGAAATGATGCATTTAATTAATTATGTGGTCAAGCATTCAAGTACCTTATTAGGTATCTCTACCTAACTTGTTTCTAATCTTCCTATCCAAGTTCACTCTCTCTCTCAAAAAGTAAGCTTTATTCAGTTCAGTTCAGTTCAGTGGCTCGGTCCTATCTGACTCTTTGCGACCTCATGAATTGCAGCACACCAGGCCTCCCTTTCCATCACCAACTCCTCAAGTTCACTCAGACTCACGTGCATCGAGTCCGTGATGCCATCCAGCCATCTCATCCTCTGTCGTCCCCTTCTCCTCCTGCCCCCAATCCCTCCCAGCATCAGAGTCTTTTCCAATGAGTCAACTCTTCGCATGAGGTGGCCAAAGTACTGGAATTTCTGCTTTAGCATCATTCCTTCCAAAGAAATCCCAGGGTTGATCTCCTTCAGAATGGACTGGTTGGATCTCCTTGCAGTCCAAGGGGCTCTCAAGAGTCTTCTCCAACACCACAGTTCAAAAGCATCAATTCTTCGGCGCTGAGCTTTCTTCACAGTCCAACTCTCGCATCCATACA